>RXID01005014.1:979-27808 GCA_005019695.1 Trichopus zeylanicus subsp. travancoricus
TACTACTACTACTACTACTACTACTACTACTACTACTACTACTACTACTACTACTACTACTACTACTACTACTACTACTACTACTGTGGCTACTTCTACTGCTGCTACTACTGTTATTGCTGTTGCTACTACTACTACTTGTACTACTGCTATAACTTCTACTACTGCCACTTCTAATACTATGACAATCCTGGCTATTGCTTGTAGCAGTAGTAGTAGTAGAAGTGGTCATAGTGGTAGTTTTAGTAGCAAAAGTAGTCACAATAGCTGCAGCAATTATAGTAGTAGTGGAAGTAGTAGCCACAATAATAACCTTAGTAGTGTAGTAGTAGTAGTAGTTGTAGTCATAGTAATAGTAGTAGTGGTAGTAGTAGTAATAGTAGCAGAAGTAATTGTAGTAGTAGAAGTAAAAATATTAGGTGTAGCAGTAGCTGTAGTAGTAGTCATTTTTGAAGTAATAGTAGTACTATAAAATGTAACCGTAGTAGAAGAAGTAGTAGTAGTTGCGGCAGTAGCAGTAGTAGTAGTACTCATAGTAGAAGTAGTGGTAGCATTAATAATAGTAGTAGTAGTAGTAGCAGTTGTGGTACAAGTAGTAGTAGTAGCAGCAGTATCAGTAGCAGTAGTAATATCAATAATAGACATAGTTAGATAAGTTGAGTGGTAGCAGTAACAATAGTAGTAGTAGTAGCAATAGTAGTAGTAGTAGTGGTAGAAGAAGTAGTAGTAGTAGCAATAGTGGTAGTAATAGTAGTAGGAGGAGGAGGAGGCAGAGATGAAGAATAGTAGTAGCATCAAAAGTAGAAGTCACAAAAGTAGTTTTAGTAGTAGTACTGCTTCTAGTAGTGGTAGCGGTAGTAGTAGTTATACTAGTACTGGTAATAATGTCAATAGTAGTAGCAGAAGGAGAAGTAGAAGTAGTAGCAGTAGTAGTAGTAGAAGTAGTTCTAGTACCAGTAGAACTAGATGTAGCAGTAGTAGCAATATAATAGTAGTAGTAGTAATGGTAGTAGTAGTAGTAGCAGTAGTAGTAGCAGTAGTTGAAGTTGTGAAAGTCGTAGTAGTAGTAGTAGTAGTGCAGCAGTACTACTAGTAGTAGCAAGAGATGTTGTATTAGTAGTAGTAGTAGTGATAGGTATAGTAGTAGCAGCAGTAGCAATAGTAGCAGTAGCAGTAGTAGTTGTAGTAGTAGTAGTTATTGTTGTAGTAGCAGAGGTGGTAGTAGTAGCAGTAGTGGTAGTAGTAGCAATAGTAGTTGTAGCAGAGTGGTAGTAGTTGTAGCACTAGTATGAGTAGTAGGAGTAGCAGCGGTGGTTGTTGTAACAGTTATAGTAGAAGAAGGAATGGTATTACCAGAAGTAGTACTGGGGGTAGTTGTAGCAGTAGTGGTTGTAATAGTAGTAGCAGTACTATTAGTAGCGCAGTAGTAGTTGTAGTAGTAGCAGTAGTAGTATTAGTAGTGCTAGTGGTAGTACTAGTAGTAGGTGATGTAGTTGTTGAAGTAGAAGTAGTTGTAGTTATAGTAGTAGTAGAACTAGTAGTTGTAGCAGAAGTAGCAGTACTCACTGTAAAAGTAGTAGTAGTTATTGTTATTGTAACCGTAGCTATAGTTGTGGTTGCAGAAGTGGTACTAGTAGGAGAAGTGGTAGTGGTAGCAGCAGCAACAACAAACGTAGTTGTAGTTGCAGCAGTAGTCACAGTAGTAGAAGTAGTAAAAGGTTTAGAAGTCATAGTAGTAGTAGTTGTAGTAGTAGTACAAGTACTAGTACTAGTACTAGTAGTAGGAGGAGTACTAGTAGTAGTAATAGCAGTAGATGTAGTAGTAGGTGAAGTAGTAGTAGCAAAAGTAGTAGTAGATGTAGTATTCAAAGAAACCATAATAGTAATAGAAGTAGTACTTGTAGTAGTTATCATTGTAGTAGCGTTAACAGCAATAGTAGTAGCTGCAGTACTAGTAGTACTAGTAGTAGTGGTGGTGTTGGTGATAGTTGTAGGAGCAATAGTGGTAGTAGTAATAGTGGTAGTCGTAGTAGTAGTAGTAGGAGTAGCAGCAGCAGTAATTGTCATAGAAGCAGCAGTAGTAGCAATAGTAGTTGGAGTATCTTGGTCGCAGTGGAGGTTGTGGTAGTAGCAGCAGTAGGAGTAGTAGTAGTTGAAGGAGAAGCAATAGTAGTATTTGTAGCAACAGTAGTGGTAATAGGAGCAGTAGTAGAAGTAGTTGTAGTTAGCGCAGTATTTCTAGCTTTAGTAGTGGGAGTACCATTTGTAGTAGCAGCTAAAAAAATAGTAGTAGTTTCAACAGTGGTAGGTGTAGCATTAGTAAAAATAATAGTTGTAGTAGTAGTAGTAGAAGTTGTAGTAGTACTAGTAGCAGTAGCAGAAGTAGAAATAATAGTAGTAGTAGTTGTTGTAGTAGAAGCAATAGTATTAGTAGTAGGAGCAGTAGTTGTCATAGCAGTAGCAGTAGCAGTAGTTATTATAGTAGTAGTAGTAGGAGAAGTGGGAGTAGTAGTAGCAACAACAATAGTAGTAGGAGTAGTAGGGGTAGTAGTAGTAATAGTCGTAGTCATAGTAGCAGTAGTGGTAGTAGTAGTTGTTGTTATTGTAGTAGTAATAGTAGGGGTAGTAATAATGATAGCAGTAGCCATAGTAGCATTTGGTTGAAGTAGTTATTGTAGTAGTAATAGTAGTTTTAGTAGTTGTTGAAGCAATAGTAGCAATAGGAGCAATAGTAGTAGTAGTCGCAGTAGTTGTAGTTGTAGTAGAAGTTTTAGTAGTTGGGGTAGTAGTAGTTGTTGTTGTAGTAGTCATAGTCATAGTTGTAGTCACAGTTGTGGTGGTAGTAGTGGTAGTAGCAATAGTTGTAGCAGTAGAAGATGTAGTAGTGGAATTAGTAGTAGTTTTAGTAGCAAAAGAAGTTGTAGTAAGAGTACTAGTAGTAATAGTAGCTCAAGTAGTAGTTGCAATACTAGTAGTAGTAGTGGTAGGAGTAGTAGTACAAGCTGTAGCAATAGGAGAAGCAGCAGTAGTAGTAGTTGTAGAAGGAGTAGTAGCTATAGTTGTTGTTGTAGTAGTAGTAGTAGTAGTAGGTGGAGTAGTAGTAGTAGAAGTAGCTGTAGTTGCTATAGTAGCAGTAGTCATTGTAGTAGTCATAGTAGTAGTAGCAGTAGTAGCATGAGTAGTAGTACCAAAAGTCGTAGCAACTGTAGTATTAGTAGGAGAAGTAGTAGCAGCAGCAATAGTTATTGTACAAGTAGTAGCAGTAGTAGTAGTTGTAGTTATAGTAGTAGTAGGAGTAGCTATAGTAGCATTAGTAGTTGTTGTTGTAGTAGTAGTAGCCGTAGTTGCAGGCCAAGTATTGGTAACAGTAGGGGCTGTAGTGGCAGTAGTGGTAGTTATTGTTGTCATAGCAAAAGTAGCAATAGTAGTAGTAGTTGTTGTTGTTGTTGTTATTGTAGTAGTAGTAATAATAGTAGTAGCAGTCCTAGTAGTAACAGTAGTACTAGTAGCTAAAGTAGTTGCAATAGTATTAGTAGTAGTAGTAGCCACAATAGTAGTAGTAGTAGCAATAGTAGTGGTAGAAACAGTAGTAGTTGCAATAGTAGCAGCAATTGTTACAGTAGCAGCAGTAGTAGTAGTTTTAGCGTAGTCGTAGTAATAGTAGTAGTATTAGTGTAGTAGTAGAAGTAGTAGCTATAGTAGAGAAGTAGTAGTTGGTGAGGTGGTAGTAGTAGTGGTGGTGGTACTGGTAGAAGCAGTAGTAGTTGTGGTAGTAGTAATATTAATAGTAGTAGCTGCTGCAATAGTAGTAGTGGTGGTGGTAGCAGTAGTAATAGGAGAAGTTGTATTAGCTGTTGCAATGGTAGCAGAAGTAGCGATAGTTGTAGTAGTTAAAGTAATAGCAGTAGTAGAAGCAGCAACAGTAGCAGCAGGAGCAGCAGCAGTTATTGTACGAGTAGTAGAAGTAGTGGTAGCAGAAGTATAGTAGTAGCAGCAGTAGTAGTAGTAATAATAGTAGTAGTAGTAGTCATCACAGCAGCCTACTAGTAGTAAAAGTAGTAGCATAACCAGTTGTTGTAATTGTTACAATAGTAGTCACAGTTGTAGTAGTTGTAGTAGGAGTAGCAGCAGCAGCAGTAGTGATAGTAGTAGTAGTAGCAATATTAGTAGTAGGAGTAGCAGTTGTAGTACTAATAGAAAGAGCAGTAGTAGTAGTTGTAGTAGCGGTAGCAGCAGAAGCTTTAGTAATGGAATTAGTAGTTGTAGCAGTAGTAGCATTAGTTATAGAATTAATAGTAGTAGTAGTAGCAAGAGTAGTAGTAGGTGTAGGGGAAGAAGTAGAATAAGTAATAGCAGTAGTAGAAGTTATTATTGTATTTGTAGTGCTAGTGGTAGCAGAAGTCACAGTAGTTGTAGTGGTAGTAGTAATAGTTGTAGTAGTATCAGCAATAATAGAAGTAGTAGTAGCAGTAGCTGTAGTAGAAGTACTAGTAGTAGTAGGAGTAGTTGTAGTAGTGTTAGCAATAGTAATAGAAGTCGGGGTAGTAGTTGCAGTAGTCGTAGCAACCGTAGAAGTTGTAGAAGTAGTAGCAATACAAGTAGCAATAGTAGTAATAGCAACAGTAGTGGCCGCAATACTAATAGTAGTAGTGGTGGTAGTAGCATTAATAGTAGTAGTAGTAGTAGCAGTCGGAGCTGTAGAAGCGATTGTTGCAGTTATAGTAGTATTAGCTATAGTAGTAGCAGTAGTAATAATAGTAGGAGCAGTTGTAGTTGTAGTAGGAGTAGCTATTGTAGGAGTAGTAGGAGTATCAGTCATAGCAGTAGTGGTTGTAACAGTAGTAGTAGTAGTACTACTAGTAGTAGCAAGAGCAGCAACAGCAGTAGTAGTAGTAGCAGCAATAGGAGTTGTAGTTGCAGTAGTAGTACTAGTTGGAGCAGCATTAGTAGTAGTGGTAGTAGTAGTAGTCGAGTAGTAATAGTAACAGCAGTATTTAGTAGTAGGAGTAGCAGTCGTAGTTGCAGTTGCAGTAGTAGAAGTAGTAGTAGTAGCAAAAGTAGTTGCAGTATTATTTCTAAACATAATAGTAGTAGTAGTAGTATAGTAGAAGCTGGAGTAGTAGTAATAGTAGCAGTAGTAGTAGAAGAAATAGTTGCAGTAGTAATAGTAGTCAGAGCTGTAGTGGTAGTGGTAGTTGTAGTGGAAGTAGTAGCAATAGTAGTAGTAGAAGTAGTAGCAGTTGGAGTAGTAGTAGTACAGTAGAAGTAGAAGTTATTATTGTTGTAGTAGTTGTAGTCGTAATAGAAGGAGAAATACCAGTAATAGTAGCAGCAGTAGTAGTAGTACCGGTACCAATAGCAGTCGTAGTAGTAGTAGTAAAAGTAGTAGTAGTATAGTTGTTGTTGTTGTTGTTTTAATAGTAGTTGTAGTAGTAGTACTAGTAGTTTTAGTTGGAGAAACACTGGTAGTAGTAGTAGCAGCAGTAGGAGTAGGAGTAGTAGTAGTCATAGTAGCAATAGCATTTTTAGCGGTAGAAGCAGGTGCAGTAGTAGTAGTAATATTAGTAGTAGTAGTAGTAGTCATTGTAGCAGTTGTTGTTGTAGTAGCAATATTAGGAGTAGTAGCAACAGTAGCAGCTGTAGTAGTATTTTTGATAGTAGCTATTGTAGCTGTAGTAGTTGTAGTATTAGTAGCAGTAGGAGTTGTAGCTATCATATTAGTAGTAGTTGTAGTAGTAGTAGGAGAAGTAGTAATAGTCGTAGAAGCTATAATAGTAGCATTAGTAGCAGAAGAAGTGGAAGTAGGGGTAGTAGTAGCAATATTAGTAGTTGTAATAGTAGTAGCAGTAGTAGGAGGAGGAGAAGTAGCAATACTTGCAATAGCAGTAGTAGTTATTGTAGCCTCCGTAGTAGTACTAGTTGTATTAGTAGTCAGAGTAGGAGTAGCAGTAGCAGTAACAGAAATTGTATTAGCCATAGTACTAGTAGTAGTTGTTGTAGTAGTTGCATTTGTAGTAGCAGTAGGAGCGGTTGTAGCACTTGTAGTAGTTGGAGTTGTAGTAATAGTAGTCGTAATAATAGGAGCAGTAGTATTTGCAATAGGATTGGCAGTAGTGGTAGGAGTATTAGTAGTAGTAGTCGTTGTAGTAGTAGTAGTAGTAATAATAGCAGGAGCTATAGTAGTAGTAGTAGTAGCAGTCAAAGTAGGAGTAGTAGTTGCAATAGTAGTAGTAGTTGGAGCAGTAGTAGTAGTAATAGCAGTAGCAGTCGTAGTAGCAGTAGTTGTAGGACCAGTAGCAGTATTAGTAGGAGCAAAAGCGGTTGAAGTTGCTGTAGTAGAAGTATTAGTAGTAGCAGTAGTAGTAGGAGTATTATTAGTAAAAATAATAGTAGTAGTAATACTAAAGGAGCAGTAGGAGTAGTGGTTGTAGTAGGAGCAGCAGCAGTAGTGTTAGTAGTAGTTGCAGTAGCAGCAGCAGTAGTAGCCTTAGTAGCAATTGAAGTCGTAGCAATAGTAGCTATAGCAGTAGCAGTAGTTGTAGCAGTAGCAGTAGTAATAGCAGTTATAGTAGTAGCAGTAGTCGTAGTAGTAGGAGAAGTACCAGTAATAGTAGTAGTAGTAGTAGTAGCATTAGTAGTGCAAGTAGTAGTAGTAGTAGCAGAGGTAGAAGTTGTAAAGTAGTAGTAGTAGTTATGATAATAGTAGTAGTAGCAATAGTAGCGGTAGTAGTAGTTGCAATAGTAATAGTAGTATTTTTTAGTAGTTGGGGTAGGAGTAGTTATCATTGTAGCAGAAGTAGTTGTAGCAGTAGCTCTCATAGTACTAGTTGTAGTGGTAGTAGGAGAAGTAGTAGTAGTCGCAACAACAGTAGTAGCAGCAGCAGCAGCAACAGTAGAAGCAGTAGTAGTAGCAATAGTAGCAGTTCTAGGAGAAGTAGTAGTAGTAGCAGAAGCAATAGTAGCATTAGTAGCAATAGTAGCAGCAGTAGCAGTAGTTATAGTTGTAGTTTAACTAGTAGTGGTAGTAGTAGAAGCTATAGCAGTAGCAGCAATAGCAGGAGTAGTACCTGTAGGTGCAATAGTAGCATCAGCTGCAGCAGCAGTTGTTGTAGCAGTTGTTGTAGTGGTTATAGCTGTAGCAGTAGTAGCATTAGTAGGAGTAGTAGTAGTGGTACTAGTAGTAGCTATAGTGGGCATAGTAGTATTAGGAGTAGTAGTGGTAGTAGAACTAGTAGTAGCAGTAGTAGTAGTAGCTCTAGTAGTAGCAGTAGTGGTAGTCGAAGAAGTAGTAGTAGTAGAAGTTGTAATAGTAGTACTACTAGAAGTAATAGAAGTAGTTGTAGCCGTAGAAGGTGTAGTCGCAGTAGTAGTAGCAATAATAGGAGTAGCAGCAGTAGTAGTGGTTGTAATAGGAGAAGTAGTAGTAGCAATAGTAGTAGTAGTGGCTATAATAGTAGTAGCAGCAGCAGTAGTAGCAGTGGTAGTAGTAGTTATAGTAGTAGTACTAGTAGTAGTAATAGTAGTAGCAAAAGTAGTGGTAGTAGTATTAGAAGTAGTAGTAGCAGTAGCAGTGGATGCCTTAGTGGCAGTTGTAGTAGTAATAGTAGTAGCAGGAACAACAATAGTAGCAGTAGTTGCGATAGTTGTTGTAGCAGTAGTAGTTGTAGTAGGAGGGGTAGTAGTAGTAGTAGCAGACATAGTAGTTGTAGTACTAGTTGTAGTAGTAGAAGTAGTAGTAGCAGCAACAGTAGTAGTATTAGTAGCAACAGCAGTATTAGTAGTAGCAGCAGCAACAGCAGCAGCAGTAGTAGTAACAGCAGTAGCGGAAGCAGTAGCAATAGTAGTAGGGGTTGTCATACTAGTAGCAGAACAAGTAGTTGTAGTGGTATTAGATGCAGTTGCAGCCACAACAGCAATAGCAGTAGTAGTTGTAGTAGTAGTTGTAGTAGTAGTAGCGATAGCATTAGTAGCAGTAGCAGTAGTTGTTGTAGAGGTGGTGGTAGTAGTAGTAGCAGTCATAGTAATAGTAGCAGTAGCAGAAGCAGTAGTTGTAGCAGTAGTTGAAGTAGTATTAGTAGTAGTAGAAATAGAAGTAGTAGTAGCTATATTAGTAGTCGCAATTGTAGTAGTAGCAGTAGTAGTACTAATTATGGTAGTAGCGTGGCAGTAGTAGCAGCAGTAGTAGCGGTAGTAGTAGTAGCAGTAGTAGCAATAGTAGTAATAGTTGTATTTGTTGTTGTAGTTATAGGAGAAGAAGTACTACTAGTAGTTATCGTTGTTGTAGTAGAAGTAGTAGTAATAGTTGTAGTTGTAGTACTAGTATTTGTTGTCGTAGTAGCAGTACTAGTAGTTGTTGTAGTTCTAGTAGTAGCAGCAGCAGCAGCAGTAATAATTGTAATAGTAGTAGAAGTAGTAGCCGTAGTAGCAGTAGTAGTAGTAAGAATAGCGGCCATGGTAGTAGCAGCAGCAGCAGTAGTATTAGTAGTGGTAATAGTAGTAGAAGAAGTAGTAGTTATTGTAGTAGTAATAGTAGTAGTAATAGTAGTAATACTAGCAAAACTAGTAGTAGGTGTAGAAGCAGTAGCAGCCCTAGTATTAGTTGGAGCAGCAAAAGTTGTAGTAATAGTTGTAGTAGCAATAGTAATACTAGTAGTAGCAGTAGTAGTAGTAGCAATAGAAGTAGTAGTAGTAGTAGCAATAGTAGCAGTCGAAGTAGTGGAAGCAGCAGCAGTAGTAGTAGCCATAGTAGCAGCAACAGCAGTAGTAGTAGTAGTAGCAGTAGCACTAGTAGTAGTAGGTATAGTAGTCCCTGTTGCAATAGCAGTAGCAGTAGTTGAATTTGTAGTAGTATTAGTTGCAATAGTAGTTGGAGCAGTAGTATTAGCAGCCGTAGTAGCAATAGTAGTAGTAGTGGCAGTAGTATTTGTAGTTGTAGCGGTAATAGTTGCAACAGTTGCATCTATTGCTTGTATAGCTGGAGTAGTAGTAGTAGTAGTAGCTGTAGTAGCCCTAGTAGCACTGGGAGTAGTAGCAACGGTCATAGCTGAACTTGCAGTGGTAGTATTAGCAATAGTAGTACTAGTAGTAGTAGTAGTAGTAGTAGTAGTAGTAGTAGCAGTAGTAGTAGCCGTAGTAATAGAAGTAGTGGTAGTATTAGTTATTGTAGTAGGGGCAGGAGTAGTAGTAGTAACTATAACAGTAGTAGAAGTAGTAGTAGTTGCAGCAATAGTAGTGGCAGTAATTGTAGTAATAGTCGTAGTAGTAGTCACAATAGTAGTAGTACTACTACTACTAGTACTTGTAGCCGTAGTAGTAGTAGTAGCAATAGTAGTAGTAGTAGCAATAGTAGATTAGAAGCTATAGAAGTAGATGTAGTTGTAGTAGTAGTAGTAATTTTAGTAGCAGTAGTAGTAGTTGTAGCAGTCTGACTAGTGGTAGCAGAAGTGGCAATAGTGGCTGTAGTAGCAATAGTAGTAGTAGCAGTCGTAGCAACAGCAGCAATGCTACTACTACTAGTAGTCATAGCAATAGTAGTAGAAGTAGTTGTAGTAATACTAATAACAGCAGTTGTATTAGTTGGAACAGTAGTAGTAGTGGTTATAGTAGTAGGATAAGTAGCAGCAGTGGGAGTAGCAGTAGTATCCATAGTAGTAGTAGTAGACGTAGTAGCAGCAACAGCAGTAGCAGTAGCAGTAGCAGTAGTTGTAGCATTAGTAATAGTAGCAGTAGTTGTAATTGTAGAAGAAGTAGTAGTAATAGTAGTTATTATTGTTATAGGAGAGGTAGTAGTAGTAGTAGTGGAAGTGGTTGTAGTAGTATTTGTTGTTGTATTAGTGGCACTAGTAGTAGCAGTAGTTGTAATAGTAGTAGTAGTTGTTGTCGTAGTAGTAGTAGTAGCAATAGTACAAGTAGCAACAAAAGTAATTGTTGTAGTTGTAGCAATAGTACAAGTAGCAACAAAAGTAATTGTTGTAGTTGTAGCAACAGTAGTATTTGTTGTAGCAACAGTAGCAACAATAGCAATAGTAGCAATAGTAGTAGATGTAGCAGTCGTTGTAGTAGTAATTGCAGTAACAATAGCAGTAGTTGTAGTCGTCGAAGTTGTGGTAGAGCAGTAGCAATAGCAGCCATAGTTGCAATAGTAGTAGTAGTAGACGCAGTAGTTGTAGTAGTAGTAGTGGCAGAAGTGGAAGTAGTAGTAGCACTAGTTGTAGTAGAAGATGAAGAAATAGTAGCAAAAGTAGTAGTAGTAGTAGTTGTTGTTGTCATTGTTGTAGTGTAGTAGTAGTAGCAGCAGTAACAGTAGTAGTAATTGTAGTAGCAATAGTAGCAGTAGTAGCATTCGAAGTAGTGGTAGCAGTATTTGCAGCAGTAGTAATAGTTGTAGAAGTAATAGTAGGAGCAGTAGAAGTCATAGTAGTAACACTAGTAGTAGCAGTTGTAGTAGTAGCAGCAGAAGTACTAGTTGGAGTAGCAGTAGTTGTAGTCAGAGTGGTAGTAGCGGTCATAATAGTAGTAGGAGAAGTAGTAGTAGTGGTAGTAGTAGTCATAGCCGTAGTAGTTGTACTAGTAGTGATAGCAGCAGCAACAACAGTAGTTGTAGCAGTAGCATTTGCTGTAGTTGTAACATTAGTAGTAGTAGTTGTAGGAGAAGTAGTAGTAGTTGTTGTAGAAGTTATTGTTGTTGTAGGCGAGGTAATAGTGGTTGTAGTAGTAGCAGCATAAGTATTTGTTGTTGTATTAGTAGCACTAATAGTAGTAGTAGTTGTAATAGTAGTAGTAGTTATAATAGCAGTAGCAGTAGAAGTCGTAGTAGTTGCAATAGCAGTAGTAACAGAAGCAACAACTCTAATTGTCATAGTTGTAGCAGTAGTAGTATTTGTTGTAGCAACAGTAGCAGTAGTAGCAGTAGTAGTAGATGTAGTAGTAGTTGTAGTAGTAATTGTTGTAGCAGTTGTAGCAGTCGAAGTGGTAGTACAATTAGTAGCAGTAGCTACCGTAGTAGCGGTAGTAGTAGTACTACTACTAGTAGTAGTGGTGGTAGCAGCAGTGGTATTAGTTGGTGTACCAGTAGCAGTAGTAAAACTAGTAGAGGAAGTAATAGTAGTTGCAGTAGTAGTTGTAGTCATAGTAGTAGTAGTAGTAGTAGTAGTATTAGTAGTAGTACTTATAGTAGCCGTAGTAGCAGTTGTAGCAGTCAAAGTAGTGATGGCAGTATTTGCAATAGGCATCATAGTAGTAGAAGTAATAGTAGTAGTAGTAGTAGTAGTAATACTAGAAGTAGTCGTAGCAGTAATACTAGTCATTGTAGTAGTAGTAGCAATAGCTATAGTATTAGTTGTAGCAGTAGTAACAGAAGTAATAGTAGTAGGAGAAGTTTTAGTTGCTGTAATACTTGTAGTATTAGTAGGAGCAGTTGCAGTAGTTGTGGTAGTGGTAGAAATAGTAGTAGTAACAGTAGTAGCAGCAACTATAGTAGTTGTTGTAGCAGTTGCGACAATAGCTATAATAGCGGTAGTGTAGTAGTAGTAGTAGTAGTAACAGTATTAACAGTAGTAGTAGCAGTAGCAATAGAGGTAGTAGTTATCGTTGTAGCAGTAGTAGTAGGGGTAGCAGTTGTAGTAGTGGTCATGGTAGTAGAAGAAATAGCAGTAGTAGCAGCAACAACAGTAATAGTAGGAGTAGTAGCAGTAGCTGTAGTAGTAGCTATAGTAGCAGTAGTAGTAGAAGTACTAGTCGTAGTAGTAGTTGTTATAGTAGCACTACTACTAGTCATAGTAGTAGTGGTAGTAGCAGCAGCAACAGTAGTAGTAGTAGTGGTAGTAGTACTAGTAATAGCACTAGCAATAGTAGTAGCAATAGCAGCAGCAGAAGAAGTAGTAGTAGTAGTTGTTGTAGTAGTTGTTGTAGTAGTAGTAATAGGAGTAAGTGTAGGAGTAGGTGTAGCTATAGGAGTAGAAGTAGTTGTTATAGTTGTAGTAGTAAGAGTAGTAATAGTAGTAGTAGTAGTAGTTGTTGTTGTTGTTGTAGTAGTAAGAGTAGTAATAGTAGTAGTAGTAGTAGTAGTAGTAGTAGTAGTAGTAGTAGTAGTAAGACTAGTAGTAGTAGTAGTAATAGTTGCCACAGTAGTAGTAGTTGTAGTAATAGGAGTAGGTGTTGGACTAGGAGTAGCAGTAGGAGTAGTTGTAGTAGTAGTAGTAGTAGTAGTAGTGTAGTAGTAGTAGTTGCAACAATAGTAGTAGTTGTAGTAATAGGAGTAGATGTTGGACTAGGAGTAGCAACAGGAGTAGTTGTAGTAGTAGTAGTGGCCTAGTAGTAGTAATAGTAGTAGTAGTAGTGGCAATAACAGTAGTAGTAATAGTAGTAGTAGTAGTAGTAATAGTAGCAGTAGTGGTAGTAGCAATAGTAGGAGTAGCAGTAGTAGTAGCAGTAATACTAGTAGTAGGAGTAATAGTAGTAGTTCTAGTAGTAGTAGTTGTTGTAGTAGTAGCAATAGTACTAGTAATAGTAATAGTAGTAATAGTACTAGTAGTAGTAGTAGTCGTAATATGAGGAGGAGTAGTATTAGTAGTAACAAAAGTAGTAGTAGCAGTGGCAGTAATACTAGATGTAATACTAGTAGTAGTAGAAGTACTAATCGTAGTAGTATGACTAGTATTAGGAGTAGTAGTTGTACTAGTAGTAGTGTAGTAGTAGTAGCAGTAGTAGTACTAATAGTAGTTGTAGTAGTAATCGTACTAGTAGTTGTACTAGTAGTAGTTGTAGTAGAAGTATTAGTAGTAGTAGTAGCGGAAGTAGTTGTTGTATTAGTTGAAGTAGTAGTAGTAGCAACACTAGTCGTAGTAGTAGCAGCAAGAGCACGAGTAGTACTAGTAGTAGGAGAAGTTTTAGTAGTTGTGGTAGTATTTGTAGTAGTAGTATTAGTAGCAGTAGTAATCGTAGAAGTAGCAGTAATAGTCGTAGTAGTAGTAATAGGAATGGTTGCAATAGTAGGTGGAATAGTAGTAGCAGTAGTCGTAGTAGCAGCTATAATAGCTGTTGCTGTAGTAGTAGTTGTAGTAGTAGCAATATTTGTAGTAGTACTAGTAGTAGTTCTAGTAGTAGTTGGAGTAGTAGTAGTTGTTGTAGCAGAAGTAGTAGTAGTAGTAGTAGTTGTAGCCGAAGTAATAGTAGTAGTAGGAGTAGTGGTTGTAATAGTAGCTGGAGAAGTAGTAGTAGTAATAGTAGCAGTAGTAGTAGTAGTTGTTGTTGTTGTTGTTGTTGTAGTAGTAGTAGTCACAGTAGCAGTAGTAAGTGTTGTAGTAGCAGTAGAAGTTGTAGCAGCAGTAGTAGTAGTAGCAGTTGGAGTAGGAGTAATAGTAGTAGTAGTAGTAGTAGCAGTAGTAGCAATAGTACTAGTAGTACTGGTAGCAATAGTAGCAGTAGCAGTGGGAGTAGTATTTGTAGTAGTAGGAGTCGTAGTAGTAGTTGAAGTAGTAGAAGTAGTAGTTCTAGTAGTAGCGATAAAAGTTGTTGTTGTAGTTGTTGTAGTAGTAGGAGGAGTAGTAGTAGCAGCAACAGTAGTTGTTGTAGTAGTAGTAGTAGTTGCCATAGTAATATTATTTGTCGTAATAGTAGTAGTTGTAGGAGTAGTTGTAGTGGTTGCTATGATAGTGGTGTAGTAACCATAGCAGTAGTAGTAGTATTAGAGGTACTAGTAGTAGTAGTTGCAGTAATGGCAGTAGTAGTTGTAGTAGTAGTAGCAGTATTTATAATAGTAGTTGAAGTAGTAGTAATAGTATTAGTGGGAGTAGTCATAGTAGTCATAGCAATTGTTCTAGTTCTAGAAGTAGTAGTAGTAGTAGTAGTAGTAGTAGTAGTAGTCATAGTAGTAATAGTAGCAGTAGTAGCAGTATTAACAGTTGCAGTAATAGGAGTAGTAGGAGTAGGAGTAGTCGCACTCGTAGTAGTAGTAGTAATAGTAGTAGTAGTAGTAGCAGTAGTAGTAGTTGTAGTAAAAGTAGTAGCAGTAATAGTAGCAGAAGTAGCAGTAGGTAGAAGTAGTAGTAAAAGCATTAGTAGCAATAGTACTAGTAGTAGTTGGAGTAGCAGTCGCAATATTTGTTGTATAGTAATAGCAGTAGTACTCATAGTTGGAGTAGTAGCTTTAGTAGTAGTAGCAGCAGCAGTAGAAGTAGTGTTTATAGTAGTTTCAATAGTGGAAGTTGTAGTAGGCGTAACAATAGTAATTGTAGTAACACTAATAGTTGGAGTAGTAGTAGTAGTAGTATTAGTAGTAGTAGGTTTAGTAAGTGTAGAAGTATGTGTAGCAGTAGTAGTAGGAGGAGGAGTAGCAGTTGTAGTAGCAGTAGTAGTTACAGGAGTTGCAATAGTAGTAGTAGTAGCAGTAGAGGTAATAGTATTAGTTACAGCAGTAGTAGTAGCAGGTGAAGTAATATGAGTAGTAGTAGAATTTGTGGTGGTGGTAGTAGTAGTAGTAGTTTTAGCAGTAGTAGAATATGTTGTAGTAGTTGTTGTAATTGTAGTAGATGCAACAGTTTTAGTAATAGTTGTACTAGTTGTAGTTGTAGTAAAAGTTGTAGTAGCAATAGTAGCATCAGCTGTTGCAGTAGCACTAAGACCAGGAGTAGTAATAGTAGTAGTAGTCATTATACGGGGAGCAGTAGAAGTAGCAGTAGCAGTAGTAGAAGTTGTAGTAGAAACTGCAACAACAGTAGATTAGGAGTAGCTGTAGTAGGAGCAGGAGTAGTAGTAGTGGTAGAAAGAGTAAAAATAGGTGTAGAAGTTGTAAGAATCGAAGTAATAGAAGTGGTAGTAGAAGCAATAGGAGAAGGAGAAGTGGTAGTAGTGTTAGGTGTACGAATAGTAGTAATAGTAGCCCAAGTAGTAGGAGTAGTAATCGTAATTCTATTGTTATTGCTAGTACTACTGCTACTAGAACCACTGCTACTATTTCTACTACTACTACTGCTACCACTGTTGCTACTACTTCCGCTACTACTGCTATTACTACTATTAAGGCTACTACTATTACTACTTCCACTACTACAGCTACTACTGCTACTACTTCCATGACTACTGCTACTATTCATGTTACTACTACTGCTACTATTGCAACTACTACTGCTACTGCTGCATATACAGCTACTGCTACTACTAATTCTCCTATTTCTACAACTGCTAATACTAGTGATAGTACTACAGATACTACTACTACAACAAGTACACCTGCAACAACAACAACAACTACTACTACTCCATCTCCTCCTACTATCATTGTTGTTTCCGTAACTACAAAAAAATACTACTGCTGCTACTACTGTGACTACTACTACCAATACTACTACTAACACTATCGCTACTTCTACTCCTATCACTATTACTACTGCTGCTTCTACTATTACAACTACTACAATTAGTATTACTGCTACTGCTACTTCTTCTCCTACTACTACTCCTACTCTCGCACCTATTCCAACTACTATTTCGACTCCTACTACTTCTGCTACTACTACTAGTATTACTACTGCTATTACTACTACTATTGCAACTACTTTTGCTGTTATTAATACTACTACTCCTTCTGCTACTACTATTACCACTACTATTGCTACTACGACTACTATTACTCTACAACTACTACTACTATAACTACTGCTATTATTACTTCCATACTACTACTACTGCTACTACTACTACTACTTCTCCTACTAGTACTGCAACTACTACAACAACTGCTACTGCAGCTACTACTGCTACTATGACAACTGCTTTTGCCACTGCTTCAGCTACTGCTACTATTTCTACTACTAATATTGGAACTACTGCTTCTTTGACTACTATTACTTCTACTACTACTGCTACTAGTCCGGCTACTACTACTACTACTACTAGAACAACTCCTACTACTACTACAACAACAACTACAGCCACCGCTGCTTCTACTGCTGCTACTACTACTACTACAACTACTACTATTATTGCTACTATTATTGTTGCTACTGCTACCACTAAAACTGCTGCTCGAACTACTATTGCTGCACTTGTTGCTACTGCTACTAATACGACAATTACTGCTACTACTACCGCGACTACGTCTACTACGACAACTAAGACTGCTACTACTACAACTACTACTACGACTGCTGTTGTTGCAATTGCTGCTACTACTACTAATACTATCACTTATTCTACTTCTCCCACTACTACTACTACTGAAACTACTACTACTACTATTACTACCACCACTACTATTACTACTACTGCTACTACTGCTGCTGCTGCTGCTGCTGCTACTGCTATTGTTACTACTACTGTTGCTGCTACTACTACTACTGCTACTACTATTTCAATATTACTACTACTACTACTACTATTGCTGCTCCTACTACTACCACTACTACTGCTACTGCTACTACTCTTGCCACTACTACAACTACTGCTATTTTAATTGCTGCTACTACTTGTACTCCATCTACAGTTGCTACTACTCCAACAACTACAACAACTACAACTGCTATAGCAAGAACTAGTGCTACTGCTACTACTTTTGCTACTACTTCAGCTACTACTAGTACTGCAACTACTAACACTGTTACTACTACTACTATAACAACTACTACTACTATGACTACTAATCCTATTACTACTACTTCTAGTAATGCTACTACAGCTACGGTTGTCGTTGTTGCTGCTACTACTACTACTACTACTACTGTTGTTGTTGTTGTTGCTACCACTATTACTAGTACTACGACCCCACCTCCTACAACTACTGCTAATGCTTCTGCTGCTACTACATTGCTACAGCTTCTACTAGCACTACTACTACTACGAGTACTACTGCTACAGCTGCAACTGCTAACAAAACTACTACTACAATTGCTACAACTGCTACTATTGCTATTGCTACTACTACTATTAGAACAATTGCAGCTACTAATGCTTCTACTACTACAGTTACTACTACTACGACTGCTACTACCACTACTATTAGTACTACTTTTGCTACTAGTACTACTACTAGAACTATTACTACTACTACTACTACTACATCTCCAACAATAACAACTACAATTACTTCTACTACTACTGTTGCATCTACTACTGCTACTACTACAACTATTGCTACTACTACTACTAGTACTAGTACTACTACTACTTCTACTACTGCTACTGCTGCTGCTGCTGCTACTATAGCTACTACTACTGCTCCAACTACTATTACGACTACTACTACTACTACTGCTACTACTAATGCATCTACTTCTACTACTACATCCTTTACTAGTATTGCTCCGGCAATTACTATTGCTACTACTACTACTACTTCTACTTCCTCTACTACTGCGACTACTTTGACTACTACTTCTACTACCACAACTTCTACTACTATTACCCTTGTTACTCTCAGAACAACTACTACTACGATTAATACTACAGTTACGACTACTGCATTTGCAGCTACTACTGCTGCTACTACTTCTGCATCTAATGCTGCCACTACTGCCATCACTACTACTACTCCTATTACTACTACTACGACTGCTAATACCACTACAGCTACTACTACTACCACTACTACTCCTGCTACTATACCTACTACAACTCTTGCAAATATTACTACTACAACTACTACTACTGCTGCTGCTGCGGCTACTACTACTGTTGCAACAACCTCTACTAAAACTACTTCTATTCGTACTACTAATACTACAACAACTACTATTATTATTATTATTACTACTACTACTACAATTAATATTACTACTTCTACTACTACTACAACTACCACTACAACTACTACTATAGCTACTACTCCTTCTACTACTACCACTATTACTACTACAACTATTCCTACTACAACTTCTGCTAATACTACTAATACAATAACTACTACTACTAGAACAACAACTACTACTACTACTCGTAGTACTACTCCGACAGCTACAGCTACTACTACTATTGTAAATACTTCTACTACAACGACTACTATTCCTGCTACTAATTTTACCACTACAACTATTACTGGTACTACTACTACTACTACTACTATTACAACCACTACTATTACTTCTTCTACTATGAGTACTACTGCTGCTGCTGCTGCTGCTACCACTACTACAAGAACTACTACTACTGCTACTAATACCACTATGACTACTATTGTTGTTGTTGCTGCTACTTCCCCTACAACTACCAAAACTACTACAACTCCTCCTACTACTTCTACTATTACTGCTACTGCTACTACTGCTACTACTAGCATTACTACTACTCCAGCTACTACTACTACTACTAATGCAACTACTTACTTCTACTACAACTACCACTTCTACTACCACTATAGCTACTTCTACTAGCACTCCTAGTGCCACTTCAACCACTCCTATTAATAGTACTATTACTGCTGCTGCTAGTGCTGCTACTTCTCCTACTGCTACGACCACTACTACTACTACTATTACTACTACTACTATTACTACTACAACTACTGCTACCACCACTACTGCTACTCCTCCTCCTACTACAATTACAACTACCAATACAACTACAACTGCTACTTCTACTAATGCTACTACTACTACTACTACTATTATGACAACTACTATTAATCTAATTACAGCTACTGCAGCAATGACTACTACTACTACTACTACTGTTGCTACTACTACTTGTACTACTACAACACCTATTACTAGTAACACCACTGCTATTGCTAAACTACTTCCACTACTATTACTACTACTACTAGTACTACTACTGCTGCTGCTGCTACTGCTACTACAACTACTACTACTACTACTACGACTACTACTACTTTAATTATTACTACTCCTACTACTGCTATTGCTACTGTTACTAGTACTACTGCTGCTGCTACTACTACTCCTACTACAGCTAGTCCTTATACTATTACTGCTACTATTGCTGCTACTTCTATTGCTACTACTACTGCTGCTACCGCTACTATTACTACTACAACTTCTACTACCACTACTAGTACTAGTACTACTACTGATGCCACTAGTACTACGACTGCTACAACTACTATAATAACTATTGCTACTACTGCTACTTCTACTACTACTAGAACATCTAATGCAACTTCTACTACAACAACAACTACTACTATCAAAACTAATACTGCTATTGCTACTACTATGACTTCTTGTCCTACTATTACTACTACTACAGCTATGACTAGGACTTCTCCAACTATTACCACTACAACTACTACAACTACAACTACTCCTGCAACCTCTACTTCTACTACAAGTGCTACTACTGCTGCTGCTGTTAAAACTACGACTACTACTTCAGCTACAACTTCTATTGCTCAGCTACAACTACTATTGCTACTATTATCACCACTACTCCTACTACCACTACAACTTCTGCTATTACTACACCTAGTGCAGCTACGGCTACTACTACTATTACTACTAATGCTGCTACCACTACTACTACCACTACTACTATCACTACTACTACAGTTACTAGTACTACTCCAAAAACTACTAATACTACTGCTACTTCTACCGCTGTTGCTGTTACTACAACTACTATTATTCCCACTACTACTACTACTACTATTGCTACAGTTGCTATTACTAATACTACTACTACTACTACTACTACTACTACTATCACTCCTACTACGGCTACTAGTACAACTGCTGCAACTAATGCTACTGCTACTACTACTACCACTGGTACTACTACAGCTGCTACTACTGCTTCTACTACAACGTCTACGACAACTACTACTAATACTACTACCGCTGTAGCAGCTACTACAGCTACTACTACTACTTCTCATACTACAATTAACGTAGCTACTACTACTGGTACTACTATTACTGTTATTGCAACTAATACTACTGCCACAACTACTACTACTCCTACTACTAGTATTACTACTACTACAACTATTACTACTACTACTAATACTACTACTACTACTACTTCTTTACTTTTAGTTCTATTACTAGTTCTACTACTACTACTACTACTGTAGCTAGTACCGCTACGACACTTACTACTATTGTTACAGCTACTACTGCTACAACTTCTTCGACTGTTATTACAACTACTACCGCTACTACTATTGCTTCTACTTCTACTGCTACTTCTGCTACTCTTCCTACAACAACAACAACTACTACTACTACTATCACTACTACTGCTAAAAGTACTACTGCTACAACTACTACTTATACTACTATCGCTTCTACAACTACTCTTGCTACAACAACGACTACTACTAATAAAAATACTACTACCACTACTCCTAGGGCTACTTCTATTGCTACAGCTACTACTACGAGTGCTGCTACTACTGCTGCTGCTACTACTACTACTACTACTACTACCACCACTGCTACTACTAATATTACAACTAGAACTTCTACTACTTGTATTACTACTACTATTACTACTGCTACCACCTCTAATACTACTTTTACTACTGCTACCACCTCTGCTACTACTAGAATTGCTACTACCTCTATTACTGCTATTCCTACTACTACCACTGCTACTACTATTATTGCTACTATGACTGTTAATACTGTTGTTACTACTGCTACTACTACTTCTTCTGCTACCACTATAATTGCTACTACTGCTACAACTGCTACTACTGCTACTTCAGCTAATGCGGCAACTACTACTACTACTACTGCCACCACTACAATGACTGCTACTTCTGCTACTAATTCAACTACAATTACTACTATAACTGCTCCTACTACAATTTCTACTACTGATGCTACAACTACTGCTACTACTTTTACTGCTGTTATAACTACTGCTACTTTTGCCACTAATGCTATTAGTACTACTACTTCCACAACTACTGCCAATACTACTACTACTAGTACTACTACTACTACTACACTACAATTTCTACAACTGCTACCAAAGCTACTGCTACTAGTGCTACTTCTAATACTAATACTACTGTTACTGCTACTACTACTACAATTTCTACTACTGCTACTATTGCTACTATCACTACCACTACTGCTACAACTACTACTGCTGCAACTACTGTTTTTGCCATTACTACTACCACTACTACAACTACGGCTGCTGCTACAACTGCTACAACTATGACAGTTGCTGCTACTACTACTACCACTACGATTACTACAACAACTACTAATACTACTACCGCTGCTGCTACTACTACTATTTCTCCTGCTACAATTACCGCTACTACAACTACTAATACTTCAAATAATACTGTCACCGCTACTACTACTGCTGCTACTACTAATACTACTACTACTACTACTACTAATGCTACTGCTACTACTACTAGGATGGCTCCTGTTGCTCTGACTGCCACTACTGCTACTATTAGGACTACTACTGGTACTATTGCTTCTACTGCTATGGTTCCTACTACTGCCACTACTGCTTCTATTGCTACTACTTCCCCTACTACTACTACTGCTACTACTAGTACAACTACTAATATAACTACTATTACAGCTACTACTACTACTACTACTACTACTACTGCTAGTACTGCTGTGGCTACTACTGCACTACCACCACCACCACCACTAGTACTACGACTACAACAACTATTACTACCACTACTACTACTACTGCTACAACTACTATTATTGCGGCTACTCCTACTACTTCCCCAACTATAACAACTTTCACTACTGCCACTTTTGCTACTATTGCTACTACTGCTCCTATTACAACAACTATGACAACGACAACAGCAACAATAATAACAACAACAACTACTCCTCCTGCTACTACTGCTGCCGCTGCAACTACAACAACAACTACTACTACTCCTATTACTACTTCTAGTACTACTATGATTTATACAACTACCACTACTACTACTACTGTTGCTACTATTGCTGCTACTGCTACTAATAATACTCCTACCACAACTACTACTACTACTAGCACTACTTTTACTGCTAGTACAATTCTTACTACTACTACTCCTACAACTACTTGTACTACTACCACTACAAATACTAACATTACTACTACTACTCCTATCACTACTCCTCCTCCTGCACCAACTGCTACTTCAACTCCTAGTACTACTACTCTTACACCAACTCCCACTTCAACTCCTAGTATTACTCCTACTCCTACACCTACTGCTACAACTACTACTCCCCCTACCACTACTCATACTGCAACTACCACTCATACTCTAACTAGAACTGCTATTATTGCTACTACTACTACCACCACTACCACAACTACTACTGCCAATACTACACCTACTACTACTACTACCACAACAAATACTACTACTACTACTACTACCACCACTACTTCAACTACTAGTACAATTGCTACCACTACTACTACTACTATTGGCATTACTTCTACTAACACTAACAATACTACAACTACTACTACTTCTTCTTCTAATACTAACACTCCTACTACTTCAACTACTACTACAACTACAACTACGCCTCCAACTCCAACCACTACTACTACCAGTACTCCTACTACTGCTACCACTACAACTACAAATCCTATGACTACAACTACTCCAACTCCTACTCCTACAATTACTACTACAACAAAAACAACTACTACAGCTGCTAATGTTACTATACTACTACACCTACTACTACTCCAACTACTAATACTACTACTACTACACTCCTACTATGACTACTACTACCACTACTACCACTACTACCACTACTACTAGTACTACTACTACCACTACTACCACTACTACTACTACTACTACTACTATTACAACTACTATTAGCACTATGACTATTACCACTACTAGTACTACTCTTACCACATCAACTACTACTACTCTTACTATTAATTCTACTACTATTACCACCACCACTACTACTAACCCTAGTCCTACTATGACTATTACTACTAATACTAACACTACGACTGCTTCTACCACTACTCCTACTGCTACAACTACTACTACCACTACTACTGCTACTATTACTGAGGCTACTGCTACTGCTACTACTACAACTAGTACAATGACTACTACTGGAACTACTACTCCTACTACTACTCCTACTCCAACTCCAACTACTACTACTACTACTCCTACTACTACTACTACCCCTTCTCCAACTACTATGACACCTACTACTACCCCTACTCCAACTCCAACCACTACTACTACTAATAATATTGGTACTACTACTACTACTACCACCACTAATTGTAGTAGTTCCACTATTACTACTACGACTAGTACAATTGCTACTACTATAACTCCTACTACTACTGGTACTACTACAACTAATACTAACACAACAACTAGTTCTACTGCTACTGCTACTACTACAACAACAATAACTACTACTACTACTACTACTACTACTACTACTACTACTGCTGCTGCTGCTGCTGCTGCTGCTGCTACTACTACTACTCCTACCTCTATAACTAGTCATATTTCTTCTACTACACCTACTCCTACTACAACTACATGGACTACTCCTCTTACCCCAACTCCTACTACTACTACCGCTACTACTACTACCATTACTACTTTAATAACACAAACAAACAATAATAACAACTACTACTACTACTACTTCTACTACAAGCACAATTGCTAGTACTACTACTCCTACTAATACTACTAACACTAACACTATTACTACTACTATTATTACTACTACAACTACTAATTCTAACATTCCTACTACTACTACTGCTGCTACGACTACTACTACTCCTACTACTACTACTACTCCTAACATTCCTAAAACTTCAACGACTACCTACTAAACCTAGCACTCCTACAACTTCGATGACTACAATTCCTACTATGACTACTACTTGCTACTACTACTACTACAATCCAACTACAACTACTACTACTGCCGTTGTTGTTGCTGCTGCTAATACTAATACTACTACTACAACTACTGCTGGTACTACTACTACAACAACAACTACTACTGCTGCCGCTGCTACTACTACTACTACTTCTACTACAACTCCTCTTACTACTATTGCTAGTACTGCTTCTACTACTAATACTACTACTACTGTACTACAACTACTACTACTTCTGCTACTAATACTACTGTAGCTACTAGTACACAACAGTTACAACAACTACTACTAGTACAAATATAACTCCCACAACTACTATTATTACTACTACTATTGCTCCTATTAACACTATTCCAACTACAGATGCTGCTGCTACTTCTACTACGGCTACTAGTATAAATATTCCTACTCCTACAACTGCTACTACTACTACTACTCCTATTACCCCTACAACAACGACTACTACCCCCGTACTCCAACGCCTACTGCTACTACTACTCATCTAACAACTACTACACACACTCCAACAACTACTATGCCTACTATGACTCCTACACAAACTATTACTATGCCAATTATGACTCCTACTCCAACTAATGCTACTACCACTACTACTGCTTCCATCACTACCAGTACAACAACAACAACAATAACAACAACAACTACTACTTCTACTACTATTACTTCCACTGCTACTACTACAACCACTACTACTACTACTACTACTACAACAACAACAACAACAACAACAACAACAACTACTACTATTACTACAACTACTACAACTACTACAACCTCTACTACTATTACTACTACTACTACTACTACTACTACTACTACTACTACTACTACTACTACTACTACTACTACTACTACTACTATTACAAGTACTACTAGTACCGCCACAACAACTGCTACTTGTAATGCTACTACTAATACCACTACCACTACTGATGCTGCTGCTACTGCAGCTGATGCTATTCCTACTAGTACTACTACTTCTACTTCTACTACTCTTACTACTACTACTGCTATAATAATAACTGCTACTACAACTACTACAACAATTACTCATACTACTCAGATTTCTACTACTACTACTATTACTATGATTTATACTATTATCGCTACTACTATTGCTGCTACTTGTAATGCTACTACTAATACCACTACCACTACTGATGCTACTGCTACAGCAACTGATGCTATTGCTACTAGTACTACTACTTCTACTCTTATTACTACTGCTGCTGCTGCTACTATTGCTACTACTACTGCTACTACTACTACAACTACTACAATAATTACTCGTACTACTTAGATTTTTGCTACTACTACTGTTACTACAATTTATACTACTATTGCTACTACTATTGCCGCTATTGCTACATCTATTACTACTACTGCTGCTGCTACTTCTACTACTATGACTACTACTACTGCTGCTACTACTTCTACTACTTCTACACCTACTACTATTGCTGCTATTACTGCGACAACAACTGCTGCTACTTCTGCCACTCCTACTCCTACTCCAACTCCTACTGCTTCTATCACTCCTACTAACTACTACTACTACTACTACTACTACTACTACTACTACTACTACTACTACTACTACTACTAGTACTTCTACTACTCCTACAACAACAATAGCAACTATTACTACTACTCCTAATACTACAATTCGTACTCCCGCTACAACTACTAGGACTATGACTACTACTACTACTACTACTACTACTACTACTACTACTACTACTACTACTACTACTACTACTACTACTACTACTACTACTACTACTACTATTATTACTACTGCTGCTGCTGCAGCTACAACAACCACTATTCCCTTAGCTACTTCTATTCCTACTACAACTGCTACTACTAATACTACTACTACTACGCCTACTACTACTTCTACAACTATTGCTGTTACTTCTACAACTACTACTACTAAACAATCCTACTACTACTACTACTACTACTACTACTACTACAACGACAACAACTACTACTACTACTATGACTACTTCTAACAGTCCTACAACTTCAAATACTACTCCTACTACTATTGCTACTACTACAACACTCCTTCCACTATGACTACTACTACTACTACAAATGCTGCCGTAACTACTACGGCTACTACACTCCTACTATGACTACTACTACTAATACTACCGTAACTACTACTACTACTACACTCCTACTATGACTACTACTACTACTACTACTACTACTACTACTACTACGACTACTACTATTGCTACTCCTACAACTACTACCTCTCCTACTAGTACTTCTACTCGACACACTCCTACTACCACAACTACTACTACTGCTACTTCTACTACTCCTACTACCAATACTATAACCACTACTACTACAATTACTAATGCTACTTCTATGGTTGTTTCTACTACTACTTCTACTACTACTACTGCTAGTACTCCTGCTATTGCTGCTAATACTACTACTACTACTGCGCCTACCCCAACTCCTATTGCTACTACTACTCCTACTACTACTACAACCCCTACACCAACTACTACAACTCCTAGTACTACCCCAACTCAAACTCCTACAACAACAACTACTACTACTACAGCTGCTACTACAACAACTACTACTACAACAACAACTACAACAACAAAAACTACTACTACAACTACTAATACTACTACTACTATTACTACTACTACTACAACTACCACAACTACTACTATCTTTACTCTAACTTTGACTACTACTACTCCTACTCCTACTACTCCTAGTAGTATAGCTACTACTTCTGCTAATCCAACTCCTATTGCAACTACTACTCATACTACTCCTACTAGTACTGCTACTACTTCTCCTAATCCAACTCCTACTGCAACAACAACAACTACTACTACCCCTACTCCAACTACTACTATCCATAGTACTACTCCTACACCAACTCTTACTACTACTAGTCCTACTACTACTACCATGACTATAACAACAATA
>RXID01005014.1:33064-50668 GCA_005019695.1 Trichopus zeylanicus subsp. travancoricus
CTACTAGCAATGCTATCACTTCAATTACTACAACATCCACAATAACTACTTCTACTGCTACTGTTGCCACTGCAACTCCTACTACTACTTCTACTACTCCTCCTAATTCTATGACTACTACTACTACTACTACAACAACAACTACTATTAGTACTTCTACTACAACTACTACTAGTACTTCAATAACAACAACTACTACTACTACAATGACAACAACAACTACTTCTACCACTATTACTATTGTTTCTACTTCGAGTTGTACGGCTTCTACTACTACTACTGCTACTCCTAACCATACTCCTATTGCTACTACTACAACCCCTACACCGACTACAACTATGCCTAGTTCTACGCCTACTCCAACTCCTCCTCCTCCTCCTACTACTACTGCAACTTCAACAACTAGTACAATTGTAGCTACTACTACCCCTGCTACTACTACAAATAACACTAACACTACTACAATAACTACTACTAGTACTACTAATACTAACATGCCTACTCCTATTACTACTACGACAATACTACTACTACTACTACTCCTATAACTACTACTACTCCTAACCCACCTAGAACTTTTGTGACTACCTACAACTCCTAACACACCTACAACTTCTATGACTACAACTCCTCCTCCTCCTCCTACTACTACTATTGCTGCTGCGGCTGCAATTACGACAACAATAGCTACTACTACTACGATCATGACTACTTCTACTACCACTACTAATCTAACCGTTCCGACTACTACTACTACAACTTGAACTAATACTACCACTCCAAACACTCCTACCACTACTACTCTTACTACTACTACTGCTATTGCTTGTACTAATAATACTACTACTACTTCTGCTGCTGCTATTGCTGCTGCGCATACTACTACTGCTACTACCTCTACCGCTAGTCCAACTACTACTACTAATACTACTGCTACTACTTCTACTACTACTATTGCTACTATTACTACACAATAGCTACAACTACTACTAGTACAACTACTACTACTACTATTACTACTCCTACTACTACTACTCTAACTACTACTATAATGACTGCTACTACTACTACTTCTACTTCAACTTCAAGTACAATTGCTACTGCTACTAGTCCATCAACAACTGCTATTATTACTACAACTGTGAGTACTACTACTACGATGAATACAACAACAACTACTACTACGACTACAGATGCTACTACTGCAACTCCTACTACTACTACCACTATAATTCCTACACCTACTCATACTACTGCTTCTGCTGTAACTCCTACTACTATTACTAATCCTACAATAACTTCTACTACAGCCACCACTACTAGTACAATTGGTACTACTACAACTTGTACTACTACTACTACTACTTATGTTAATACTACTACTACAACAATTGTTGCTGCTACTACTACATCTAGTACTTCCATTAGAACAACTAATACTAGCACTACTATTACTATTGCTACGGCTACTATTACTGCTATTGTTACTACAACTACTATTGCTACTGCTGCTACTACTATTGCTACTGCAGCTACTGCTACAACAACAACAACTACTACTAATTTTGCTACTAATACTGTAGCTACAACAACTACTACTATTGCTACTACCACAACTACAATTACAACTATTACCAATGTTGCTACTACTACTACTACTACTACTACAACTGCTAGTACTACTACCACTACTATTTCTACTACTACTAGTAGTGCAACTACTACTCCTACTGCTGCTACTACAAATACTACTCCTCCTACTACATCTGCTACTACTACTGCTACAACTACCACTACTTGTACTTCTACAACTACTAGCACTACTGCTACAATTTATACTGCAACTACTACTACTTTTACTAGTAATAGTACTACTACTGCTGCTACTATTTGCACTACTGGTACTACTTATACTACTACTACTCCCACTGCTACTACTACTACTAATCCTACTATTACTACTATGAATTCTACTTTCACTACTACTACTACAACAAAGATTACTATGATGACTGCTGCTACTACTATTGTGACTACTGCAACTACTATCACTGCTACTACTACTTCAACCACTATTGCGACTACTACAACTACTACTTCTACTACTACTACTACTACTACTACTACTACCACCACCACCACCACCACCACCACCACCACCACCACCACCACCACTACTTCTACTACTACTACTACTGCTCCTATTGCTACAACTACTACTACTTCTACTACTTCTACTACTTCTACTACTCCTACTACTACTACAACTACTCATTCTACTACTACTCCTACTCCTACTACAACGACTTCTACTCCTACTACTATTTATGCTACTACGCCGGTGACTACTTCTATCACTACTACCACTACTACTACTACTTCTACAACTGCAACAACAACTACTACTGCTACTCCTCCTCCTTCTCCAACTACTAGTACGACTATTACTGTTGCTACTACTACTGCTACTACTACTACTATAATTACTACTACTCCTACTCAAACTCCTACTCCAACTACTATTCCAACTATAATTTTTCTTAATACGTCCACTACAATAACTACTACTACTACAACAACTGTTGTTGTTGAAACTACTACTACGGTTACAACTACTAATATTACTGTTGCTACTACTACTACTCCTCCTATTCCTATTACTAATACTACTTCTACTATAACTACTACTGCTGCTGCTGCTACTATTACTACAACTTCTACTACTTTTGCTACAACTACTACTGCTACTGCTACTACTTCTACTACTACTACCACACTACTGCTACTACTATTACAACTTCTATTACCACCACTATAACAACTCCGGCTGCTACTATTGTTACCACCACTACTAGTACTACTACATCTGCTACTACTACTACTGCTAGTGCTATTAGTACTACTATGACTATCGCTACTACTACCGCAGCTACTACTACGGCTACTACTGCTACTACTACTACTACTACTAGTACAACTACTACTACTAGTGTTGCAAGTACTACTACGACTACTAGTACTACTCCTACTACTATTAATGCTATTGCTGCTCCTACAACTACTGCTATTGCTACTACTATGACTACTACTACTGCTTTTACCCTTGCTTGCTACTACTACTGCTACAACTATAACTTATGTTACTACTAATACTACTTCTCCTTCTACTACTAGTGCCATTGCTACTTCTACCTCTACTGCTACAGCTATTACTACTACTTCCCCTACTACTACTTCTACAACTACTACTACTACTACTACTACGGCTACTACTGCTTCTACAATAACAACTACTACTACTGCTACTATTACTACTAAAACTACTACTACAAAAATAACTACTACTCCTACTACTACTACAACAACAACAACAACTAATACTACTACTACTAGTAGTACTACTACTACAACTATTACTACAAGTAGTACTACTACTACAACTACTACTACTAATAATACTACTAGCACTACTACTTCTGCTGCTCCTACAGCTACAATTGTTTGTATCACTACTACTACTCCTCCACCACCTCCTACTACTACTACAACAACTATTGCTACTACTTCTGGTACTACTTCTACCACTGCTACTGCAACCACTTCTACTAGAACAACTACTACAATCACTTTTACTACAACTACTACTGCAACTACTAGTACGACTGCTAATGCTACTACTTTTGCTACTATGACTACAACAACTACAACTACTGCTTCCGCACTACTACTTCTATTACCACTACTACTGCTATTGCAACGACAGCTTATACTGCTATGACTACTACTTTTATTGCTACTACTGCTACGGCTACTACACTACTGCTACTACCACTACTGCTAGTCTTACAAATACTATTGCTACAACTGCTAATTTTTATACTGCCACTACTACTGCTAAGAATACAACTAGGACTATAATTTCTACTACTACTACTACTACTTCAGTTATAATAACTATTACTACTAATACTTCTACTACTACTATAACTGCTGCAAAAGCTACTACTACTACAACAATTATCACTACTTCTCATATTACCACTACTTCAACTACTGCCACTTCTATAGCTAACATTGCTGCTACTACCACAACTAGTACTACTTCTACTACTACTGCTGCTGCTGCAACTATGAGTACTACTACTACTGCTGCTACTACTTCTACTACTTCTACTACTGTAACTACTACTACTACAGCTGGTACTACTACTAAAACTAGTATTATTGCTACCACTGTTATAGTTACTGCTACAACTGCTGCCCCTACTACCACTATTTCTATTGCTACTACCACTACTATTACAACTACTACTGCTACTAATACAACTCCTACTTCTACGGCAACTACTACTACTTCTTCTACTACTACTATTACTCCAAATACAACAACTACTACAGTTACTAATACTTCAACTGCTACTACTACTAGACTACTACGAACAGTACTACTTCTACAACTACAACTACTGTTGCTAATACTACCACTGCTACTTCAGCTACTATCGCTACTGCTACTCCCACTGCTACTATGGCTACTATTGCTACTACTACTACTACTACTTCAGCTACTACCACAACTGATGCAACTGCTGCAACTGCCACTATTACAACTACAAATACTACTGTTACTATTGCTACTATTACTGCTAATACTACTACTCCAACTACTATTGCTACTAATACTGCTACTAATACTGCTGCTACTACTACTATAACTACTGCTACTGCTACTGCTACAACTACACCTACTACTACTACTGCAGTTGCTACAGTAGCTACTACTACTACTAGTCCCACTACTTCGACTGCTACTACTACTACTGCTACAATTACCACTATTACTACTGCTAATACTGCTACAACTACTACTTCTCCTAGTACTATTACTCTAGCCACTACAACTCCTACTACGGCTTTTGCTGCTCCAGCTAATACTATTGCTCCTATTGCTCCTCCTCCTACTTCTAGTTATTCTAGTACTGCTACTACTACTACCACTGTGACTATAATAATTACTACTTCTTCTACAACTCTTACAACTGCTAATACTAATACTGCTGCTACTGCTACAACTGCTACAACTAATACTACTGCAACTACGACTGCTACTACTACTATTGCTACCATTACATTAACTACAACTGCTGCTGCTGCTGTTACTATGACTGCTACTACTACAACTACTACTGCTACTACGGCTACTACTTCTGCGACTATTACTGCTACTACTACTACTACTACTACTACTACTACTACGTCTACAACAACAACAACTACTATTACCACAACTGATACAACTACCACTACTACTACGACAACAAATACTAGTACAACTACTACAGCTATTGCTACTACATCTCCAACAACAATGATAACTACTACTACTACTACTTCTCCTACATCAACAATGACAACAACCACTACTACTGCTACAGCTAATGCTAATGTTACTAGTACTACTATCACTGCTGCTGCTACTACTACTACTACTACTATTGTGACTACTGCTACTGTTACTTCAACTACTACCATGACGGCTACTATAAGTACTACTACTACTACTACAAGAAGTGCAATGACTAATATAGCCACTACTACTTCTGTTGTTGCTGCTACTACTACTACTTCTACTGCTACTGCTGCTACTGCTGCTACTACTACTACTGCTGCTGCTACTATTACTATGACTACTATCACTCCAACTACCACTTCTACAGCAACTACTACTATTCCAACTTCTGCTACAACTACTACGGCTACTGCTACTTCTATTTCTACTACTACTACCACTACTTCTACTAGTACTATGACTACTGCTGCTGCCACTACTAATGCTACTACTACTACTATTACTATGACTACTACCGCAACTACTACCACTTCTACAACAACTACCACTATTCCTACTACTGCTACTACTGCTACTGCTACTACTGCTTCTAATACTAGTCCTATAGCTATTACTGCAACAATTGCTACTTTTCGTATTACTACAACTACTGCAAAGACTACAACTACAACTGCTACTACTGCTAATACTGCTACAATAATTATTATAACATCTCATATTACCACTACTTCAGCTACTTCTAATACTACTACTACTACTTCTATAGCTAATATACTACTTCTGCTGCTGCTACTACAACTACTACAACTATTGTTACAACCATAACGGGTGCTACTACTACTGCTATTACTACTACTACTACTTCTACTACTACTGCTGCTTCTACTACTACTGCTGCTTCCACTACAACTGCTGCTACTGGCACTCGCACCACCACCACTACTACTACTATCGCTGCAACCACTACTTCTGCTACTCCTGCTACTACTACTACTACTCCAACCAGTAGTATTTCTGATACTATTTCTACTAATGCATTACTACTACTACTACTACTGCTATTACTCCAACTAGTCCTACTACTATTACCACCACTACTACTACGATTACCACTGCTACTATTACTACTACTATAACTACGACTACTACTTCTACTTCTATTAATACTACTACTGCTACTTCCACTGATGCTGATGCGGCTGCTACTACTATTACTACTACAACTGCTGCTACTATTACGGCTACTAGTACTCCTACAACTACTACTGCGACTACTACTAAGGCTACGAGTGCTGCTGTTACTTCTACTATAGCTACAACAACTTGTGCTACCACTACCACTAGTACTAATACTACTAGTACAACTACTGCTGCTACTACTACTACTAATACTACTACTACAACTACTGTTACTATTACTAATACTACTACTGCTGCTGCTGCTATGGCTACTACTACTACTAATACAAATATCACTATTACTGTTACAACAACTACTACTTCTTCTACTACTACTACTAATACTGCCATTACTACTGCAAATGCTTCGACTGTTACTACTACAACTACAATAACTGCTACTAGTGCTAATGTTGCTACTTCTGCTACTACTACTGTTGTTGCTACTACTGCTATGACTATTACTTCTACTAATTAATACCACTACTACAACTACTGCCACTACTGCTTCTGCTACTACTACTAACTACTGCTAGTAATACTTCTACTACTGCGACTGCTACTACTACTAGTACTACTACTACTACAACTACTACGATTGCTACTACTGCTGCTACTTCTACTACTACGAAAGCTACTACAACCACTACTAATACAACTATTGCTACTACCGCTACAACCTCTACTTCAACTGCAACTACTACTACAACAACAACTACTACTTCTACTACTACTACTACAACTATTACTAAAACAGCAACAACTACTACTATTACTACTAATTCTACTACTGCTATTGCTACTGCTGCTGTGATTGCTGCTTATACTACTTCTACTGCTACAACAACCGCTTCTCATATTACTACTAACACTGCTACTACTACTACTACTACTACTACTACTACTACTACTACTACTATTACGGATACTGCTACTACTGCTACCACTACAAATACTACTACTATTACAACTACAATTGCTACCACTACTGCTATTACTACTAGCACTGCTATTGCAACTATTGCTACTGCTACAACGGCTACTACTATAGCTACTTATGATACTACTACCATACAACCAATATTGCTACTATTATTTCTACTACCACTATAGCTATAACTACCAAAACTACTACTGCTCCTACTATTGCTACTATAGCTACTACTACTACTATGACTAATACTATAGTGAATACTACTACTACCTCTACAACTGCTACTACAACTAGTACTCTTACTATTACTACAACTACTACTACTACTACTACTGCTACTACTGCAACTGCTACTACCTCTGCTACTATAATTACTACTGCTGCTGCTACTATTGCGGTTGCTACTATTGTTAGTACTAGTAGTATAGCCACTACTACAGCAGCTAAAACTAATTCTACTACTACGACTACTACTATTACTACTATTACTACTTCTATGACTACTACTATTACTACTATTACTACTACTACTTCTACTACTACTACCACTACTACTACTACTATTACTACTATTTCTACTACTATTACTTCTATTACTATTACTACAATGACCACTACTATTACTACTATTGCTACTTCTACTTCTACTACTAGTATTACTACTAATGCTACTACTACTACTAATACAACTGGAACTTTTCCTAGAATAACAACTACGGCTACTTCTCCTACTACTAGTACATCTCCTACTACTACTAGTGCTACTACTACTTCTACTACTACTGTTACAACAACAACAACAACAACAACAACTGCTACTACTGCTACTAGTTCCAACACTTCTACTACTACTACTGCTGATACTATTACTATTACTTCTATTACTACTACTATTGCTACAGCTAATACTGCTACTACTACAACTACTATTGCTACTGCTACCGCGACAATGACTACTTATCATGCTGCTACTAAAACTGCTACTATCACTGCTAATACAACTACTGCAACTATTATTATGGCTATAGCTACTACTACTTCTTCTCCTACAAATACTGCAACTACAACTTCTATTACTACTGCTACTACAACTCCAACTACTACTAATTCTACTACTGCTACTCCTGATGCAACTACTACCACTTCTACTACTACTGCTACTACAACTACTACTACAAAAACAACTATTGCTACCGCTACTACGACTACTTATCACACTACTACTACTATGGCAACAACTACTACTATTGCAACTTGAAGTACTACTACTACTACTCCTAAAACGACTACTATTGCTACTTCTACTATTGCTACTACTACTCTTGGTACTGCTACTACCACCGATGCAGCTGCCACTGTTGCAACCTCAACTACAACTACTGTTACTACTATAGCTACTACTACTGCAACCAATACTACAACAACTACTACTACTAATCCGAATACTACTATTGCTACTAATGCTAACACTATTGCTACTGCTACTTCTATACTACTGCTACTACTACTATTGCTACTTCCACTATTCCTAGTACTAGTACCTCTACTACTATTAGTACTATTACCCCAACTACTACTACTACTACTACTTCTACCAGCACTACTATTGCTACTGCTGCTGTTGATGATGCTAGTGCTGCCACTGCCACTAATGCTACGACTACCACTGCCACTATTCTAATATTGCTACTATTATTTTCACTACTACTACTCCTACTGCTACTACTATTAGTACTATTACCCCAACTACACCTACTACTTCTACTTCTACTTGTACTACTATTGCTACTGCTGCTGCTGCCACAGATGCTACAACAACTACTACTACTATTCTAATGCTGCTACGAGTGTTGTTGCTACTTCTACTACTACTACTACAACTAGTAATGCTACTACTACTGCTGCTGCTACTACTATGACTACTACTACTATAACTACTACTACTAATACTGTTATTGCTACTACTACTACTACTACTACTACTACTACTACTACTACTACTACTACTACTACTACTACTACTACTACTACTACTACTACTACTACTACTACTACTACTACTACTACTACTACTACTACTACTACTACTACTACTGCTGCTGCTGCTCCTAGTACTACTTACTACTACTATTGTTACTACTACTGCTACTACTGTGGCTACTTCTACTGCTAGTACTACGGCTACTACTACTGCTGCAGCTAATACTACTACTCTTGTTACTACTACTACTACCACCACCAGCACCACCACCACCACCACCACTACTACTACTACTACTATTATGGCTACTTCTATTACTGCTACTCCTGCTACTGCTACTGCTACTATTAGTGATGCTTCTCCTACTACTATTACTACTACTGCTGCTGCTACTACTACTAGTACTATTACTACTATTTCTACTGCTACTATTTCTCATGCTATAACTTTTGCTGCTACTATTACTTCTACTACTGCTACTAGTAATACTACAACTACTACTACTAGTCATGCTTCTGCTACTGCTATTACTGCTACTGCTACTACTACTACTCCTTGTACTACTGCTACTTCTTCTGCTACTACAACTATCCTGGCTATTGCTTGTAGCAGTAGTAGCAGTAGAAGTGGTAATAGTAGTAGTTATAGTAGGAAACATAGTCATAGTAGCTACAGTAATTATAGTAGTAGTGGAAGTAGCAGCTGCAACAATAACCATAATAGTGTAGTAGTAGTAGTAGTAGCTGTAGTCATAGTAATAGGAGTAGTAATGGTAGTAGTAGTAGTAGTAGCAGAAGTAATTATAGTAGTAGAAGTAGAAATAGTAGTGGTAGTAGTAGTAATAGTAGGTGTAGCAGTAGTAGTAGTCATTATTGAAGTAAAAGTAGTAGTAGTTGTTGTAGAAGGAGTAGTAGCAATAGTAGTAGTTGTTGTGGCAGTAATAGTAGTAGTAGTAGCAGTCGTAGTAGTTATAGCACTAGTACTAGCACTAGGAGTAGCAGTAGTAGCAGTTGTAACAGTAGTAGTAGAAGAAGAAATGGTATTACCAGAAGTAGTACTAGGAGTAGCTATAGTAGTAGTGGTTGTAATAGTAGTAGTAGTACTATTAGTAGCAACTGTAGTAGTTGTAGTAGTAGCGGTAGTAGTATTAGTAGTAGTAGTAGGAGGAGGAGGAGGAGGAGTAGTAGAAGTAGTAGTTGCTAAAGTAGTAGTAGTAAAAGTAGTAGTAGATGCAGTAGTTGTAGCAACCATAATAGTGATAGAAGTAGTACTTCTAGTAATTATAGTTGCAATAGCATTAACAGCAATAGAACTAACCGTCATACTAGTAGTAGTAGTACTAGTAGTAGTAGTGGTGTTGGTGATCGTAGTAGGAGTAGCAGCAAGTAGTAGGAGCAATAGTAGTAGTAGTAATGGTGGCAGTTGTAGTAATAATAGTAGCAGCAGCAGCAGTAGTAGTCAAGAAGTAGTAGTCGTAGCAATATTAGTAGGAGTATCAGTAGTCGTAGTGGAGGTTGTAATAGTAGTAGAAGTAGGAGTAGTAGTTGTTGTAGGAAAAGCAGTAATTGTATTTGTAGTGACAGTAGTGGTAGTAGGAGCAGTAGTAGAAGTAGTAGTAGTTGGTGCAATATTTCTAGTAGTAGAAGTTGGAGTACCATTTGCAGTAGCAATTGGAAAAATAGTAGTAGTAGCAATAATAGTAGGTGTAGCATTAGTAAAAATAATAGTTGTTGCAGTATTAGTAGGAGTTGTAGTAATACTAGTAGCAGTAGCAAAAGTAGAAATAATAGTAGTAGTAGTTGTAGTTGAAGCAATAATATTAGTAGTAGCAGCAGTAGTTGTTGTTATTGTAGTAGCAATCATAGTAGTGGTAATAGTAGTAGTACCAGTAGCAGTAGTTATTATAGTAGTAGTAGCTATAGTCATAGCTGTAGGAGAAGAGGGAGTTGTAATAGCAATAGCAACAACAGTAGTAGTAGGACTAGTAGGGGTAGTAGTAGCAGTAATAGTCATAGTAGTAGTGCTTGTTGTTGTTGTTGTAGTAGTAGTAGTAGTAGTAGTAATAGTAGAAGTAGTAAGAATGATAGCAGTAGCTGTAGTAGCATTTGTTGTAGTAGTCATTATACTAGTAATATTAGTTTTAGTAGTTGTTGAAGCAATAGTAGCAATATTAGCAATAGTAGTAGTAGTCACAGTAGTTGTAGTAGTAGTAGTAGTTTTAGTAGTTGGGGTAGTAGTATTAGATGTTGTAGCAGTCATGGTCATAGTTGTAGTCACAGTCGTGGTGGTAGCAGTGGTACTAGTAGTAGTTGTAGTAGTAGAAGATGCAGTAGTGGAATTAGTAGTAGTTTTAGTAGCAAAAGAAGCCGTAGCAAGAGTAGTAGTAGTAGTAGTAGTAGTAGTAGTAGTAGTAGTAGTAGTAGTAGTAGTAGTCGTAGTTGCAATAGTAGTGGCAGAAGCAGTAGTAGTAGCAATAGTAGGAGCAATTGTTACAGTAGCAGTAGTAGTAGTAGTATTAGTGTAGTTGTAGTAATAATAGTAGTATTAGTGTAGTAGTAGAAGTAGTAGTTGGTGAGGTAGTAGTAGTAATAGTGGTGGTGGTAGTGGTAGAAGCAGCAATAGTAGTGGTAGTAGTAGTATTAGTAGTTATAGCTATAGTGGTAGTAGTACGAGTGACAACAGTAGTAATAGGAGAAGTTGTATTAGCTATAGCAATTGCGGCAGAAGTAGTGATAATTGTAGTAGTTAACATAATAGCAGTAGTAGAAGCAGCAATAGCAGCAGTAGTAGCTATAGCAGTAGCAGTAGCAGTAGCAGTAATTATTGTAGGGGAAGAAGTAGTAGTAGTAGTAGTAGTGGTAGCAGAAGTAGTAGTAGTAGTAGTAGTAGTAGTAGTAGTAGTAGTAGCAGTAGTAACCATAGTAGTCGTACTAGTAGTAAAAGTAGTAGCAGTTGCAGTAGTCATAGTAGAAGCATAAGCAGTTGTTGTAATTGCTACAGTAGTAGTCGCAATTATAGTAGTTATAGTAGGAGGAGCAGCAGCAGCAGTAGTAGTTGCAGTACTAGCAGCAGTAGTAGTAGTATTAGTAATAGGAGTAGTAGTTGTAGTACTAATAGCAATTGCAGTAGTAGTAGTTGTAGTAGCAGTAGCAACAGATGCTTTAGTAATGGAATAAGTAGTTCTAGCAGCAGTGGCATTAGTTATAGAATTAATAGTAGTACTAGTAGTAGCAGGAGCAATGGTAGTAGGTGTAGGGGAAGAATTAGTATAAGCAATAGTAGTAGTATAAGTTGTTGTTCTATTTGTAGTAGTAGTAGTAGCAAAAGTTGCAGTAGTTGTAGTGGTAGAAGTAGTAGTTGTAGTAGTAGCAGAAATAGTAGTAGCAGTAGCTGTAGTAGAAGTACTACTACTAGTAGTAGTTGTAGTAGTAGTGTTAGCAATAGTAATAGAAGTTGGGGTAGTTGTTGCAGTAGTAGCAGTACAAGTAGCAATAGTCGTAACTGCAACAATAGTAACCACAATACTAGTAGTAGTGGTAGTAGTGTTAGTAGCATTAATAGTAGGAGTTGTAGGAGCGATTATTGTAGTTATAGTTGTATGAGCCATAGTAGTAGCAGTAGTAGTAATAGAAGGAGCAGTTGTAGTTGTAGTAGGAGAAGCCATAGTAGCAGTAGTGGTTGTAACTGTAGTAGTAATAGGAGTAGTACTAGTAGTAGCAAGAGCAGCAGCAGCAGTAGTAGCAGCAATAGTAGTAGTAGTTGGAGTAGTATTAGTAGTAGTCATAGTAGTAGTAGTTGTAGTAGTAATAGTAGCTGCAGTAGCAGTAGTAGTAGGGGAAGTAGTAGTAGCAGGAGGAGCAGTAGCATTAGTAGTAGGAGTAGCAGTCGCAATTGCAGTTGTAGTAGAAGAAGTAGTCGTAGTAACAAAAGTAGTTGCAGTATTATTTCTAAACATAATAGTAGTAGTAGTAGTAGAAGAAGAAGTTGGAGTTGTAGTAGCAATAGTAGCAGTAGGAGTAGAAGAAATAGTAGCAGTAGTAATAGTAGTTGGAGCAGTAGTGGTAGTGGTAGTTGCAGTGGAAATAGTAGCAAATATAGTGGTAACAATAGTAGTTGGAGTAGTAGTAGTAGTAGTAGTTGGAGTAGTAGCAGTACAGTAGCAGTAGAACTTATTATTGTTGTAGTACTTGTAGTCGTAATGTAAGGAGAGATACCAGCAATAGTAACAGTAGTAGCAGTAGTATCGGTACCAATAGTAGTCGTAGTTGTAGTAGTAAAAGTAATAGTAGCAGAAATAATTGTAGTAGTAGCAGCAATAGTAGTAGTATAGTTGTTATTGTTGTTATTTTAGCAATAGTTGTAGTAGAAGTAGTAGTAGTAGTTTTAGTTGTAGAAAAAGTGGCAGTAGTAGTAGTAGTAGCAGGAGCTGTAGTAGTAGTAGTAGTATCCGGAGCTGTAGTAGTAGTAGTAGTAGCAGTCGGAGTAGTAGTAGTTTTTGTAGTAGTAGTAGTTAGAGTAGTATTAGTAGTAGTAGCTGTAGCAGCCGTAGTAGTAGTAGTAGTAGCAACAGCAGTAGTAGTAGGACCAGTAGCAGTAGTAGCAGGAGCAATAGCAGTTGAAGTTGCTGCAGTAGAAGTAGTAGTAGTAGTAGTCGGAGTAGTAGTAGTTTTCGTAGTAGTAGTAGTTGGAGTACTATTAGTAGTAGTAGCCGTAGCAGTCGTAGTAGTAGCAGTAGTAGTAGTAGGACCAATTGCAGTAGTAGCAGGAGCAATAGCAGTTGAAGTTGCTGCAGTAGAAGTAGTAGTAGTAGCAGTAGTAGTAGGTGTATTATTAATAAAAATAATAGTAGTAGTATTACTGAAGGAGCAGTAGGAGTAGTGATTGTAGTAGGAGTAGTAGTAGTAGTAGGAGCAGTAGCAATAGTGTTAGTAGTAGTTGCAGTAGCAGTAGTTGCAGCAGTAGTAGTAACCGTAGTAGTAATTGAAGTAGTAGCAGTAGTCGCAATAGTCGGAGAAGTACCAGTAAAAGTTGCAGTAGTAGCTATAGCATTAGTAGTGCAACAAGCAGTAGTAGTAGCAGAAGTAGAAGTTGTAGTAGCAGTAGTAGTAGTGACAATAATAGAAGTAGTAGCAGTTGTAGCGGTAGTAGTAGCAACAGCAGTAGTAGTATTTTTAGTATTGGGGTAGTAGTAGTTATCATTGTAGCAGAAGTAGTTGTAGTAGTAGCTCTCATAGTACTGGTTGTAGTAGTAGTGGGAGAAGTAGTAGTAGTCGCAGCAGCAGCAGTAGCAGCAATACTAGTAGCATTAGTACTAGGCGTAATAGTAGTAGCAGTAGTAGAAGCAATAGTGGTAGCAATAGTACTAGTTCTAGGATAAGTTGTAGTAATAGCATAAGCAATAGTAGCATTAGTAGCAGTAGTAGTAGCAGTAGCAGTAGTTATAGTAGTTGTCTAAATAGTAGTGGTAGTAGTAGAAGTTGTAGTAGTAGAAGTCGTAGCAGGAGGAGTACCGATAGTAGCAATAGTAGCATCAGCTGCAACAACACCAGTAGTAGTAGTAGCAGTAGTAGTAGTAGTAGTTATAGTTGTAGCAGTAGTAGCAGTAGCAGTAGCAGTAGTAGTTATAGTTGTAGCAGTAGTAGCAGTAGTAGTAGTAGTAGTGGTGGTACTAGTAGTAGCTATAGTGCACATAGTAGTATTAGGAGTAGTAGTAGTGGTAGTAGAACTAGTTGTAGGATTAGTAGTAGTAGTAGTTCTAATAGTGGAAGTAGTGGTAGTCGTAGAAGTAGTAGTGGTAGAAGTTGCAATAGTATTGCTACTAGTAGTAATAGAAATAGTAGTAGCAATGGAAGGTGTAGTCGAGTAGTAGTAGCAGTAATAGGAGTCGCAACGGTAGTAGTGGTTGTAATAGGAGAAGTAGTTGTAGCAGTAGCAGTAGTTGTAGTAGTTGTAGTGGTCATAATATTAGAAGCGATAGTAGTAGTAGCAGTGGTAGTAGTAGTTATAGTAGTAGTATTAGTAGTAACAGTACTAGCAAAAGTAGTGGTAGTAGTATTAGTAGTAGTAGTAGTAGTAACAGTGGATGCCTTAGTGGTAGTTGTAGTAGTAATAGCAGTAGCAGGAGTAGCAATAGTAGCAGTAGTTGCAATAGTAGTTGTAGCAGCAGTAGTAGTAGTAGGAGAGTAGTTGTAGTAGTAGCAGACATAGTAGTTGTAGTACTAGTAGTAGTAGTAGGAGTAGTAGTAGTAGTAGCAGTAGCAGTAGTAGTATTACTAGTAGCAACAACATTAGTAGTAGTAGTAGTATTAGTAGCAGTAGCAACATTAGTCGTAGCATTAGTAGCAGCAGCAGTAGTAGTAGTAGCAGTAGTTGTAGCAAGAGCAGCAGAACTAGTAGCAATAGTAGTTGGGGTTGTCTTAGTAGTAGCAGAACTAGTAGTTGTAGTGGTAGTAGATGCAATTGTAGCCATAGCAGCAATAGCAGTAGTAGATGTAGTAGCAATTGTAATAGTAGTAGCAGTAGCAATAGTTGTTGTAGAGGAGGTAGTAGTAGTAGTAGTAGTCATTGTAATAGCAGTAGCAGCAGTAGTTGTTGTAGTAGTAGTAGAAGTAGTAGTAGTAGCAATAGCAATAGAAGTAGTAGTAGCTATATTAGTAGTCGAAATTGTAGTTATACTAGTATTAGTAGTACTAATTATTGTAGGAGCCGTGGTAGTAGTAGCAGCAGTAGTAGCGGTAGTAGTAGTAGCAGTAGTAGCAATAGTAGTAATAGTTGTAATTATTGTTGTAGTTATAGGAGAAGTAGTACTACTAATAGTTATTATTGTTGTAGGAGAAGTAGTAGCAATGGTTGTAGTTGTAGTACTAGTATTTGTTGTTGTAGTAGCAATACTAGTTGTATCAGTAGTGGTAATAGTAGTAGTAGTTGCTATAGTCATAGGAGCAGCAGCAGCAGCAGTAGTAGTAAAAGTTGTAGCTATAGTAGTAGTAGTAGCAGCAGCAACAGCAACCATAATAGTTGTAGCGACCGTAGTAGTAGTTAAAGTAGTGGCAATTGTAGTAGTAGTAGCTTCCATAGTAGCAGTAGTAGTAGTAGCTGTAGTAGTAGCAGTAGCAGCAGTAGTAGCAACAGTAGTTATAGTAGCTATAGTAGTACCAGTAATAGTAGTAGTGTTAGTAGTAGTACCAGTAGTAGAAGTGGTAGTTATTATAGTAGTAGCAGCAGCAGCAGCAGTAGTAGTAGTACTATCAAAACTAATAGTAGGAGTAGAAGCAGTAGCAGCACTAGTATTAGTTGCAGCAGCAAAAGTCATAGTAATAGTTGTAGTAGCAATAGTAATACTAGTCGGAGAAGTAATAGTAGTGGCAGTCGTAGTAGTAGTAGTTGTGATAGTTGTAGTAGTTGTACTCGCAGTAGTAGCAGTCGAAGTAGTGGAATTAGTAGTAATAGTAGTGGCCATAGTAGCAATAGTAGCAATAGTAGTGGCGGCAACACAAGTAGTTGTAGGTGTAGTAGTCGCAGTCGTAGTAGCAGTAGCAGTAGTTGTATTAGTAGTAGTATTGTAGCAATAGTAGTTGGACTAGTAGTATTAGCAGCCGAAGTAGCAATAGTAGCCATAGTGGCAGTAGTATTTGTAGTTGCAGTATTAACAGTTGCAGTAGTTGCATGTATTGCTTGTGTAGCTGGACTAGTAGTAGTAATAGTAGTAGCTGTAGTAGCCCTAGTAGCAATGGGAGTAGTAGTAGTGGTCATAGTTGAAGTAGCAGTGGTAGTATTAGCATTAGTAGTAGTACTAGTAGAAGTAGTAGTAGTCATCGTAGTAGTAGCTGTAGTAGTTGTAGTAGTAGTAGTACTAGCATTAGGAGTAGAAATAGCATTAGTAGCAGCAGTAGTAGTAGCAGCAGCAGTAGTAGCAGCAGTAATAGAAGTAGTGGTAGTAGTAGTTATTGTAGTAGGGGCATGAGTAGTAGTAGCAATAGTAGTAGTAATAGGCATAGTAGTAGTTGCAGTAGTATTAGTAGAAGTAGTAGTAGTACTTGTAGCTGTAGTAGCAGTAGTAGCAATAGTAGTAGCAGCAGTACTAGGCGTAATAGTAGTAGTAGTAGGAGCAATAGTAGCAGTAGCAACAATAGTAGCTTAAGTAGCTGTAGAAGTAGATGT
>RXID01005201.1:5979-34449 GCA_005019695.1 Trichopus zeylanicus subsp. travancoricus
GCTACTACTGCAACTACTATTGCAGCCACTGTTACTACTACAACTTCTCAAACTACTACCACTATTGCTGCTACAATTGTTACTTCTACTACTACTACTACAACAACTACTCCTACTCCTAATACTAATGATGCTACTTCTACTTCTACTACAACTACTACTACCTCTACTACTGTTACGACAACTGCTACTACCACTTCAATTACTACTACTACTACTACTACTACTACTACTACTACTACTACTATTACTATTACTACTAGTACTACTACTAGTACTACTACATCTACTACTACTACTACAACGACTACCACTACTACTACTACTTCTACTCCTACTGTTACTCCTACTACCGGTACTACTTTGCTACTACTGCCACTACTGCAACTACTATGACTACAACAACAACAACTACTACTACTACTCTTGCTTCTACTACTTCTATGATTACCACTACTACGACTTCTACCGTAACTACTACAACTACTACTGCTACTACTACTACTACAACTTCTTCTACTACTACTACTGCTGCTACTACTGCTGCTATTTCTGCAACTCTTATAACTATAACTACCACAGCTACTTCTTCTACTACTACGACTCCTCCTAATACTTCTACAACTACTGCAAATACTACTACTCTACAACTACCACTACTTATACTACTAGTACTCCTCCTCCGCCTACTACTACTATTACTACTACAATTACTACTTCTACTACTCCTACTGCTACTAATACGACGACTACTTATACCACCACTATTGCTACGATAAGCACTACAACTACTACTTCTACTACTACTACTAGTACTACAACTACTACTATCACTATTACTATGACTACCACAACTACAACTACTACTACAACAACAACAACTTCTGGTACTACTACTTCTACTACTGCTAGTACTACTTCTGCTACTACTACTGCTACTCCTACTTCCACTATTGCTACTACTAGAATTACCCCTATTATTACCACAACAACAACTACTACTCCTAATACCCCTACTATTACTCCAACAACTACTACTACTCCTAATACCCCTACTATTACTGCTGCAACTACTACGACTACTACTACTACTACTATGGTTGCTACAACAACTACTACTACTACTCCAACTACTACTACTCTTATTACAACTACAATAATTACTTTTACTACTGCTGCAACTACTATTACTACTACTACTACTACTACTACTACTACTACTACTACTACTACTACTACTACTACTACTACTACTACTACTACTACAACTACTAATACTACTGCTACTACAACAACAACAACTAGTACTATAACTCCTACTACTTCGACTGCTACTACTATTTCTTATACTACTACTCCTGCGACTACTACAACAACACCTACTACTAGTACTATGACTATAATATTTACTACTAATACTTCTACTACAACTTATACCCCTACACCTATTCCTACAACTACTCTGATTATAACTATCATTAGCACTACTACTACTATAACAGCAACAACAACAACTACTACTACTATCACTACAACCTCTACTACAACATCTACAACTACTTCCACTGCTACTAGCACTACCACTACTACATCTACCACTACAACAACTAATATAGCTACTGCTACTACTACTACTAATACTATTGCTACTACTACAAATAATCCCACCACTGCGGCTGCTGCAGCTACTGCTGTTTCTGCTACTCATAGTACTATGACTACTACTACTACTACATCTACTCCTATGACTACTCCTAGTACTTCTGTAGCAACTACAACTACTGCTAGTACACTGCTACTACTATTGCTACTGCTACTACTACTACTACTACTACTACTACTAATACTGCTACAACAATAACTACTATTGCTACTACAACTACAACAGTAACTACTGCTACTACTTCTACTATTGCTGCTAGTACTACTGCTACTACTACTACTGCTAGTACTACGACAACAACAACTACTACTACTACAAGTACCACTACTTCCACTGCTACTACTGCCATTATTACTCCTGCTAGTACTACTACAATAACAACTACTACTACTGCTACTGCCTCCACTACTATTACAGCTACTACTATTACTACACCACTACTACAACTTCCACTACTAGCACTACTACTACTCCAAGAACTACGACAATTACTACTACTACTACTACTAATACTACTACTATAACTACTACTATCGTTACTGCTACTACTACTGCGACTACTACTGTTACTGCTACTAGTCTGATTACTACTACTACAATTGCTACTACGACCACCACTACACCTACTACTATGATTACTATGACTACTTCTACTACTACTACTTCTGCTATGAGTACAACTACTACTGCAATTGAAATAGCTACTACTATTACTACTAGTACTACTACTTATACTGTAGCAAATACAGCCACTATGGCTGATACTGCTTCGGCACCTACTAGTACTACTACTACTACTGAGACTGCTACTACTACTACTGCTGCAACTACTACTACTGCTACATCTATTACGACTATTACTACTACTACAACTTCTACTGCTACTTCTACTGCTTCTACTACTATTACTACAACTACTAGTACTGCTACTACTACTATTGTTACTACCGCTACTACTAATACTAGTACTACTACTACTACTACTACTACAAATACTACTATTACAACTACTGCTACTACTTTAACTACTACTACTGCTACTTCTATAGCTTCTATTACAACAACAACTACTACTACTATTACTTCTACTACTACTAGTAGTACTACTACATCTATTACTGCTACAATTATGACTACTACTACTACAACTTCTACTCCTACTACTACTATAACTACTACTACTACAATATGTACAACTACTTCAACTACTACTATTATTGCTGCTACTTCTGCTACTACTACCACCACTGCTACTGCTACTACTACTACTACAACTACTTTGACTACAACAATAACAATAATAACTACTACTCTTGCTACTATGACTACTACGATTATGACTTCTACTACTTTGAATGCTACTATTACAACAGCAACTACTGCCACTACTATTACACTACTATAATAACTACTACTATTGCTACTACTACTAGTTCTTTTACTACTACTATTGCTACTACTACTATGACGGCTACTACTACTACTACAAGTATTACTACTTTGACTATGACCCCTACTTCTCCACTACTACTACTATTGCTACAACTACAGCTTCTACTTCTAGTAGTAGCAATAGCAGTAATAATAATACTCATAGTTGTAGGAGTAGTAGTAGCATTAGTAGTAGTAATAGTAGTAGTAGGAAGAGTAGTAGTTGAAGTAGGAGTAGTAGTAGTAGTAGTAGCAGTAGAAGTAGTATTAGTAGTAGTAATAGTAGTAGTTTTAATAGTAGTAGTAATTCTAGTAGTAGTAGTAGTAGTAGTAGTAGTAGTTGTAGTTGTAGTAGTAGTTATTATTATAGAAGTAGGTGGAGTAGTAATAGGAGTAGGAGGAGTTGTAGTAGTTATAGTAGAATTTATAGTAGTAGTAGTAGTAGTAGTAGTAGTAATAGCAATAGTAGTAGTATTAGCAGTAGTAGGAGTAGTAGCAGTAATAATAGTAGTCATAGTAGTATTTGGAGTAGTAGTAGAAGTAGTAGGGATAATAATAGTAGTCATAGTAGTAGTAGGAGTAGTAGTTATAGTAGGAGTAGTAGGAGGAGTAGTGGTAGGAGTAGCAGTAGAGGTAGTAGTAGCAGCAGTAGTAATAGAAGTAGCAGAAGTAGTAGTAGCAGCAGTAGCAGTAGTTGTAGTAGTAATAGTAGTTGTAGGAGGAGTAGTAGAAGAAGAAGCGAAAGAAGTAATAGAAATAGTAGCAGTAATAGTAGTAATAGTTGAAGTATTAGGAATAGTAGTAGGAGCGGTAGCACTAGTAGTAGTTGTAGTCGTGGTGGTGGTGGTAGCAGTAATAGTACTAATAGAAGTAGTATTAGTAATAATTGTTGTTATAGGAGTAGTTGTTATAGCAGTAGTAGTAACAGTAGTAGTAGTAGTAGTAGTAGTAGTAGTAGTAGTAGTAGTAGTAGTAGTAGTAGTAGTAGTAGTAGTAGTAGTAGTAGTATTAGTAGTATTAGTTATAGTTATTATAGAAGTAGTTGTATTAGTAGTAGTTGTTGTTGTTCTCGGTGAAATAGTAGTAGTAGTTGTAGTAGTTATAGTTATAGCAGTAGTCTCAGTAGTTGTAGTAGTAGTAGTGGTAGCAACAGTAGTAATAGTAGTTGTATGAACAGCAGCCGTAGTTGTAGCAGTAGTCACAGCAACTATAGTTGTAGTAGCACTAGTAGTTGTGGCAACTACTACAAAAGTAGTGGTGTTGCAGTACTAGTAGTACTTGTAGTAGTGGTAGTAGTAGTGGCAGTAGTTGTTGTAGCTATAGTTGTTATAGTAGTAGAAGTTGTAGTAGTAGTTGTAGCTGTAGCAGTAGTGGCAGCAGTAGCAATAGCAGTAGCTGTAGCAGCAGTAGTATTAGTAGTAATAGTACACGCAGTAATAGTAGTATTAGTAGTAGCAGCAGTAGCAGTAATAGCTGTAGCAGCAGTAGTATTAGTAGTAATAGTAGCAGCAGTAGTAGTAGCTGTAGCAGTAGTAGCAGCAGTAGTAGTAGCTGTAGCAGTAGTAGCAGCAGTAGTATTAGTAGTAAGAGTACCAACAGTAATAGTTATAATTATTGTTGTAGCTATAGAATCAATAGTAGTAGTAGTAGTGGTAGTAGTTGTAGAAGTCGTAGCAGTAGTAATAATAGTAGTAGTTGCTGTAGCAGTTGAAGGGGTCATAGCAGTGGTAATAGTAGCAACAGTAGTAGGAGTAGTTGTAGTCATTGTAGCAGCAGCAGTAGTAGTAGTAATAGTAGAAGTAGTAGTAGAACCACTAGTAGCAGAATTAGTAGTAGTACGAGAAGAAGTAGTTGTAGTTGTAGCAATAGCTATAGCAGTAGTAGTGGTAGTAACACCAGCAACAGTAGTATTAGTTGTAGTATTAGTAGTTGGATTAGTGGTAGTACCCACTCTATTAGTAGTAGTTGCAGTAGTAGTAGTAGTAGTTTCCATAGTAGTAGTAGTAATGGCAATATTAGAAGTAGAAGTTGTAGCAGTAGTAGCAACAGCAGCAGTATGACTGGAAGTATTAGTAGTTACAGGAGGGGGAGTAGTAGTAGAGGTAGTAGTAGTGACAGTACTTGTACTAGAAGTAGTAGTAGTAGTATAGTAGTATTATAGTACTAATTGTAGTAGTAGAAATAGTAGTAGCTATAGTAGTAGTAGTAGTAACAGTAGTAGTAGTAGGTGGAGTAGTAGTAGTAGTCATAGTAGTAGTAGTAGTATTAGGTGTAGTAGTAGTCGCACTAAGAGTAGTAGTATTAGTAGTGGGAGTAGTAGTAGTAGTTGTTGTGGTAGTAGTTGTAGAAGTAGTAGTGGTAGTTGTAGTTGTAGTAGTAGTAGTAATAGTAGTAGTAGTAGTAATAGCAGCAGCAGCAGCAGTATTAGCAGTAGTAATAGTAGTAGTTGTCGGAGTAGAAGTAGTACTAGTTGTAGTAGTGGTTGTAGTAGTGTAGTTGTAGTAGCTGTATTAGCATTAGTAGAGGTAATAATAGTAGTAGTAGTAGCAGTAGTAGTAGAAATAGTAGTAGTAGTGGTTATAGCAGTAGTCATAGTAGTAATAGTAGTAGTATTGGTAGTTCTAGTAGTAGAAGTAGTAGTAATGCATTTTGTACTAGTAGTAGTGGTAGTAGTATTAATCATAATAGTAGTTGTTGTTGTAGTAGCAGTAGTGATCATAATAGTAGTAGTAGTAATATTAGTAGTGGTTGTAATAGGAGTGGTAATATTAGTTGCAGGAGTAGTAGTTGGAGCAGAAGTAGGAGTAGCAAAAGAAGTAGTATTAATGGCAGTAGTAGCAGTACGACCAGCAGTAGTAGTAGCAGTAATAAGTAGTAGCAGCAATAGTAGCAGTAGCAGTAGTAGTGGCAGTAGTAGTAGCTGCAGGAGTAGCAGAAGTAGTCGTAGTAGTAGTTGTAGTAGTAGTAGTAGTAGTAATAGTAGTAGTTGAAGAAATTGTACTAGTTGTAGTAGTAATAGTAGTAGTCATAGTAGGAGTACTAGGAAAACTAGTAGTACTAGTAATATTAGTAGTAACAAAAGTTATAATAGTAGTAGTAGTTGAAGTAGCAGTTGTAGTAGTTGTAGTAGTCAGAGTTGGAGTAGGAGTAGGAGTAGGAGTAGTAGTAGTAGTAGTAGTAGTAGTAGTAGTAGTAGTAGTAGTAGTAGTAGCAGAAGTAGTAGTAGTAGTACTAGTAGCAATAGTAGTAGAAGTAGTCATAGAAGTAGTAGCAGTAGTTGTACTAATAGTAGTAGTACTAGTAGTAGTAGTAGTAGAAGTAGTTGTAGTAGTACTAGTAGTAGTATGAGTTGTAGTAGTAGTTGTAGCAGTAGCAATAGAAGTAGAAGTAGTAGTAGCAGCTGTAGTAGTAGTAATTGTTGTAGTAGTAGAAGTTGTAGTAATAGTTGGAGAAGTAGTAGAAGTGGTAGTACTAGTAGCAGTAGCAGCAACAGCATCAGCAACAGCAGTAATAATAGTTGTAGTAAGTAGCAGTAGCAGTTCCAACAGTAGTTGTAGCAGTCACAATAGTAGTAATAGTTGTAGTCGTAGTAGTTGAATTAGTAGCAATTGGAGCAACAGCAGTAGCAGTGGTAGTAGTAGTAGCAGTAGTAGCAATAGTAGTAGTAGCAGTAATGGTAGTAGCAATAGTAGTTGTGGTAGTAGTAGTTGTAGTAATAGTCGCAATAACAACAACAACAACAACTATCATTGTAGTTGCAGTAGTAGTAGAAGCAAAAGCAAGAGCAGTAGTGGCAGTAGTACTACTAGTAGTAGTAGTAGTAGTCGTGGAAGTAGTAGTAGTATTATTAGTAGTCGTAGTAGCAGTAGTTGTAGTAGTAATAGTAGTAGTAGTAGCAGTGGTAGTAGTGGGAGTATTAGTAGGAATACGTGTAGGAGAAGGAATAGTAGTAGGAGTACGAGTACGAGCAATAGTAGTAATAGGAGTAGTACTGGTAGTACTAGTAGTAGTTGTAGGAGTAGCAGTATCGGCCGTAGAAGTCATATTAGTAGTAGTTGTCGTAGGATTCGCAGTAGCGGTAGTAGCAATCATAGTAGTAGAGGTACTTGGAGTAGTAGTAGAGGTAATAGAAGTCATTATAGTAGTAGTAGTAGTAGTCGTAGTAATATTAGTAGTAGTAGAAGTAGTAGTTGTAGTAGTAGTAGGAGTAGTAGTAGTAGTAATAGTAGCAGTAGTAGCAGTAGTAGTAGGAGGAGGAGGAGGAGTAGTAGTAGTAGGAGTAGTAGCCTTAGTAGTAGCAGTAGCAGTTGCAGTAGCAGTTGCAGTAGCAACAGTTGTAGTAGCAATAATTATAGTAGTAGTAGTAGTGGAAGTAATAGTAGTAGTAGTCGTAGTAGTAGTCGCAGAAGTAGTCGTAGTAGTAGAAATAGTAGTAATAGTAGAAATTGTAGCAGAACAAGTAATAGGAGTAGTGGTAGTAGTAATGGTACTAGCAGTAACAGTAGTAGTAGTACAAGTAGTAGTAGTAGAAGCAGAAGTTGTAGTAGTAGTAGAAGTAGATGTTGTAGTACTATCAGTAGTTGTAGTAGTTGCAGTAGTAATAGTATCAGTAGTAGTTGTTGTTGTTGAGGTTGTTGTTGTTGTAGTAGTAGTAGTAGAAATAGTGGCAATAGTAGTAGGAGTAGTAGGAGTAGTAGTAGTAGTATAGTAGTAATAGTAGTAGTAGGAGGAGTAGTAGCAGTAGCAGTAGTAGACGTACTAGTAACCGAAGTTGTTATTGTCGTTGTTGTTGTTTTCGAAGTAGTAATAGTACCAAGAGTTGTACTAGTATTAGTAGCAGTAGTAGCAGTAGTAGTAGTACTAGTTCGTCTTGTAGTAGTAGAAGTAGTAGTAGTTGTGGTACGTAGTATTATTCGCCATAAGGAGGAGTAGTTGAAGTAGAAGTAGAAGTTTTGATAGCAGTAGTAGTACCAAGCAGTAGTAGCAGTAGTTGTTATAGAAGTAGTAGTCGGAGTCGTAGGTGTAAAGAGTAAGTATTAGTAGGGGAACAATAGTAGTATTAGTAAGTAGTACTAGTAGTAGTATGAGTGGCAACAAAAGTAGTATCAGTAGTCGCAATAAGAGTAGAAAGTAGTAGCAGTAACTAGTCTGTAGTTAAAGGAGGAGTAAGTAGTAGTACTAGTAGGCAACAGTTGTAGTAGTATAGTTAGGTAGCAGCAGCAAAGTAGTAGCGTAGCGTATTTTCAAGAATACGAGTAGTAGTAGTAAGTAGTAAAAGTAGTATTGCAGTAGTAGTTGTGTAGCAGTAGAAGTAGTATGTAGTTGTAGGAGTAGCCAGTAGAAGTAGTATTAGGTGTAGTAGTAGGAGTAGGAGGGGAGTTGTAGTGGAGTAGGTTATTGTTGTTGTTTGTTGTGTGTAGTAGTAGTAGTGGCAGTTTGAGGTATTAGATAGGAGGAGGAGCAAATAGAAGTGGGCAGCAGTAGGGAAGTAGTAGTAATAATATAGTAGTTGCAATAGGAGAAGTTGTAGTTTGTAGTAGCAGTAATAGTAGTAGTTTGTTGTAGGATTGGTATAGTAGTAGTAGTATAAGTAAAATAGCAGGATAACAATAATAGTATTGGTAAGAGTAGCGGCAAGAGTAGTGTAGTAGGAGTTTATAGGTAGGTGTAGTAGCAGTAGTATTATTTAGTAGTAGTAATTGTAGTAGTTGTTGGCGTAGTAGCAGTGCTAATAGTGGTTGTAGTAGTAGTGCACTATTAGTGGCAGCAATAGTAGAGGTAGTAGTTGTTGTAGTAGTAAAAATAGTAGTAGTAGTAGTAGTAGCAGTAGCATGAGTAGTAGTACTAGCAATCGGAGTAGTAGTAGTAGTAGTAGTAGTAGTAGTATGAGTAGTAGTAGTACTAGCAATCGGAGTAGTCGTAGTGGTGGTGGTAGTAGTAGCAGTAGTAGTAGTAGGAGTTCTAATAGTAGCAGTAGTCGTAGTAGTAGCATAAGTAGTTGTAGTAGGACTAGTAGTGGTTGTAGCAATGGTAACAGTTGTTGTAGTAGTAGTAGTAGCGGCAGTAGAATTACTAGTACTAATCCTACTCCTAGTTTTGCTACTACTACTAGTATTCCTACTCTGACTACTACTGCTGCCACTTCTCCTAGTGCTACTGCTACCCCTACTACCACTTCTACTTCTACTGTTGCTATTATTTCTGCTTCTACATCTATTCCTACTCTTGCTACTACCACTACTCCTACTCCTACTACAGATACTACAAACCTGTTGTTGTTGTTTTTGCTACTACAACCTCTGCTTTTGCAACTGCTGCTACTCTTACTTCAACTCCTACTACAGTGAGTAATACTACTATTACTACTACTAGTCTTAGTACTTCTTATCTTACTACTACTACTACTACTGTTGTTGTTGCTGTTGCTACTACTATTGCTGTTATTACTACAATTGCTACTAATACTACTATTACTATGAACACTATACTACTCTACCGCTTCTACTACTACTACAACTGCTAATAGTAGCACAACTACGACTACTTCTACCACTACTACTCCTACTACTACTACTACTATGATCATTACTACTACGACAACAATTCCTACTATGACTCCCACTACTGTAACTACTACTACTACAACTACTACTCCTCCTACTGCTACTAGAACAGCTGTAACTACTACTAATATTAGTACTCCTGCTACTACTACTAACACTACACCAACTCGTAGTACTATTGTTACAACAGCAACAACAACAACAACAACTTCTACTACTACTACTACTAATACTACTATTACAATAATAACTACTACTACAACTACAACTGCAACTATTGCCCCTACTGCGGCTGCTGCTACAACTTCCACGACTAGTGCTACTACTACACCTACTAGTATTGTTACTACTACTACTGCTACTTCTACTACTACTATAACTCTTTCCGCTACTACAATTGCTACTACTACAACTCCTGTTGCAACCACTACTACTACTACTACTAATACAACAACAATAACAACAACTACGGCTGCTACTACTACTACTTCTACTACTTGCACAACTGCAACTACTACTACTCCTACTTCTGCTACTACTGCCACAATTACTACTAATACTGCAACTACAACTATTCTTACTTCTACTCCTCCTACTACTACTACTACACCCACCACTACTACTACTGTTGCTACTTCTACTTCTACTCCAACTCCCCTAACTAATACTACTACCACTACCACTACTACACCCACTCCAACAACTAATACTCCAATTACAACTACTACGACTACTATGATTGTTACAACTTCTGCTACTAGTACTACTACTATTATTACCATTACTACTAGTACTATTACTCCAACTGCTACAACTGCTCCTACTACTACCACTAATTCTAATACTCCTACTAGAAATGCTAGTACTACTACTATTGCTACTACTATTACTACTACAACTACTGCTGCTACTACTACTACTACGACTACAATAACGACTACTACTATGACTACAGCTACTACAACTGCGACTACTACCACTGCTGCTGCTACTACTACAACTCCTACTACTACTAGTAGTACAACTACTACAACGAATACCACTTCGGCTATTGCTACTACTACTGCTACTACTGCTACAACTACTGCTACTCCTACTACTGCTACTATTACTACTAATACTCCTACTACTAGCACTACTACTATCACTATTGCGACTACTACTACTAGTACTACTACTACTACAACAACAACAACTGCTACTACAATTACTACAACTTCTACGACTACTACTGCTACTAGTACTACTACTACTGCAACAACAATAACAAAAACGACTACTACTACTACTACTACTACTTCTTCTACTACTACTACTACCGCTACTGCTATTACAACTATTACGAATATTTCTGCTAATACCACTATAACTATTACTTCTACAACATTTATTACGACTGCAATAAGTCCAACTATTACTACTGCTGTAGCTGCCACTACTACTACTCATATGACTACTGCTACAACAATAACTATGGTTATTAGTGCTACTTCTACCACCACTACTACTGCCACTACTTCTACCCCAACTACTACTACTTCTACCAATACTGCTACTAATACTACTGCTACTGCTACTACTACGACTACTGCTGCTGCTGCTACTAGCACTATTATACTACAACTTCTACTATTCCTACTACTATTCCTACTGCTGTTGCTGCTACTACAACTATTACTCTTGCAACTTCGGCTACTACTTCTTCTACCACTACAACAACAACTACTACTATTACTACCACTTACTACTAGCACTAGTACTACTATTACAACTACTATTGCTCCTGCTACCACTACTACTATTACAACTACAACTACCACTACAACTTCTACTACTACTACTACTGCCGCTACTACAACTAGTATCACTACTACTACTTTTGTTGCTACTGACTACTACTCCTCCTCCTACTACTACTACTACTACTGCCACAACTACTACTGCAACCACTATTACTACTACTGCTGCTGCTGCTGCTACTGCTATTACTATCACTGCTGCTGCTGCTCCTCAACTTCTCCTACCTCTACTGCTAGTATTACTACAACCGCTACTACTACGATTGCTGCCACTAATACTACTACTACAACAACTACGACTACAACTACTACTTCTTCTACAAATACCACTACTACTCCTGCTACCGCTGGTACTACTACCTCTGCTGGCACAATTGCTACGCCTACCACAACTACAAATACTGCTACTCCTAGTACTACTTCTGCAAGTACTGCTACTGTTACTACTACTACTACTACAACTACTACTTCTACTATTGTTGTTGCTACTACTATACTACTAATACTACAACTACTACTGATACAACTGCTGCTGCTGCTACTATGACTACTGTCACTGCTACGACAACTATGACTACAACGACTACTACAACTTCTAATGCAGCTACTGCTACTACTACTACTACCTATACTACTTCTACTACATCCGCTACTATTACTACTGCTACTTCTGCTACTAGTGCTATTGCTACTACTTTTACTACTTTTACTACTATTACTACAACTACTACTGCTACTATTTTTGCTGCTACTACTTCTATTACTACTACTAGTACTACTGCTACAATAGCTAGTACTGTTACTACCGACTGCTGCTTCTACAGCTACTACTGCTACTACTGTTACTACCGCTACTACAGCTACCACGGCCACTATTACTACTACTGCTACTACTACTACCCCAACTATTACAACTACGGCTACTACTGCTACTACTACTACTATTACTACCATGACTGCTACAACTATTTATACTGCTCCTTCTGCTTGTACTACTAGTACAACAAGTTCTCCTACTGCTACAACTAGTACTACTGCTTTTATTACTACTACTACTAATGCTACTAATACTAGTACAACTACTACTACTGCTATTGTTGCTACTACTACTGCTACCAGCCACTACAGTAACTACTACTACAAAAACAACTACTACTGTTGTTGCAACTGTCACTACTGCTGCTTCTCCTACTATTGCGACTACTGCTACCACTACTACTGCTGCTATTACTACTGCTATTACTACTACTACTACTACCACTTCTTCTATTACTACTACTACTACTGCTATTGCTGCTGCTACTACTGTGGGTACTACTTCTCAACATTTCGTACTACTACTATTGTTGCTACTACAATAGCTACTACTACTATTGCCACTACTACTGCTACAACTACCGCTGCTACTGCTACTACTGCTACCACTACTACTACTAATAGTACTGCTCCTGCTACCAATAATGCTACTACAACTACAACAACCACTACAATTTCTACCACTGCTACTACTACCAAGCCTACTACTACTACTAGTACAACTACCACTACTACTACTTGAACTACCACTACTACAACAACTATTACTACTTCTACTGCTAATATTACTACAACTACTACTATTACCTCCACTGCTACCCCTTCTACCACAACCAAAGATTCTCCTACTACAACTACAAGTACTAATGCTTCTATTACTTTGCCTACTGCCACTACTACTTCTCCTGCTACTACTACTTGTGCTACTGCTACTGCTACGACTTCTACTTTTACTACTACTGCTACTACTTCTTCTACTTATGTTACTACTACTGCTACAACTTCTACTTTTACAACTACGACTGCTACTATTGCTACTACTAATACTGCTACTACTTTTACTACTACTACTACTACTACAACTACTACTGTTACGACTACTTGTAGCAACACTATTTCTACTACGACTACTACTGCTACGGCTACAACTGCTACGACTACTACTATTTCTACCACGACTACGACTACTAATTCTACTGCTCATTCTGCTTCTACTACTACTACTCCTACTATGACTACTAGAACTACAACAAGTTCTCCTACAGCTACTACTAGTACAACAACTACTAAAACTTCTACTACTAATGCTACTACTACTACTGCTACTACCAGTACTACTACTTGCACTGCTATTATCGATACTATTGATTGCCACTACAACTAGTACCACTTCTGTTGCAGCTACTGCTACTACTACTACTGTTCCTGCATCTCCTACTGCTACTACTACTATTGCCACTACTACTACTACCACTATTACTACTACTACTATTGCTACTGCTACTAATACTACTATGGCTACTACTACTACTACTATTTCTACTACCGCTATTATTACGACAACTACCATTACTAATACTACTATGACCACTACCGCTACTGCTCCCACTTTGACTGTTGCTACTACGGCTACTGCTGCTGCTACTACTACTACTTTTGCAACTACTACTACTACCGTATTTGCTGCAATAACTAGCAATACTACAACTACTACTACTACTACTTCTACTACTACTGCTACTAATACTATAATTACTACTACTACCACTACTGCTACTGCTAAAACTACTATTGCGGCTACAACTTCTACAACTAATACTAATGCTACTGTTGCACTGCTACTACTACTACAAGAATAGCAACAACAATAACTACTACTACTACTACTGTGGCTACGACTGCTACTATTGCTACTACTACTACTATGGCCATAACAAAAACAACTACTACTACTACAACTACTACTGCTGCTGCTGCTGCTACGGCTCCTACTACTACTACTGCTACTACTACAACCACTGCTACTATAACTGCTACAGCTGGTACTAGTACTACTACCACAACTGCTACAACTACTACCACTACTACAGTTGCTGCCACTACTACTGCTACTATTAGTACCTGTAGTATTACGGCTACTACTACTAATACTACTGCTAATATTATCACTGTTGTTGTTGTTGCTGCTACTACTACTACTGTTACTAGTATTGCAACTACTAATTCTACTACTATTGCTACAACTACTACTCCTACCACTACAACTACTACAACTACTTCTACTACTACAACTACCACAACAACAACATCTACTACTACTATTCCTACTACTACTACTTTTACCTCTCCTAACACTACTACTCCTACTACTGCTACTTCAACAACTACTACTACCACAAGTACTACTGCCTCTACTACTGCCACTACGATTATTGATATCACTACTACTATCACTACATCCACTATAACTGCTACTACTACGGCTACTACAAGTACAACTATGTCTGCTACTACTACTACTACAACTACAACTACTACTACTAGTACTACTACTAGTACTAATGCTACTACCTCTGCTACTGCTACTACTACTATTACTTCACGGACTACGACTACTATTGCTACCATTACAACTGCTACTACCACTACTACTACTATTACAGCTCCCACTGCAACTGCTACTACCATGACTACTACTACTACTACAACAACTACTACTACTCCTGCTGCTTCCATTGCTACTATTGCTACTATCACAACTAAAATTACTACTACTAATGCTACAACTACTATTAATACTATTACGACTGCTACTACTACTTCTCCCGCTACTACTGCTATCACTACTACTACAAGTATGATTATTGCAATTGTTACTACTACTACATCTAATACCATTACTACTACTATTGCTACTACTACTACTACTTCTTCTACAACTACTACTATCAATACTACTACTACTACAACTATAACTTCGCCAACAACTACTACTAATGCTACTACTGCTATGTGTACTACTACATCTATGACTACTACTTATACTTCTACTACTACAACTGCTGTTACTACGAGTACTACAACTACTGCTACTATGACAAACACTACTACTACTACTACTACTACAGCACTAATGCTACTAGTATTACCTCTACTACTACTACAACTGCTGCGACATCTAATACTGCGACCACTACAAATGCTACTACAGCAAATCCTACTGCTGCAACAACAACTGCTACAACCATAACAACTAATGCTATTACGACTGCTGCTACAGGTACTTACATTAATTCTGCTAGTACTGCTACTACTATTGCTACCACTTCTACAACGACTACTACTTCTACTACTACTACAACTACTACTGTTGTCGCTACCACTACTACGACTACTGCTATTGCTACTACTACTGCTTCTGCTACTACTACTTCTACTACAACAACTACCACTACTACTGTTGTTACTGCTGCAACTACTACTACTACTATGGTACTACTACTACTACTGCTGCTACTTCTACTATGGCTATTAATACTACTGCTGCTACTTCTGCTATGGCTATTAATACTACTACTGCTACTACTACCACTACTACTTCTACTACTGCTACTACTACTACCACCACCACTACTAATCCTACTACTTTTATAGCTACTACTACTATTGCTACTACTAGTACTTCTACTACTACTATGGCTACTCCTTCTCCTTCTGCTACTATTTTTTCTACTGCTACTACTACTACTGCAACTATACTGCTACTGTTTCTACTATTTTTGCTACAACTATTTCTTCTACTACTACTGGTACTACTACTACACCTACTACTAGTACTGTACTGCTTCTACCATTGCCACTACCGCTGCTACTACTACAACTGCTACTACTACTACTTTTATTGATTTTGTTGCTACTACTACTACTACTACTACAGCTGCAGCTGCTATGACTACTATTGCTGCTACTACTACTACTACTATTTTGACTACTACTGCTTCTTCTATTACTACTATTACTACTGCTATGACTACTACTACTACTACTACTACTACTACTACTACTACTACGACTACCGCTACAACAACTATCGCTACTACTACTATTACGGCTACTACAATGATTACTACTACTATTACTACTACTACTGCTTCTATAGGTACTACTACTACTACTACTACTACTACTACTACAAATACAACAACAACAACCATTGCTATTGTACTATTACAGTTACTACTACTATTATTTTTGTTGCTACTGCAACTACGACTACTAATACTATGGGTACTACTACTGCTACACAACTGCAACTTCTACTATGGCAATTAATACTGCTACTACTACTACTACTACTACTACTACTACTACTACTACTGCTACTTCTACTACTGCTACTACCACCACCACTACTACTACAACTAATCATACTACTACTAGCACTACTACTACAACAACTATTACTACTACTAATGCTACTACTACTACTACTATTACTACTCTTAGTACTACTACTGATACTACTACTACTACAACAACTAATACTAGCACTTGTGCTGCTGCTGCTACAACTATTGATGCTACTACTACTACTACCCCTTCTACTACCACTTCAATGACTACTACTACTACAGCCACTACTACTTCTACTACTACTACAACTGATGTTGTTGATGTTGCTACTCCGACTAATACAACAACAACTACTACTACAACTATGACTACTACACTGCAACTACTACTAAAACAACAACAACTACCACTCCTACTACTACTACTACTAATATAGCTATTACTGCCCCTCCTAATTCGACTATTAGTACAATTACTACTACTACTATTACTACTACTACAACTTATACAATGGCTCCTACTAGTACTACCACTACTACGACAAGTCCAAGTAGTACTACTACTACAGCTACTACTTCTACTTCTACTACTACGAGTACTACTACCACTTCTAGCACTACAACTACTACTGCTACTATTGCTCCTACTACTAGTAGTGCTACTGTAGCCACAGCTGATACTATTGCTACTTCCACTGCTATTGATATTAATACTATTACCACTTCTGCTACAACTACTACTATTACTTGTACTACTACTACTACTACTACTACTACTACTATCATTACTAGCACTACTACTACTACTACCCCTACTACTACTGCTGCTACTATTGCACCCCCACTACTACTATTACTACTACTGTTGCTGCTACTGCTACTACTTCTACTACTATTGCTACTCCTGCTCCTACTACTACTATGACTAATACAACTACTAGTACCACTACTACTACTACTACTACTATTATTTCTAAGACTCTCACTGCTACTATAACTGCCTCTGCTGCTGCCACTACTGCTACTACTATTACTACTACTACTACTACTACTATAACAACAACTACTACTACTACGACTACTGCAACTACTACTACTACTACTATTATTACTACTGCTATTGCTGCTAGTCATACTACTACTACTACTCCTCCTCTCGCTGTGGCTACTACTACTACCACCACTACTACTACTACAACTACTGCTACTTCTTCTACTACTACTACTACTACTACTACTACTACTACTACTACTACTATTACTAGTACTGGTACTGCTACTACAACTACAATAATTACTGGTACTACTGTTAGTTCTACTACTACTCCTACTCCTATTACTACTACTACTACTAGTACTGCAACTACTACTATTACTATTCCTGCTGTTGCTGCTACTACTATAACTACTACTACTACTAGTACTGCTACAGTATGACTAGTAGTAGGAATGGAAGCAATAATATCATTAGTAGCTATAATAGCAGTCATTGTAAATGTAGCAATAGAAGTAGTATAGTAGTAGTTGTAGAAGTAGTAGTAGCAGCTATCATAGTAGTAGTAGCTGTAGCAGTAGTAGCAGTGGCAACAGTAATAGCGACAATAGTAGCTACAAAAGTAATAATAGTAGCAGTAGCAACAATAATAGCAGAAGTAGTAGTAGTTGTACTCGTAGTAATAGTAGTAGTAGCTATAGTAGTAGTAGTAGCAATAGCAGCAGTAGTGGAAATAATAGTAGCAGTAGTAGTTGTTGTAGCAGTAGGCGTAGGAGCAGTAGTAGTACTGGTAGTTGTCGTAGTAGTAGGAGAAGTAGTAGTTGTTGGAGAGTGAAGTAGGAATAGTAGCAGTAGGAGTAGTAGCAGTAGTAGTAGGAGGAGTAACAGAAGTAGTAGTAGCGATAGTAGTACAAGTAGTAATATGAGTAGCAGTAGTAGTCATAGCAGTAGCAGTTGTGGTTGTAGCAGCAGCAGCAGCAGTAGTAGTAGTAGTCATAGAAATAGTGGAAGTAGCAGTCGAAGTATTCCTAGTAGTAGTAGCAGTAGTTGTAGCAGTACTATTAGTGGTCACAGTAGTAGTAGTAGTAGTAGAAGTAGTAATAGTAGTAGTAGTTGTAGTATTGGTAGTATCAGCAATAGTAGTAGGACTAGGAGTAGCAATGGGAGTAGTAGCAACTGTAATAGTAGCTGTAGCAGTAGGTGTAGCTGTAGGAATTATAGCAGCAACAGCAGCAGCAGTAGTAGTGGTTGTAGCAGTAGTAGTAGCACAAATAGTAATCGTAGGAGTAGTTGAACTACTAGTGGTAGTAGTCATAGTAGTAGCAATAGTGGCATAGTAGCAGCATTAGGAGTAGTAGCAGTAGTAGGAGTGTCATAGTAGTGGAAGTAGTATTAGTAGTAGTAGTAGTAGTAGTAGTAGCAGCAGCAGTAGTTAGTAGCAGTAGCAGCAGTAGTAGTAGCAGGAGCAATAGCAGCAGTAGTAGTAGTAGTAGTAGTAGTAGTAGTAATAGCAGCAAAAGTAGCAGTAGAAGCAATAGTAGCTAAAGTTGCAGCAGTAGAAGCAGTTGTAGCAATTGTAGCAGCAGTAGTAGTAGTAGAAGTAGTAGTGGTAGTAGTAGATGCAGTAGTAGCAATAGTAGCGGTTGCAGTGGCATTAACAACAATAGTAGTAGCAGTAGTTGAAGTTGTAGTACTTGTAGGAGCAGTAGAAGGAGTAGTAGGCATAGTTGTTGTATTGGTAGAAGTAATAGTAGTAGAAGTAGTAGTAGTAGCTATTGTAGGAGGCAAAGAAGTTGGAGTACTAGTAGTAGCATCAGTATGAGTAGTTGTAGGTGTAGTCATAGTAATGGCAACAGTAGCAATAGTTGTAGTAGTACTAGTAGTAGTTGTAGTATATAGTAGCAGTAGCAGCAAGCAATAGCATTAGTAGTCAGAGTAGTAGTAGTAGCAATTGTAGTAGTAGTGGTTGTACCAACAGTAGTTGTCAGCAGTAGTTGTAGTTGCAGTAGTTGTTGCAGTATTAATAGTAGTAGTAGCAATAGTAATAGGAGTAGTAGGAGTAGCAACAATAGTAGTAATAGTAGTTATTGTTGTACTAGTACCAGTAGTCATATTAGGAGTTGTTGTAAGTGAAATAGTAGTAGTAGTAGTAGTAGCAGTAGTAGTAGTAGTAGTAGTAATAGTAGCTGTGGTAGAAGTAGTAGTAGTTATTGTAGCAGTAGCAATAGTAGTTGTAGTCATAATTGTAGTAGTCGTAGTAGTAGTATTAGCAGTATAAGTACCAGTAGCAATAGTAGAAGTAGTAGTAGCAGTAGGCATAGTAGTAGTTGTCGTTGTAGTAGTATTTATAGTAATTATAGTAGAAGTAATTGTAGTAGCAGTTGTTGTAGTGTAGCTTAGTAGAAGTTGTGGAAGCATTAGTTGCAGGAGCAATAATTGTTGTAGTTGTAGTAGTAGAAGTTGATGTAGTAGTAGGAGTAGGAGTAGGAGTAGGAATTGGAGTAGGCGTAGCAATAGTATATGTAGTACTAGTATTAGTAGTAGGAGTAGCCGCAGTAGTAGTAGGAGTTGTAGTTGTAATAGTAGTAGTAGTATTAGTTGTAGTAGCAGTAGTTAGAGTAGTAGTAGTTATTGTGGTAGTAATATATGTAGTAGTATTAGTAGTAGTAATAGTAGTTATGAAAGTAGTAGCAGTAGGAGTAGCAACACTACTACTACTACTACTACTACTACTACTAGTAGAAGTAGTAGGAGTAGTAGTAATATTAGTAGTAGTAGTTGTTGTTGTAGTAGTAGTTGTAGTAGGAGTAGTAGTAGCTGTTGTAGCATTAGTAGTAATAATAGTTGGAGTAGTATTAGTAGTTGGAGTAGTAATAGTTGTTGTATTTGTAGTAGTAGTAGTTGTAATTGTAGTTGTAGCAGTAGGAGTAGTCGTAGGAGTAGTGGTAGTAGTAGACGTTGTAATAGTCAGAGTTGGAGTTGTTGTAGTAATATAAGTAGTAGTATTGCTAGTAGTGTTAGTAGTTGAAGTAGAAGAAGTTGTAGTAGTAGTTGTAATCATAGTCAGAGAAGTAGTAGCAGTATGAGTAGCAGCACTACTACTACTACTACTAGTAGTGGTGGTCGAGGTGGTGGTGGTGGTGGTGGTAGTAGTAGTAGTAGTAGTAATAGTAGTTGTTGTAGTGGTTGTAGTAGTACTAGCGTTAGTATGAGTAGTAGTAGTTATAGTTGTAGAAGTTGGGGCATTAGTTATAATATTAGTAGTAGTAGAAGAAGTAGCAATAGTAATAGTAGTAGTAGTAGTAGAAGTTGTCATAGTAGGAGTTGGTGTATTAGTAGTTGTAGATGTAGTAGTTGTAGTAGTAGTAGTAGTAGTAGTCGTAGTTGTAGTAGCAGTAGCAGTAGTAGTAGCAGTAGTTGTTGTTGTTGTTGTTGTAGGAATAGTAGTAGTATTGTTTGTACTAGTACTAGTAGTATTTGTGCTAGTAGTAATACTAGATGTAATAGCCAAGGTAGTACTAGTAGTCGTAGTAGTAGTAGCGGCAGCAGTAGTAGTAGTAGAAGTAGTAATAGTAGTGTAGTAGCGGTAGCAGTAGCAGTAGTAGTAATAGTAGTAGTAGTAGTAGTAGTTGTAGTGTAGTAGTGGTAGCAGTAGCAAAAGTAGTAATAGTAATAGTAGTAGAAGTAGTAGAAGTAGTAGTATTAGTCATAGAAGAGAACTAGTAGTAGTAGTAGTGGTACTTGTGCTTCTAGTAGTATTAGTAGTATTAGTTGCAGCAGTAGTAGCCGTAGTTGTCGCAGTAATAGTAGCAATAGTGGCAGTAGTGGTAGTAGTAGCAGTAGTACTAGTAGTAGTAGAAATAGTACTAGTAGTAGCAGCAGCAGCAGCAGTAGTAGTAGTGCTAGTATTAGTAGTATTAGTACCACTAGTTGTAGTAGTAGTACTAGTAGGAGAAGTAGCAGTAGTAGTAATAGTAATAGTAGCAGGAGTAGTATCTCCTATAACAGTAGTAATAGTAGTAGTAGTTTTTGTAGTAGTAGTAGTAGTAGTAGTAAAAGTAGTAGTTGTAATTATAGTGGTAGCAGTAGCAAAAGTCATAGGAGTAGTAGTAGTTGTTGTTGTTGTAAAAGTAGGAGTTGGCAGAGTAGAAGTTGTAGATGTAATAGTAGTAATGGTGGTAGTAGTAGTTGTTGTAGTATTAGAAGTAGTAGTAGTAGTAGTAGGACAAGTACAATAGTATTTGTAATAGTAATAGTAGTAGGGGTAGTATTAGCAGTAGGAGTAGTAATAGTTGTAGTAGTATATGTAATGGTAGTAGCAGTAGTAGTAATTGTAGTAGTTTTAATTGCAGTGGTAGCAGTCATAGAAGTTGTAGGAGTAGTAGTTGTTGTTGTTGTTCTAAAAGTAGGAGTTGGAGTAGTAGTAGTTGTAGATGCAGTAGGAGTAGTTGTAGTAGTTGTTGTTGTTGTAGTAGTAGTAGTAGGAGTAGCAGTAGCAGTAGTTGTTGTGGTGGTAGAAGTAGTAGTAGTACTATTTGTACTAGTACTAGTTGTATTAGTAATAGTACTAGTAGTAGATGTAGTTGCCAAAGCAGTAGTTGTCGTGGTGGTTGTAGTAGTAGCAACAGTGGTAGTAGTAGTAGAAGTAGTAGCAGCAATAGTAGTAGTGGTAGTAGCAGTAGTGTAGTAGCAGTATCAGTAGTAGTAGTAGCAGTAGTAGCAGTAGCAGAAGTAGTAGTAGTAGTAGCACTAGAAGTAGTAGAAGTAGTTGTCAAAGTAGCAGTAGTCGTAGTAGTAGTAATAGTAGTAGTAGCAGTAGCAGCAGTAGTAGGAGTAGTAGTAACAGTATTAGCAGTAATAGTAGTAGTTGGAGTTATAATATTAGTAGTAGTAGTAAAAGCAGAGGTAGTAGCAGCAACAACAACAATAGTAGTACCAACAATAGTAGTAGCAGCAGTAGTCGTACTAGAAGTAGTAGATATTGAGTAGCAGTAGTAGTAGTAGTTGTAGGAGTTGTGGTGGCTGTAGTAGTAGTAGTAGCTATAGTAGTAATAGTAGTTGTAGTAGTTGTTGTAGTAGAAGTAAGAGTAGTAGTAGTAGTAGCAGTAGTAATAGTATAGGAGGTGGTAGTAGTAGTAGTAGTAGTAGTAGTAGTAGTAGTAGTAGAAGTAGAAGTAGGAGCAGTAGTAGGAGTAGTGGTAGGAGTAGGAGTAGTAGGAGGAGAAGTAGTGGTAGTAGGAGTAGTAGTTTTTGAAGGAGTTGTGGTAGTAGTAGTAGGAGCAGTAGGAGTAGAAGTAGCAGTACGCATAGTAGTAGCAGTAGTAGGAGTAGTAGTAACAAAAGTAGGAGTAGGTGTAGTAGTAGTAGAAGGAGGAGGAGATGTTGTAGCAGTAGTTGGAGTAGGAGTTGGAATTGTAGTAGGAGTAGTAATAGGTGGCATAGTTGTAGCAGTAGTTGCAGCAGGATTAGTAGCAGCAACAGGAATTGTATTAATAGTTGTAGTTGTTGTTGTTGTTGTAGTAGTAGTAGTTGTAGTAGTAGTAGTACTAGAAGGTGTAGTAGTAGTTAGAGTCGGAGTAGGAGTTGGAGTAGAAGTAATATTAGTAGTCGTAGTAGCAGCAGTAGTAGTAGCGGTAGCAGTTGTATTAGTAGTAGTATTAGTAGTAGTAGCAGCGGTAGAAGCAGTTGTAGTAGCAATTGTACTAGTAGTAAAATTAGTAGTAGTTGTTTTAGTAGTTGTAGCATTATTAGTAGTAGTAGGAGTAGTTGTTGTTGTAGTAGTAGTAGGAGTAATATTACTCGTAGTATTGGTAGTAGCAAGAGTCGGAGTAGGAGTAGTATTAGTAGCAGTAGTATTATTAATAGTAGCAATAGTAGTTGTTACAGTCGTAGTAGATGTAGTAGTTGTAGTAGCAGTAGAGGTAATAGCAGTTGGAGTAGCACTAGTAATGGGAGTAGTAGAAGTAGTAATAGTAATAGTAGTAGTAGTTGTTGTTGTAGCGGGAGTAGCCGCAATAGCAGCAGCAGCAGCAGGAGTAGCAGCAGTTGTGGTTGTTGTTGTAGTAGCCGCAGCAACTGTAGCAGTGGTTGTTGTTGTTGTTGTTGTAGTAGTTGTAATAGTAGTTTTTATAGCAAAAGTAGTAGTAGTAGTTGAAGTAGAAGTAATTGTAGGAGCAGCAGCAGTAGCAGCTGTAGTAATAATAGTTGTTTTAGTAGTAGGAGTAGTAGTCGTTTTACCCCTACCACTACTGCTACAACAACGAAAACTACTACTACATCAACAGCTGTTGCTGCTACAATTTCTTCTAATACTACTACGACTACTAGTACGGCTATTGCTACTACAGCTACTTCTCCTACAACTACCACTACTACTACAAGTAGTAGTAGTCATTGTAGTCTTACTCCTACTACAAATGCTACAACTGCGACTACTACTATTGCTACTACTATTAATACTACTACAATTACTGCTACTGCTATTACTGCTACTTTTACTTCTAATACTACTACGGCTACTGCTACTACTAATACTACTCTTACTATTACCACTACAACTTCTCCTACATCTACTGCTATTGCTAATACTACTACTGCAACTACCTCTCCGACTACTGCTATTGCTGCTACTCCAACTACAACTGCTACTTCTGCAATGACTACTATCAATTCTACTAATACAAAGACTATTACTACGGCTACTACTACTACTACTACTTCTCCAACTACTATTGCTACAACTGCTATTACTACAACTTTTACTAATATAGCTACTACTTCTCCCACCACCTCCACTAGTACAACTACTACTGCATCTACTACTGCCACTGTAACTACTTCTACTACCACTACTACTGCTACTCTAAAAGCTATTTGTACTACTACTACAACTGTTACAGATGCATGTACTACTACGAATACTGCGATTGTTGCTACTACAACACTAACTGTTTTTACTGCTTATTATTACTACTACTGCTACTACGGCTAGTTTTGTTATTACTCCTGATACTACTACGCCTATTACTACTAATATTACTAGTACTACTACTTCTATTGCTACTGCTACGACTACCACTACTATTGGTACTACTGCTACTACTACTGCTGCTGCTGCTACTACTACTTCTACTACTTCTACTACTACTACTATTGCTACTATCACTGCTATTACTATTGTTACTACTACTAGTATTGCTTCTACTACTACTAGCACTACTGCTACGACTTCTGCTACTACTACTACTACTTCTACTACTACTACTACTATTACTACTTCAAATATTACTATTACCACTAGTACTGCTACTACTACTACAACTGTTAATATTACTACTATTACTACTACTACTACTACTCCTACTACTTCAACAACTACTATAACTACAATACCTGCCCCTACCGCCACAACTACTCCTACTACTACTTCTGCTAAAACTCCTACTCCTACTACCACTACTACTACTCCTACTACTACCACTCCTATAGCTACAACAACAACTACAACTAATACTACTATTACTACTACTAGTTCTACTACTACTACTACTACTACTAAAACTACTACTACTACAATAACAACAACAACTACTACTACTGCTGTTGCTGTTGTTACTAATGCTCCAATTACTACTACCACTACCACCACCACCACCACCACCACCACTACTACTACTACAACTACAACAACAACAACAACTACTACTACTACTACTACTACTACTACTACTACAACAACAACAACTACTACTACTATTACTACCACTACAACTACAACTGCTACTACTATTACTACTGCTCTTGCTAATACTACTACTACGACTACTACTACTACTACTGCTGCTACTCCTACTACTACTACTACTGCAACTACTGCTACTACTACTACTTCTACTATTACTACTACTATTGCTCCTACTACTCCTACTACCCCTACTACTCCTACTAGTCCTACTACTCGTACATCTCCAACTATTACTACTCCTACTACTCCTATAACTCCTACCGCTGCTACTACTTGGACTTTTGCTACTACTACCGCTACAGCTGCTTCTAATACTACTGCTACTGCAGCTTCTACTACTATTGCCACTACTACTACTCCTACAACTACAACAACTGCTACTACTCCTACGGTTGCAACAACTACTACTCCTATAACTTCTCCTACTACTACTACTACAGCTGCTACTACTGTTACTGCCTCTTATATTGTCACCGCTGCTACCATTGCAGCTATTACTACTACTGCCACTACTGCTACAACTTCTACTACTGCTAGAAGTACTACTATTACCCCCACAACAATTGCTATTGCTACTACTGCTTCGACAGCTGCTACCACTACTTCGCCTCCTACTACTTCTACAACTGTTACTACTAATGCTACTGCTAATTACAAATAGTACTACTACTATTACTGCTACTACTGTTACTATTACCACTAATAATACTGCTACTATTACTGGTACTACAGTTACTACAGCTACTACTACTATTATAACTACTGCCACCACTACTACTACAATAATAACTACAACTACTAGTACTATTACTACTTTTGCTACTACTACCGCTAGCACCACTACTACTACCAATACTACTCCTAATACTATTACAACTACTACTCTTACCATGGCTACTACTACTAGCTGGTAATACTACAAATGTGACTACCTCTCCTACTATTGTTCTAGCTACTACAACTACTACAACTGTTACTTTTTAAACTACTACTAATTCTTCTACTACTATTATTGCTACTACTATTACTACTACTATGATGACTAATGCGGCTATGGCTACTACTACAACTAGTATTTTTACTAATACAACAACTACTACTACTATGACTTCTTCTCCTTGCGCTTCTAGTTGTACAACTACTACTGAATCTATTACCGCTACTGTAGCTACTACTACTGTTACTACTTCTACTACTATTACTGCTGCTACCACTACAACTATTGCTGCTAGTACTACTACTACTCCTAGAACTATTAGTACTACTACTACTACTACATCTGCTTTTACTGCTGCTAACACTGCTATTGGTGCCACTACAACCCTTATTGTTTCTATTGCTACTATTGCTACTACTGCTATTACTAGAACTACTACTACTACTTCGACTACTACAACTACAACTACTAATAATACTACTACCACTTCTACCACAACTACTACTAGTATCACTACTACTTCTACTACTGCTGCTACTACAGCTGCAACTACTACAACTACATCTACGACTACAGCTACTACAACTACTACTGGTACTACTACTACTACTACTACTACAACTACTACTACTGCTACTACTACTAGTACTACTACTTGTTTTGCTTCTATTACTATTACTACTACAGCTACTACTTCTACTACTATTACTACTGCTTGTACTACTACTACTAGTGCTTCTACTATTACTACTAGTACTACTACAAATACTACTAATACTAGTACTACTACTGCTACTACTATTGCTTAATACTACTGCTACTACTACTATTACTACTACAACTACAATTCCGACCCCTTCCACCACTACTACTCCTACGATTACTACTACTACAACTACTTCTACTACTCCTACTACTACTCCTACTACTCCTACTGCTACTACTAATATTACAGCAAGAACGTCTACTACTACTAGTATTGTTACTACTACTTGCTACTACTACTCAAAACTACTACTACTAGTACAAGTACTACTACTACTACTATGACAACAACAACAACAACTACTACTACTACCACTACCACTACTACTGTTACTAACGTTATGATTACTATGACTACGACTACTAATACTACTACTACTACTACTACTACTACTACTCCTGCTATAGCTACGATTACTACTACCCTACTACAACTACTCCTACTACTATGACTACTACTCCAGCTAATACTACCATTATGAATACTAATACTGCTACTACTACTACTTCTACTACTGCTACTACTCCTACTATTGCTACTACTCCTACTACTTCTATTGCTACTGCTACTCCTGTTACTACTGCTACTACTAGTACAACTAATACAACTCCAAGAATTGCTTCTCCTACTAATCAAACTACACCTACTTCTGCTACTACAATGACTACAACTATTACTATTGCTACTATTGCTGCTGCTACTACTACTACTTCTAGCACTACTTTCACTATTCATAATTCTACTACTACCGCTCCTACTCCTACTACTACTAGTACTACTATTTCTACTACTGCTAGCGCTGCTGCTGCTGTTGCTGTTACCACTGCTACTACTACTACTACAACAGCAACAACAACAACAACTACTATTACTACTAAAACTACTACTATTGTTGTTGTTGCAACTACTAATACTACTCCTATAACTTCTCCTCCTACTACTACTACTGTTACTACTACTACTGCTGCTTTTACTACTACTACTACTACTATTTCTACTACTACTATTTCTGCTACAGCTACTGATTCTCCAACACCTGCCACTACTTCTGCCACTACTACTACAACTACTACTACTGCTGCTATTGCTACATATACTGCCACTACTGCTACTGCTGCTACAATTACTACCACTGCTACTACTGCTACTACTACTACCACTACTACTATTACCATCACAACTACTACTACTGCTAGTATTGCTTCCAATACAAATTCTACTACTTTGCCTGCTACTACTACTGCTACTACTAATACTACAATTGTGACTAGTACTACTACTGCTACTACTAAAAATACTACTACTATTATTACTGCTAATACTGCTACTATTGCCACTAATACTACTACTACTATTACTGCCACTACTGTTACTGCTGCTACTACTATGACTACAACAACAACAA
>RXID01005356.1:792-33210 GCA_005019695.1 Trichopus zeylanicus subsp. travancoricus
TAGTTGAAGTAGTAGTAGTAGTAGCTGAAGTCGCTGTAGTCGTAGTAGTATCCATAGTCGCACTAGTAGTTGTAGTAGTAGTTGCAGTTGTTGTAGCCATAGTCATTGCCGAAGCAGTTGTTGTAGTAGCAAATGTAGTAATGAAGGAGAACTGGTCATAGTTCTTGTCATAATAGTAAAAGTAGTAGTAGTAGGTGTCATAGTAGTCATAATATTAGTAGTAGTAGTGGAAGTAGAACTAGTAGTTGTGGCAACTGAAGAAGCAATTGAAGTAGTAACAGAAGTAGTAGTTGTAGTTGTAGTATTTGAAGTAGTAGTAGTAGTAGTAGTAGTAGTAGTAGCAATAGTGGTAGAAGTCGTAGTCGAAATAGTCATAACAGTGGTAGAAGAAGTAGCTGTAGTAATAGTAGCACCAGTAGTAGAAGTTGTAGGGGTTGCGGATGCAGAAGTAGTAGTAGTAGTCATAGTTGTAGTAGTAGCAGTAGTAGTAGGAGTACCGGTAATAGAAGTATTAGTGGCAATACTATTGGTAGCAGCAGAAGTAGTAGCAATAATAGTCGTACTAGCAGAAGCTGTAGTAGTATTGGTAGCAGTAGTAATAGTTGTAAGAGCAGCAGCAGCTGTTGTAGCAGTAGTAGTATTAGCAGGAGTAGTAATAGTAGTTGTACCAGTGGTTGTAGTAGTAGTTGGAGCAGTATTAGTGACAGTAGTAGTAGTAGAAGTAATACTAGTAGCAGTATTAGCAGGAGTATCATTAGTAAAAATAGTAATAGTAGTAGTAGTCATAGTAGCAATAGCAGCAGCAGTAGTAGTAGGAGCTGTAGCCATAGTAGTAGTAGTAGTAGTAGTAGCAGCAGTTGTAGTAGAAGCAGAAGTATTAGTGGTAGGAGTTGTAGTAGTAGCAGTAGTACCAGTTGTAGTAGTCGTAGTAGTAGTATTAGTAGAAGTAGTTGGAGCAGAAGTAGTAGTAGTAGCAGTCGAAATAGTCAGAGAAGTAGTGGTAGTAGTGGCAGCAATAGCAGTTGTGTAGTAGTAGTAGTGGTAGTAGCAGTAGTAGCAGTAGTCTTAGTTGTAGTAGCATACTAGCAGTAGCCGCAGTAGTAGTACTAGAAGTAGTAGTAGCAGCAATCGAAGAAGTAGTAGCAGTGGTAGTGATAGTACAGTTGTAATAGTAGTAGTAGCGGTAGTAGTTTTTGTAGTTGTGGTAGTAGTAGCGGTGGTTATAGCAGTCGTAGTAGTTGTAGTGGTAGCAGTAATAGTAGCGGAAGTTGTGGTAGTAGGAGATGTAGGAGTGGCGGTAGTATTGGTAGTAGCAGTAGCAATACTAGTAGTAGCAATAGTTGTAGCAATAGTAGAAAGTGGTGGAGTAGCAGTTCAAGTAGTTGTAGAAACAATAGCAGCAGTAACAGCTGCAGTAGCACTAGCAGCTGTTGTAGTAGTTATATTTGCAGTACTAGCACCTGTAATGCTAGTAGCAGCTGTGGTAGCAGTGAAAGTTGTAGTTGTTGTAGTGGTAGTCGGAGAAAATTTTGTAGTAGTAGTAACAGTAGTAGTATTAGTTTTGGTGGTAGCAGTAGTAGTAGTAGTTACAGTAGGAGCATAAGTAGTAGCATAGCTATAGCAACAGTAGTAATAGCAGTTGCTGTAGTAGTTGTAGCAGCAACAACAAGAGTAGCATTAGTAGTAGTACCAATAGTAGTATTAGTAGTAGTACCACACTAGCAGTAATAGTTGTAGTAGCAGTAGTAACAGTAGTAGTTGCAGTTGCAATAGTGATTATAGTAGTAGTAATAGTTGTAGTAGTAGTAGTAGTAGTACTAGTAGTACTAGCAGGAGCAGTTGTAGTAGTTTAAGTATTAGCAGTTGTAGTAGTAGTAGTAGTAGCAGCAGCTGTAGTAGTAGTAGTAGGCGGAGTAGTTGAAGTAATAGTACTAGTAGTAGTAGTAAGAGAAGTGGTGGTGGTGGTGGTGGTGGTGGTAGTAGTAGTAGTAGTAGTAGTAGCAGTAGCAAGAGTGGTAGTAGTAGTAGTAGTCGTCATTGTAGCCGTAGAAGTAGAAGTAGTAGTACTAGTAGCAGAAGCAGTAATTGTGGTAGTAGCAGTATCAATAGTAGTAGGAGAAGCTGCTGTAGTAGTAGTACTAGTTGTAACAGTTGTAGTAGTGGTAGTTATTGTTGTAGCACTACTACTCCGACTACAACTCCTACAACTACTTTTACTACTACTACTACCCCACTACTACTCCTCGTAACACTCCTACTACTATTTCTGCTACTGCTACTACTACTACTTCTGCCACTGCTTCTTCTTCTTCTTCTTCTTCTTCTTCTACTACTACTACTATTGCTGCTGCTACTACTACTACTGCTGCTGCTGCTACTACTACTACTACTACTACTACTACTACTACTACTACTACTACTACTAATAATAATAATAATAATAATAATAATAATAATACTTCTACTATTATTACAGCTACTATTGCTACCTATTCCCATTCCTGCTGCTGCTTCTACTACTACTAGTGCTACTTCTTCTTCTTCTTCTTCAAAGGGAACAACAACAATAAGTACTACTAGTACTCTTGCTACTGCTGCTGCTGCTACTACTCCTTCTACTACTACTTCAAGTACTACCACTTCTTCTACAACTACTACTACTATTTTTACTACTACTACCACTACCTCTACAACTACTACTACTATTTTTACTACTACTACTACTACTTCGGTTACTATGACTACTACAACTACTACTACTACAACTCCCACTACTACAGCTACTACTACAGCTACTACTATGGCTACTACTACTACCAGAGGTACTACTATGGCAACTACTACTAGAGGTACTACTATGGCTACTACTACTACTGCTACTAATATAACTCCTACTGCTACTACAACTACTCCTAACACTCCTACAACAACAACTACTACTACTTTTACCACTCCATCTACTACTACTACTACTACTATAGCTACTACTATGGCTACTACTACTACTACTAATACAACTCCTACTGCTACTACAACTACTTCTAACACTCCTACTCCTAACACTACTACTTCTACTACTCCATCTACTACTACTACTACTACTACTACTACTACTACTACTATTACCACTACTCCTCCTGCCGCTACTACTACTGCTGGGCTACTACTACTACTAAGACTGCTACTTCATTACTACAAGTACAACAACAACTACTACTACTCCTTCCACAACTGCTACTAATGCAATAACTATGAATACTACTACTACTACTACTATTTCTACTACTGTTGCTGCTGCTATAACAACAACTACTACTACAACTATTACTACTACTCCTACCCCTGCTCCTACTACTGCTATTACTTCTACTCCTCCTACTACAACTACTACTGCTACTACTCCTACTCCTGCTCCTACTACTCCTACTTCTGTTACTACTCCTCCTCCACCTATAACTACTACTGCTACTACCATAACTCCAACAACTACAACTCCAACTACTACTCATACCGCAACTCCTACTACTACAACTACTATAACAACTACTAGTATTACTAGTATAATAATAAGAATAATACTACTACTACTTCTACTACTGTTACTAGTACTAATACTACTACTACTACAACTACTACTACTACAACTACAACTAATACTAATATTACTACTACTGCCGCAACTGCCGCTACTACAACAACTAGTACTACTACTATTACTTCTACTACGACTAATACTACCACTACTACTGCTCCTACAACTAGTACTATTGTTGCTCCTACTACTACTTCAACTACTACTCCGACTGCTATTGCTACTCCTACTACTACTTGGACTACTACTATTGCTACAAGTACTTCACCTACTACTACAGTTACTACTACTACTCCTATAGCTACTATTACTACTACAACTACTGCTATGACAACTACTACTACAACTACTACTATTGCTACTACTAATTCTTCTATTCTTGTTAATACCACTACTAGCACTACTACTACAACTACTACTGCTACTACTACTCCAACAACTACAACTCCTGCTACTACTCCTACTATAACTCCAATTAAAACTAGTACTACTCGAACTCCTACTAGTACTATAACTACTCCTACTCCAACCCTTATTGTTACTGTTACTCCTAGTATTATTACTACTACTACTACAGTTACGACTACTAATGCAACAACTACTACTACTAAAATTGCTACTACTACAACTACTACTACCACCACCACCACTACTACTACTACTACAACTACTACTACTACTACTACTACTACTACTCCTACTACTACTACTACTCCTACTCCTACTTCTACTATGACTACTACTACTCATACTAATACTACTACACCAAATAATCCTACAAATATGACTACTTCTGCTGCTACTACTACTACTACTGCTACTACTCCTACTATTACTACTCCTACTGCTATTGCTACTATTACTACTACTGCTACTAGTACAAGTTGTTATTGTAGTAGGAGTAGCAACAACAATAGCATCAACCGTAGTAGTAGTAGTAGTAGTAGAAATAGTAGCAGCAGCGATAGCAGCAGCAGTAGTAATAACAATAATAGTAGTTGTAGTAGTAGTAGTAGCAGTAGTAGCAGTAGCAGTAGTACTAATAGCAGCAGCAATACTACTACTAGCTGTAGTAATAGTAGCAGTAGGAGTAGTAGTTGTAATAGTAGTAGTGGTAGTAGTAATAGTAGTAGTAGTTGGGTAGTAGTAGCAATCATAGTAGTAGTAGTAGTAGTAGTAGTAGCAGTAGTAGTAGTAATAGGAGTAGGAGTAGTACTTGTAGTCATAGTAGTAGCAACCGTAGTAGTAGTAATAGTAACAGTAGTAGAAGTAGTAGCAGTAGTCATAGTAGTAGTAGTTGTAGTATTTGTAGAGGCAGTAGTGGCAGTAGTAGAAGTTGTGGTATCATTAGTATTAGTAGCGATAGTGGTAGTAGTTGCAGTCGAAGTAGAAGTAGTAGTAGCAGAAGTCATAGCAGCCATAGTAGAAGCTGTGGAAGTAGTTGAAGTAGTACTGGTGGCTGTAGCAGTAGTACTAGTAGTAGAAGTAGTAGTAGTAGTTGTATTTGTAGCAGTGGTAGCGGAGCAGTAGTAGTAGTAGTAGCAACAGTAGTAGTAGTTGTTGGAGCAGAAGTAGTAGTAGTAGTAGTAGTAGAAGTAGTAAGAGTTGTAGTAGTAGTTGTAGCAACAGTAGTAGTAGTAGCAGCTGTAGCAATAGTAGTAGTAGTAGCAATAGTCTTAGTAGTCATAGTAGTAGTAGTAGTAGTAGTAGTAGCATTTGTAGCAATAGTAGCAATAGTTGCAGTAGTAGTCAAAGTAGAAGTAGTTGCAATAGTAGTGTAGTAGTGGTAGTGGTAGAAGTAGCAGTCATAGTCGCAATAGTAGTATCTATTGAACTAGTAGTAGAGGTAGTGATTGTGCAGGTCATAGTAGTAGGAGAATTAGGAGTAGTATTAGTATTAGCAATAGTATTAGCAGCATTAGTATTAGAAGTAGCGGCAATAGTAGTAGTTGCAGTAAGAGTAGTAGTGGTAGTAGTTGCAATAGTAGCTGTTGTGGTAGCAGGAATAGAGGTAGCCATAGTAGCATTTGTAATAGCCATAGTAGTTGTAGCAATAGCAGAAGTAGCAGCAGTAGTAACTGTAGTTGTTGTTGAAGTAGCAATAGTATTAGTGGTTGTTGTAGCAGTAGTTGGAGTAGTAGTATGACTAGAAGTAGCAATAGTAGTAGCAGGTTTTGTAGTGGCAGCAACAATAGTGGTAGTAGTTATAGCAGCTGCAGTAGTAGTTGATTTAGTAGTTGCAGTAGTAGTAGTTGTAGTAGTAGCTGGAGCATAGTAGTAGTAGTTGTAGTTATTGTATTTTGAGTAGTAGAAGTGTTAGTTGTAGCAGTAGTAGTAGTGGTAGTAGTAGCAGTAGATGTAGTAGAAGAAGAAGAAGTAGTAGTAGAACTAGGTGTAGTAGCAGTAGTAGCAATAGTAGTAGCAGAAATAGTAGGAGCAGTAGTAGCAACAGCAGTCATAGTATTGATAGCAGTAGCAGTAGCAGTTCATGTTGTTGTACTAGTAATTACAGCAGTAGAAGTAGATGTAGAAGTAATTTTACCCGAAGATGTGGTACGGGAAGTCCTAGTAGTAGTAGTAGCAGTGGTTGGAAAAGTAGTAGTAATAGTAGCTGAAGTGGTAGTAGAAGGAGAGGTATTAGTAGTTGTTGTAGCTGCAGTACTAGTCATAGTAGTAGCAGTGGTGGCAGTAGTTGTAGTAGCAGAATTAGTAGTAGTAGTCGCAGTAGTAGTAGTAGTAGCAGTGGTTGTAGTATTACGGGTAGTGGTAGTAGTAGCTGTAGTAGTAGTGGTAGTAGTGGTTGTAGAAGGAGAAGTAATAATAGTAGTAGTTGTAGTCTTAGAAGTAGTAGAAGTAGTAGTAGTAGTAGCAGTTGTTGTTGCAGTAGAAGTTGTTTTAGCAGCAATAGTTGTAGTACTTGTAGAGGTAATAATAGTGTTAGTAATATTAGTAGCAGTAGTGGTAGTAGTAGTAGTAGCGGTAGTTGCTGTCATAGTACTAGTAGTAGTTGAAGCAGTAGTAGCAATAGTAGTAGTAGTAGCAGTAGTAGCAGCAGTAGTCGTAGTAGTTGTTTTAGTAGTAGTGGTACTATTCGTAGCGGTAGTAGTTGTTGTAGTAGTAGTAGCAGCAATACTAGTAGTAGTATTAGTAGCAGTAGCAGTTGGAGTAGTAGTATCAATAGTCATAGTAGAAATACTAGCGGTAGTGGCAGTAGTAGTTGGAGTTGTAGTAGTAGCAGTTGCAGTTTGTTGCATGGGTTGCACTAACAGTTGGAGCAGTAGTTGTAGCAGAGTGTAGCAGTACAAGCCATAGTAGCAGTGGGAGCAGTAGTAGTGGTTGTAGCTAAAGTAGTAATAGCAATATTGGCAGTAGTGGTAGCTGTAGTAGAAGTAGTAGTTGTCATATTAGTAGTAGTAGTAGTAGTAGTAGTACGAGTAGTAGTAGTAGCTATAGTAGTTGTAGTAGTTGTAGTAGTATTTGTAGCAGCAGCAGTAGTAGTAGAAGTAGTAATTGTCATAGTAGTAGTAGTAGTAGTAGTAATAGTACTAGCATTAGTAGTAGCATTAGTAGTAGTAGTACTAGTAGGAGTAGTAGCAATAGCTGTAACTGTAGCAGCAGTAGTACTTGTAGCAGTAGTAGCAGTGATAGTAGTAGTAGTAATGGAAGTAGTAGTAGTGGTGGTAGTAGTAGTAGTTATCGTACTGGTAGTACTGGCAATAGTAGCAGTAGTAGTTATAATCGTCGTAGTAGTAGCAGTAGTAGCAATAGCATCAATAGTAGCAGAAGTAGCTGTCATAGTTGTTGTTGTAGTAGTAGCAGTAGTAATCATAGTATTTGTAGTAGCAATTATAGCAGTCTAAGTAGCAATAGCTGCCGTAGTAGCTGTAGTAGTAGTAGCAGTTGTAGCTGTAATTACAACACTAGTAGTAGAAGTAGTAATAGTAGTAGAAGTAGAGCAGCGGTAGAAGTGGTAGTAGTAGTTATAGTAGTTGTAGTAGAAGTTATTGTTGTCATACTAGTATTAACAGTACTATTAGTTGGAGTATCATTAGTAGTAGTAGCAAGAGTAGTAGTAGTAGTAGTAGTTGCTATAATGGCCTTTGCAATAGTAGTTGTTGTTGTAGTAGTAGTGGTAGTTCTAGCAGTAGAAGTAGCAGCAGTAGTAGCAGTAGCAGAAGAAGAGTAGTAGTAGTAGTAGAAGTAGTACTAGTAGTAGTAGGAGTAGCAGTTGTAGTAGTAGTAGTCGTAGTAGTAGTAGTAAGTGTTGTCATAGCAGTCGAAGTAGTAGTAGTAGTTGTTGTTGTTGTAGTAGTAGTAGCAGTAGTAGTAGTAGTAGCAATAGTAGTAGGAGTAGCAGTAGTAGTAGCAGTAGTAGTAGGAGTGGTAGTTGTAGTAGTAGTAGTAGTAGTTGTTGTTGTTGTTGTAGTATTAGTAGTAGTAGTAGTAGTAGTAGTAGTAGTAGTAGTAGTAGTAATCGTTGTAGTAGTTGTAGTAGTAGCAGTAGTAGTATGATTAGTATTAGTGGTAATAGTAGTAGTAGTGGTGGTAGTAGTAGTGTTAGTAGTAGTAGCAGCAACAACAATAGTAGTAGTAATAGTAGTAGTTGTAGTAGTAGTAGTAATAGTAGTAGTTGTTGTAGTAGTGTTATAGTAGTATTCATAGTAGGTGTTGTAGTAGGAGTATTAGTAGGAGTTATAGTTGTTGGAGTTGGCTAGCAGCAGTAGTAGCAGTAGTAACAGTAGTAGTAGTAATAGTAGTTGCAGTAATAGTAGTAGCCATTGAAGGAGTAGATTAGTAGTGGTAGTAGTAGTAATAGTTGTAGACGTTATAGCAGTAGTAGTAATAGTAGTAGTAGTAGCTGTAGTAGCAATAGTTGTAGTAGCACTAGGTGTAGTAGTAGGAGTAGTAGTGGTGGTGGAACTAGCAGTAGTAGTTATAGTAGCAATAGTAGAAGTAGTTGCTCTAGCAACAGCAGTAGTAGTAGCACTAGCAGAAGTACTAGTAGTAGCAGTAGTTATAGTTGTAGTAGTAGCACTAGTAGTAGCGGTGGTAGGAGTTGTCCTAGTACCAGTAGCAGTAGCTGTAGTAGTAGCTGTCGCAGTGGCAGCAGTAGCAATAGTAGTAGTATTAGTAGTTATTGTATGAGTAGTAGTTGAAGTAGTAGTAGTATCTATTGTAGGAGTAGTCGCAGCAGCTGTACTAGCATTTGTCGTAGTTGGATTAGTACTAGTTGGAGTACTTGAACTAGGAATAGAGATAGTATTAGTAGTAGTATCATCCGTAGTTGTATTAGTAGCAGAAGTAGTAGGTGTAGTGGTTGTCATAGTCGTAGTTGTACTAGCAGTAGAAGTAGAAGTAATAGAAATAGTTGTAGTAGTAGTCATCATAGTAGTAGTAGTACTATTAGATGTTTTCGTTGTTGTTGTAGTAGTAGTACTAGTGATATTAGTAATAGGAGTAGTAATAATAGTAGCAGCGGTAGCGGCAACAGCTGCAATAGAAGAAGTAGTAGAAGTAGATGCAGTAGCAGCAATAGTAGTAGTTGTTATTATTTTAGTAGTAGTAGTAGCATTCGCAGTCGTAGTTGTAGTATTAGTAGTAGCAGTAGTAGAAGTAAAAGCAATAGTACGAGTGGTACTACTAATTGTAGTAGTTGTAGTAGTACAGTAATAGTAATAATAGGAGTAGTATAGTTGTTGTAGAAGTAGTAGTAGTAGTCATAGGATTAGTAGCCATAGTAGCAGCAGTAGTCATAGTAATAGGAGTAGTATCTATAGTGGTAGTTGCAGTAGAAGTAGTTGTGGTATTGGTAACAGTAGTAGTAGTTGTAGGAGTTGGAGTAGAATTAGAAGTAGAAGTCGTAGTACTAGTAGTGGCATTATCTATAGTAGCGGTAGAAGGAGTAGGATTAGTAGTAGGACTAGTAGGAGTAGGAGTAGTAGTAGTTGTTGCAGGAGTTATAGTAGGAGGAGTAGTGGTAGAAATAGAAGTAGTAGTAATAACAGCAGCTATAGCAACAACAGCAAAAATAGTAGTTGTAGTAGTAGTATTTCTATTATGAGTAGGAGTAGTAGTCGTAGGACTAGTAGTAGTTGTAGCAGTGGTAGTAGTAGCAATAGTAGTAGTAATAGTAGAATTACGAGTGGGAGTAGGAGTAGGAGCAGCAGTAGTAGTAATAGCAGGTGTAGTTACCGCAGTAGGAGTCATAGAAGTAGTAGTTGTAGTGGTAGACGTTGTAGTTGTAGTATTAATAGTAGTAGTTGTAGTAGCAGTAATAATAGTAGTATTAGGTGTAAGAGTACTAGTAGTAGCAGTTGTACTAGCAGAGTAGTAGTTGTAGTAGTAGGAGTAGGAGTAGGGACAACAGCAGTTGTGGTAGGAGTAGGAGTAGTAGTAGTAGTTGCAGTGATAGCTGGAGTAGTTGGAGAAGTACTAGTTCTAGTAGTAGTAGTAATAGTAGTAGTAGTAGTAGAAGAAGAAGAAGAAGTAGCCGTAGCAGCAGCAGTGGTAGAAGTAGTAGCAGTAGTAGAAGTAGTAGTCGTTGCAGTAGTAGGAGTATCATTATTATCATTATTATTATTATCAGTAGTAGTAGTATTAGTAGTAGTAGCAGCAGCAGCAGCCGTAGCAGCAGCAACAACAACAGCAGTAGTAGTAGTAGTAGTAGTTGTTGTTGTTGTTGTTGTTGTGGTTGTATTAGTTGTGGTTGAAGTATTAGTAGTAGTAGAAGTAGTAGTGGTAATAGTGGCAGTGGCAGTAGTAGTTGTACTAGTAGTAGTAGTATTCGTTGCAGAAGTAGTAGTAGTAGTAGTAGTTTTCGTGGTAGAAGTAGTAGAAGTAATAGGAGTAGTAGTCACAGTAGCAATACTAGTAGTTGATTAAGAAGTACTTACAATAGTAGCATTAGTAGTAGTAGGAGAAGTCATAGTGGTGGCAGCATTAGTAGCAAGAGTAGAAGTTGTAGCAGTAGTAGTAGTAGTAGTGGAATTAGTAGTAGTAGCAATAGTAGTAGTAATGGCAATAGTAGTAGTAATAGTAGTCTTAGTAACAGTAGTAGTAGTAGAAGTTGTAGTGATAGCAGTAGTAGAAGTAGTAGGAGTAGTAATAGCAGCAGTATAGTAGCAGTAGTAGAAATAGCAACAGTATTCGCAGTAGCTGTAGTAGTAGTAGGAGCAGAGTCGCAGTACAAGTAGTTGTAGCAGTAGTTGTTGTTGTAGGAGTAGTGGTCGTAGTAGTAGTAGGAGTAGTATTAGCAGTAGTAGCAAAAGTAGTACTAGGAGCAGTAGTAGTAGCAGTAGCAATAGTTGAGGCAGTAGTAGTAGTGGTAGTCGCAGTTATAGTAATAGGAGTAGTAGTAGTAGTAGTAGCAGCAGTAGTAGTAGAAGTTGTAGTAGTAGTTGCATTGGTAGTAGTTGGAGTAGTAGCAGTGGTAGTAGTTGTTATTGTTATTCTTATAATGGAAGTTGCTATAGTAAAAGTAGTAGCAGCAACAACAGCAATAGTAGTAATAGTAGTCGTAGTAGAAATAGCGATAGCAGCAGTAGTAGTAGCAACAACAATAGCAGCAGTAATAGTAGTAGTAGTAGTAGAAGTAGCAGTAGCAGTCGTACTAGGAATAATAGTAGTAGTATTAGTAGCAGCTGTTGCAGCTGTAGTAGTAGTAGTAGCAGTGGCAATTGTAGTAGCTATAGGAGTAGTAGTTGTAGTTGTAGTGGTAGTAGTAGTAGTCATCGTCGTAGTAGTACTAGTAGTAGTAGTGGTGGTGGTGGTGGTAGAAGTAGTAGTAGTAGGATTTGCTGTAGTAGTAGTAGCAGTAGCAGGAGTAGGAGTAGAAGTAGCAGTAGGAGTAGGAGTAGAAGTAGTTATAGCAGTAGTTGTGGTAGTATTAGTAGTTGGAGGAGTAGTAGTAGTTGTGACAATAATAGTAGTAGTAGCAGTAGTAGTAATAGTAGCAATAGAAGAAGTAGCATTAGCATTCACAATAGTTGTGGCAGTAGTGGTATGAGCTATAGGAGAAGTAGTAGCAATAGTAGTTGTTGTAGTAGTAGTCATTGTAGCAGTTTGAACGGTTGCTGTACTAGTAGTTGTTGGAGTTGCAGTACTAGTAGTGGCCTTAGTAATAGTCATAGAAGTAATAGGACTAGTACTAGTAGTAGTTGTAGCAGTAGGAGTAGTTGTAGTAGTAATAGTTGTAGCAGCAATAGTAGTAATCGTAGTAGTGGTGGTAGTAGTAGTAGTAGTAGTAGTAGTAGTAGTAGTAGTAGTAGTAGTAGTGGTAGGAGCAGCAATAGTAGTATTATGAGTAGTAGTAGCAGTAGGAGTAGTTGTACTAGTACAAGTAGTAGTGATACTAGTAGTAGTAGTAGTGGTAGTATTAACAATAGTAGCAATCGCAATAGCAACAGCAAGAGCAATAGTCGTAGTAGTAGTAGTAGTAGTAGTAGTAGTAGTAGAAGTAGTAGTAATAGCAGCAGTATTAGTAGTATAATGAGTAGTAGTAGCCGTAGGACTAGTAGTAGTAGTAGTGGTAGTATGAGTGAGAGTAGTAGTAGCATTGGTAGTAGTATTAGTTGTTGTAATCGTAGTAGTAGAAGTTGCAGTAGTTGTTGTAGTAGTTGTATTAGTAGTAGCACTAGTTGTAGTAGCAATAGCACTAGTAGTAGTAGGAGTAGCAGCAGTGACAATAGCATTAGTAGCAGTAGCAATAGTAGTATTACCAGTAGCAATAGTAGATATAGTTATAGCAGTAGAAATAATAGCAGCAAGAGTAATAGTAGTAGTAGTAGTAATAGTATTAGTAGGAGTATTAGGAGTAGTGGTAGCAGAAGGAGGAGGAGTAGTAGTAGTAGTCATAGTAGGTGTGAAAGTAGTAGTAGTAGTGGTAGTAGTAGTAGAAGTAGTCGTAGTAGTAGCCATTGTAGTAGCAGTATCAATTGCAGTAGTACCAGTTACGGCAGTAGGAGTAGCAGTTGTGGCAGCAGTATTTGGAGTAGTAGCAATAGGAGTAGCAAGCTGTAGAAGTAGCTGTAGTTTTAGTAGTAATTAGTAATAGCTGTAGTAGTAGTAGAAGTAGTTGTAGCAGTTGTAGCAGTAGGAGTAGTAGTAATTATAGAAATAGCAGCAGCAGTAGTAGTAGCAATAGTAGCAGTAGTAGTAGCAATAGAAGTAGTAGTAATAGTAGTAGTTCTAGTTGGAGTAGGACTTGGAGTAGTAGTAGTAGCAGCGGTAGTTGTAGCAGTAGTGGTAGCAATAGTATGAGTGTAGTTGTAGCAATAGTTGTAGGAGTAGTAGCAGTCATAGTAGTAGTAGTAGCAATAGCAGTAGTAGTAGTACCAGTAGTAGTTGTGGTCGGAATAGTAGCAACAACAATAGTAGTAGCAGCAGTTGTAGTAGTAGAAGCAGTAGTCGTAGTATTTAGTGGAAGTGGTGGTAGTAGTAGTTGTAGTAGTACTTGTAGTAGTATTAGTAACAGTAGTATTAGTAGTAGTGCTAGGAGTAGTACTAGTTGTACCAATAGTAGTAGTGGTAGTAGCAGCTGTTGTAGTTGTAAGAGTTGTAGTAGTAGTAGTAGTAGTAGTAGTATTAGTAGTAGTAGCAGTAGAAAGAGTAGTAGTAGTAGCTATTGTAGTAGTAGAAGTAGTAGAAGTAGTCGTAGCGAAAGTAGTAGTAGTTGAACAAGTAGTAGTTATAGCAAAAGCAGCAGCAGCTACAGTAGCAGTGGTAGTAGTAGTTGTAGTTGTAGTAGGAGTAGCAATAGTTAGCAATAGTAGTTGTAGTAGTAGTAGGAGGAGCAAAAGTAACAGTGGTAGTAGTAGTATTAGTAGTAGTAGAAGTAGCTATAGTTGTAAAAGTAGTAATACTAGGAGCAGTAGCAGTAGTAAAAGTAGTAGTAGATGTGGCAATAGAAGTAGTAGTAGCACTTTTAGTAGTATTAGTATTTGTATTATTAATAGTATTAGCAGTAGGAGTAGCAGTAGTAGTTGTGGTAATTGCAGCGTAAGTAGTAGTACTAGCAGCAGTTGAAGCAGCAGTAGTTGCAGTAGCATCAGTAGTAGTAGCAGTAGCAGTACCAGTTGTAGCAATAGCTGTACTAGTAGCAACATTAGCAGTAGTAGTAGTAGCAATATTGGTAGTAGTAAGATTAAGAGTTGTAGTAGTAGTTGTTGTAGTTACAGGAGTAGTAGAAGAAGAAGTGGTAGTTGTACTTGGAGGAGTAGTAGTTGCAATAGTTGAGTAGTTGCAATAGTTGTAGTAGTACTAGTACTAGTTATAGTATAGTAGTAGTAGTAGTACTAGTAGCAGCAGCAGCAGTAGCAACAGCAGTAGTAGTAGTAGTAGCAATAATAGCAGTAGTAACAATAGTAGTAGCACTACTACTAGTAGTGGTGGTGGTATTAGTAGCAATTGTAGTAGCAGTAGCAGTAGTAATAGCAGTAGCAGTAGTAGTAGTAATAGCAAAAGTTGAAGTGCCAGTTGTACTAGTAGTGGCCCTAGTAGTAGTAGTAGCAGTAGTAGTAGTAGTAATAGTAGTAGTTGTAGTATTAGTAGTAGTAGCAGTAGCAGTAGTAGTAGGAGTAGCAGTAGGAGTAGCAGCACCTGTAGAAGTAGCAGAAGTTGTCATTGTAGTAGTACAAGTAGTTGTAGCGGAAGTAGTAGTAGTAATAGTAGCAGTAGTAGGAGGAGGAGTAGTAGTAGAGTGTAGTAGTAGTAGTTTTAGTAGTGCTGTTAACAATAGTTGTCATTGTAATAGAAGTAGTGGGTCTATTAAAGGTAGTAGTAGTAATAGTAGCAGTAGTAGGAGTAGTAGTAGTAGTAGTAGAGTGTAGTAGTACTTTTAGCAATAGTTGTAGCTATAGATGTTGCAGTAATAGCAGCATAAGTAATAGTTGTAGCAGTAGTTGAATTAGTAGTAGTACCAGTAGCAATAGGAGCAGTAGTAGAAGTGGTTGTAATAGGAGCATTAGTAGCAGTAGCAGTAATAGTAGCAGTAGAAGTAGAAGTATTAGTAGTAGCAGTAGAAGTATTGATGGTAATAGTTTTGGCATTAGTTGTTGTGGCAGCCATTCTAGCCATAGCAATAGCAGTGGTAGTAGTAGTTGTTGTAGTAGCAGTAAGAGGACTTGTGGTAGTAGTAGCAGTTGTAGTAGCAGTAAGAGGACTAGTGGTAGCAGTAGCAGTGGTAGTAGTAATAGCCATGGTAGGAGTGAGAGTAGTAGTAGTATTGGTAGTAATAGTAGTAGTAGCAGCTGCAATCGTAGTAGCCATTGTAGTAGTAGTAGCAGTAGTAGTAGCTGCAGAAGCAGTAGCTATAGAAGCAATAGTAGTAGTAGTAGTAGCAGCAACAGTAGCTGTGATAGTAGTATTATGTGTAGTAGTAGCAATAGGAGTAACAGTAGTTGTAGTAGGAGTGAGAGTACGAGTAGTGGAGGTTGTTGTTGTAGTAGTAGTAGTAGTAATTGTAGTAGTAGCGGCTGTAATAGTAGTAGTTATTGTAGTAGTCACAGCAGTAGCAGCAGGCATAGTAGCAGTAGCTGTAGTAAGAATAGCAGTAGTGGTTGTAGCATTAATAGCTGTAGCTACAAGAGTAGTAGGAGTAGCAATAGTTGTACTTATAGTAGTAGTAGTAGTAGTAGCAGTAGTAGTAATAGTAGTAGTGGTAGTAGAAGTAGTAGTAGTAGTGGTGGTGGTAGTAGTAGTAGTAGCTGCAGCAGCAGGAGCAGTCATAGTAGTACTAGTAGTAGTGGTGGTGGTGGTAGTAGTAGTAGCAGCAGTAATAGTACTAGCAGTAGCAGTAGTAGTTGACGTAGAAGTAGTAGTGGTAGCAGCAGTAGCATTTGTGGTAGCTATTCGAGTAGTAGTAGTAGTAGCAGTAGTAATAATAGTAGTAGTAGTAGTAGTAGTAGTAGCAGTCGTAATAGTAGTAGTAGTAGTAGTGATGGTGGTAGAAGTAGTAGTAGTAGTAGTAGTAGTAGGAGTAGGTGTAGTAGTATCAGTAGTAGTAGCAACATTAGTAGCAGTTGTAGTAGTCGTAATAGTAGTAGTTGTTGTTGTTGTAGCAGTAACAATAGTAGCCGTAGCATTAGCATTCACCGCAATTGTAGCAGTAATAGTACGAGTTATAGTAGTAGTAATAGAAATAGTAGTTCATGCAGTAGTAGTAGTTCTGGCAATTGTAGCAGTAGGAGTCACAGTACAAATAGTAGCAGTAGCAATAGTATTAGTAGTAGTTGTTGTTGTAGCATTAGTTATGGCAGTAGAAGTAGTAGTAGTTGTATTAGTTGTAGCAGCAACAGCAGTAATAGTATTAGTTATTGTAGTAGTAGTAGTAGTATTAGTAGTCGGAGCAGTAGTAGTAGTATTATGAGTAGTAGTAGCAATAGGAGTTATCGCAGTGGTAGCAGTAGTAGGATTGAGAGTAGTAGTATTAGTGGTGGTGGTGGTAGTAGTAGTAGTAGTGTAATAGTAGTGATGGTGGTGGTGGTGGTAGTAGTAGTATTAGCAGAAGTAGTAATTGTAATAGTAGAAGCAACAGTAGCAATAGTCATTGTAGTAATAGTAGTAATAGACGCAGTATTAGTAGTACAATGAGTAGTAGTAGCAGTAGGAGGAGTAGTAGTAGTAGTAGTAGCAGTTGTAACAGTTGTTGTTGTAGTTGTAGAAGTTGTTGCACAAGTAGTAGCAGTAGTTGTAGTACTAGTAGCAATAGTAGTAGTAGTTATTGTAGCAGTAGTGATAGGAGTTGGAGGAGGAGGAGGAGGAGTAGTAGTAATAGCAGTAGTAATAGTAGTAGTAGTACTCATAGTAGTATTAGCAATAGTATTACGAGTAGTGGTAGCAGAGGCAGTAATAGTAGTAGTTATTGTAGTAGGAGTGAGAGTAGTAGTAGTAGTGGTAGTTGTAGTAGTAGTAGTAGTAGTAGGAGTTGTTGCATGAGTAGTAGTAGCAGTAGTAGAAGTTGTGGTAGTTGGAGTAGCAGCTATGGCAGACGCCTTTGTAGGAGTAGCAGTAGTAGTTGCAGAAGTGCCAATAGCACTAGTAGCAATAACTAGTATTAGTTGTAAAAGGGTAGTAGTAGCAGTTGTAGTGGTAGTAGTAGTAGGAGTATTAATACTAGTAGTTGCAGTTGTTGCACTAGCTGAAGTAGTAGTAGTAGTAGTAGAAGTAGTACCAATAGTACTAGTAGTAGCAGTAGTAACAGAAGTAGAGTGGTAGTAGTAGTAGTTGTTGTAGTTGCAGCAACAATAATGTTGTAGCAGTTGTAGTAGTGGTGGAAAAAGTAGTAGTAGAAGTAGTAGGAGAAGTAGTAGTAGCAATAGAAGCTGCAGTAGTAATAGCACCATACGTAGCGTAGAAGTGGCCAGTCGCAGTTGTCGCAGTCGTAGTAATAATAGTCGTCGAGGCGTAGTAGTAGAGGAAAACGTAGTAGTGATAGCTAGTAGGCAATTGTCGGAGTAGTAGCAATAGCAGTAGCAATTGTAGGAGCAGTAGTAGCAATAATAATAGTAGCAATAGCAGAAGCAGTAGGAGTAGTAGTAGCAGCAGTAGTAGTAATAGTAGTAGTAGTAAAAGTAGCATTAGTAGCAATAGTGGTAGTAGTAGCAGTAGTTGAAGTAGTGGTAGTTGTAGCAGTCATATAAATAGTAGTAGTAGTAGTAGTAGCTGTAGTAGTAGTAGTAGTACTAGAAGTAGCACAAGTAGTAGAAGTAGCAGTAGTTTCGGTAGCAACAGTAGTATTAGTTGTTGCAACAGCAGCAGCAGTAGCAGTAGTAGCAATAGTAGTGGTTGCAGTAGTTGTAGTTGGAGCAGTAGTACTAGTAATGACAATAGTAATAGTAGTAGTAGTAGCAGTAGTAGTAGTTATAGTAGTTGCACTAGTTGCCGCAAAAGTTGCAGCATAATTTGGAGTTGTAGTAGAAGTAGTAGTAGCCGAATTGGCTGAATAGTAGCAAAAGTAGCAGTAAAAGTAGTTGTAGTAATTATGTTAGCAGTAGCAGTTGTAGTAGTAGTAGTCGTAGCAGTAGTTGTGGTAGCAGTAATAGCAGTTGTAGTAGTCGTAGAGTAGTAGTAGTAGTGTCAGTAGTAGTAGTAGTAGCACAAGTTGCAGCCGTAGTATTAGTAGTATTAGTTATTGTAGTAGTGGGGGTAATATTATTACCAACAATAGGAGTAGTAGAAGATATGGTAGCCGAAGTAGTGTTAGAAGTTGTAATAGTAGTAGTGCAACAAGTAGTTGTAGTAGCAGCAGTAGTAGTGTAGTAGTAATAGCGGGAGAGATAGTAGTAGTAGGAGGAGGGGGAGGAGGAGGAGGAGTATTTGGAGTAGTTTTATTAGTACGAGTAGTATTAGTAGTAGTGGTAGTAGGAGGAGTAGTAGTAGTAGTAGTGGGAGTAGTAGTAATAGTAGTAGTCGTCGTAGTAGTAGTAGTGGTGGTAGTAGTAGTAGTAGTAGTCGTAGTAGTAGTCGTTATTGGTGTAGTAGTAGTAGTGGGAGTAGTAGTAGTTGAAGTAGTAGGTGTGTTTAGAGTAGTAGTAGTAGTAGTAGTAGTAGCAGTAGTGGTAGTAGTAGTAGTAGGTGAAGTAGTATTAGTAGTAGTAGAAGTAGTAGTAGTAGTAGTGTTAGTAGTAGTAGTAGTAGTAGTAGGAGTAGTTGTATCACTAGTAGGTGGAGTAGTACAGTAAGAGTAGTAGTAGTTGTTGTTGTTGTAATTGTAGTAGTACTACTAGTGGTAGTAGTAATAGGAGTGGAGTTTGAGTAGTAGTAATAGGAGTAGGAGTTTGAGGAGTAGTAGTAGGGGTGGTTGTAGTGGAAGTACTAGTAATAGTAGTCGTTGTTGTTGTAGTCGTAGTATTAGTAGTAGTAGAAGTAGCAGTTGCAGAAGTTCCAGCAACAGCCACATTAGTAGTAGCATTAGCAGCAGTAGTAGTAGTAGTTGCAGTAGTAGTAGTAGTAGTATTAGTAGGAGTAGTCGTAGGAGTTGGAGCAGGGGCAGTCGTAGCAGTAGTAGTCGTAGTAGTGGTAGTAGTCAGAGTGGTAGTCAGAGCCAGAGTTGGAGTTGGACTTATAGTAGGAGTTGTAGTAGTTGTAGTACTACTGCTAGAAGTAGTAGTAATAGTTGTTGGACTAGGAGGAGGAGGAGGTGTAGTAGTAGTAGTAGTAGTAGTAGTAGTAGTAGTAGTAGTAGTAGCAGTGGTAGTAGTGGTAGTTGTAGTGTTGGTAATAGGATTAGTGTAGTAGAAGCAGCAGCAGTAATAGTAGTTGTAGTCGTCGTAGTAGTTGTTGTTGTTGTTGTAGTAGTAGTAACAGTACTACTACTACTACCACTGCTACAGCGACTACTACTACTACAACTACTACTAATACTAACACTTCTCCTTCCACGATTGCTACTCTAACTACCATTACTCTGACTACTACTACTACTACTTTTGCTAGTACTGCTACTATACCAACTATTACAACTATTACTACTGCTCCGAATATGGCTAAGGCTACTATTGCTACTATTGCTATAACAACTGCAACTACAACTATTCCTACTAATACTTCTACTACTACTACAACTGCTGCTACTTCTACAACTGCTATAACTATTACAACTAATTCTGCTACTACTGCTGCTAGTACTAAAACTGCTGCTACTAGTACAGCTATTACTACTACTACTACTACTACTACTACTACTACTGTTACTACTACAACTACTACTACTTCTACAAATACTACTACTACTACTTCTGGAACTATTACTACTAGTTGTACAACTAGTACTACTGCTACTTCGGGTACTACTACAACTACAACTACAACAACTGCTACTACTAATACTACTACTGCTACTTAGGATACTGCTACTGCAACTACTACCACCACCACCACCATTATTACTACTACTTCTCCAAATGCTACTACTACTACTTCAAATATAATACTACTACGACTACTACTACTACTACTACTACTACTACAACAACAACAACAACAATAAAAACTACTACTACTACTACTAAAACTGCTACTACTGCTACTATTACTACTCCTACTACTATTACTATAACTATTACTACTACAACAACGGCCACTACTACCATCACTGCTACAACTACTACCACTACAACTACTTCTACTAATACTAGTATTACTCCCGCTACTACTACTATTATTACTTCTAATACTACCAGTACTACTACTGCTACTATTATTAAAACTACTTCAACTACTACTACTACAATTGCCGTACTATTACTACAGCAACAACAACAACTACTACTACTTCTACCACTACAACAACTACTACTATTGCTAGTACTACTGCTACTACTTTTGCTACAACAACTGCAGCAACTACTACTGCTACGACTACCACTACAATTAGTACTACTACCACTATTGCTATCGCTGCTACTGCTACCGCCACTTCTTCTACTACAACTACTTCTACCCCTACTACTCGTATTCCTAACACTACTACTACTACTAGTGCTGCAGCTGTTGCTATTACGGCTACTACTACTGCTACTACTACCACTAATGCTGCAACTACTACTACTACTTCTACTATTGCTACTGTCGCTAGTGCTCCTACTGCTACAACTAATACTACTACTACTGCTACTGCTACTTCCACTACTACTACTGCTACTACTACTTCCACTATAGTACCTACTACTACTACTAATATTGCTTCTACTACTACTTCTACTACCACTGCTACTTTTGTTGCTTCTGTAACTACTACTACTACTACTACTACTACTATTAGTACTGCATCTAATACTACTACTACTTCTACTACCACTGCTACCGCCACTGCTGTTGTTGTTGTTGTTGTCGCTGCAGCAGCTACTGTTGCCTCAATTGTCGTCTCTGTGGCTGCTACTGCTATTGCTGCTATGAGTACTACTACCACTACTACTTCTCCAACTACTACTACTACTAGTGCTACAACAACTACTACTTGTACTACTACTACCACTACTCCTACTGTTGCTTCTACTATTACAACCACTACCACAGTGGTTGCTACTACTATTGTTACTACTATTACTATTGCTGTTGATGTTGCTGTTGCTACTACTACGACTCCTACTACATCTCCAACTATTACTACTACTACTACTACTACTTCTAACCCTCGTACTACTACTAGTACTACTACAACTATTATTGCTTCTACCACTGCTACTACTATCACAACTACTACTTACACTAATGCTATTACTACTACTACTACTACCACCACAACTACAACTACTACTTCTACTACTGCTGCTACTCCTACCATTAATGCTACTACTACTACAACAACTAGCACACCTATTACTGCTACTACTACTATTACTAATACTAAAACTACTATTACCCCACCTACTACCACTACACCTACTACTTATGTTGCTACTACACCTACTACTACTATAACTCATACTACTATTGAAACTACTTATGCTAGTACTACTACAACTACTACTACTTTTGCTACAACTACTACTACTAGTATGACGACTGCTCCTGCTACAACTGCTATCACTACTGCTGCTACTGTTTCTGCTTCTACTACTACTGCTGCTATAGCTACTACTGCCACTACTACCACTATCACTACTACTTCTTCAACTACTACTACTACTGCTACTACTACTACTACTACTAAAATTGCCGCTACTATTGCTATTATTACTGCTAGAACTATGACTATAGTAGCTACTAGTACTACTACTACTACAAGTGCTACTACAACTACTAGTACTACTACTTCTACTACTATTTCTACTACTACTGCTACTACTGCAGCTGCTAATACTTTTACCATTACAACAACTGCTGCAACAGCTACTACTACTACAGCTATTACAACTGCTCATACTAGGACTACTTTTGTTACTACTATAGCTACTTCTAAAACTGCTGCTACTACTACCGCTATTAGTACTACAGCTACTACTTCTACGACAGTTACTATTACTACTTCTATAACTGCTACTATTGTCCTTCGGGTACAACTACTACAGCTACTACAACAGCAACAACAACAACTACTATCGTTACTACTACTACTACTACAACAACAACTACTACTACTGCTACTTCGGCTACTACTACAACTGGTACTACTAATACTACAAGTTCTGCTGCTGCTACTTTGGGTACTACTACAACTACTTCCAACCACTGTTACTGCTACTACCACTACTACTTCTACAAACGCTACTACTACTACTTTGGACACTAATACTACTGCTCCCACTACTACTACTGCTGCTACTACAACTACTACTTCTGCTACTACAACTACTACTTCTGCTGCTACTACTACTTCTACTACTACTGTTATTACAACTACTACTACTTTTGCTGCTGCTACTTCGGGTACTACTACTATCACAGCCACTACTACTACTACCACCACCACTACTACTTCTACAAATGCTACTATTGCTACTTTGGGCACTACTGCTACTGCTCCCACTGCTTCTACTCCAACTACTACTATTACTACTACTACTACTTCTGTTAATACTAGTACTCCAACAGCCACCACTACTATTATTACTTCTAATACTACTAGTACAACTACTTCTACTATTACTACAAATAATTCAACTACTACTAATACTACTACTGCTACTACTATTGCTGCTGCTATTGCTACTACTACTACTACTACTACTTCTGCTACTACTAATTCTACTACTGCAACAACAACTCTTGCTGCTACTACTTCTACTATGACTACTTCTGCTACTTCGACTGCTACAACAACTACTAGTACTGCTAGTACTTCTGTTACTACCATTACCAAAGTGGCTACTACTGCTACTACTACTTCTACTACTCCCTCTGCTATAACTAGTGCTACAACTAATGCTATTACTACTACTACTACTATTACTATTACTTCTACTATAGCGATAACTACTATTACTTTTACTGCTGCTGCTACCACTAGCACTACTACTACGGCTACAGCTAGTGCTAATACTCGTACTATAACTACTACTACTACTACTTCTACTAATACTAGTGCAACTACCACTATTACTACTCCTATTACTACTACTAATGCTACTACTACTACAACTACTACGACTGCTATTGCTACAACCTCTATTACTACTACTACTACTACTACTTCTATTGCAACTGCAATTATTACTTCTTCAAGTACTACTACTGCTACGGCTATTGTGACTCCTACAGCCACTGTCGCTATAATAACTACTTCTACAACAACTACTAATACTACTACTACTACTGCTACTGCAACTACTACTGATACTACTACTACTACTCCTACTCCTACTACTACTACTACTACTACAGCTGCTGCTATTGCTGCTACTGCTGCTACTGCTACAAATCCTACTATAGCTACTGCTACAACTGCTACAGTTACTACTACTTCTAAAACTTCTACTATTACTACTATTGTAACAACTAGTACTACTATTACAACTACAACAATAACTACTACTACTGCTGCTACTTAACCAACTACTTCGACTACTACCGCTACCACTACAGGTACAACTAATGCTACTGCTACTGCTACTACTACTACAACTACAACTACTACTAGAGCTACTTCTGCTATAACTTCTACTACTCCTACTACTACTGTAGCTACTGCTGCTGTTGCAATGTTTAGCACTACTACTACTACCACTGCTACTGCGACTACTACTACTACAACTACTGCTAATACTAACACTTCTCCTACCACAACTACTACTGCGACTAGCATTACTATGACTACTACTACTACTTCAGCTACTATTGTTACTACAACTACTATTACAACTATTACTACTGGTATGACTATGGCTGAGACTATGGTTGCTATTATTGCTACAACAACTGCAACTACAACTATTGCTATTAATACTTCTACTACTACTATAACTGCTGCTACTTCTACTACTACAACAACTATTACAACTACTTCTACTACTATTGCTGCTACTACTAAAACTGTTGCTGCTACTACAGCTACTATACTACTACTACTACTGCTACTACTACTATTACTACTACAACAACTACTACTTCTACGACTGCTACTACTGCTACTTCCAGCGCTACTACTACTGCTACTGCTACTACTATTACTACTAGTTCTATAGCTACTACTATGGCTACTTTGAGTACTACTACAACTGCTACTACTACTACTAATACTACTACTGCTACTTAGGATACTACTACTACAACTTCTACCACCACCACCGCTACTACTACTACTTCTACAAATGCTACTACTGCTACTTCAAGTATAATACTATGACTACTACTACCACTACTACTACTACTACAACAGCAACGACAACAATAAAAACAACAACAACAACAACAACAACTACTACTACTATTAATGCAACTGCTTCTACTGGTAGTACTAATACTCCAACTACTATTACTACTCCTCCTACTACTACTATTACTATAACAATTACTGCTACTACACTATTGGTACTACTACAACTATGACCACTATTACCATCACTGCTACAACTACTACCACTACAATTACTTCTACTAATAATAGTACTGCTACCGCTACTACTACTACTATTACAACTTGTAATACTACTAGTACTACTACTGCTACTATTATTACGACTGCTTCAACTACTACCAGTATTACTACTACTACAACTGCGGTACTATTACTATAGTGGCTACAACAACTACTACTACTTCCACCACTGCTTCTACTACTACCACTATAACTACTACTGCTATTGCTAGTACTACTACTACTACTTCTGCTACAACAACTGCAGTAACTACCACTGCTACGACTACCACTAAAGTTAGTACTACTGCAACTATTGATACCGCTTATGTTGCTACGGCCACTTCTATTACTACTACTACTCCTACTATCGATACTGCTCGTATGCCTAACACTACTACTACTAGTGCTGCAACTGTTGCTGCTACGGCTACTACTACTACTACTACTGCGACTATTACTGCTACCACTAATGCTGCAACTACTTCTACAACTTCTACTATTGTTGTTGTCGCTGCTGCTACTACTACTACCACTAATGCTAATACTACTGCTACTGCTACTTCCACTACTACTATTGCTACTACTACTATTAGTACTACAACTAATACTACTACTACTTCTACTACCACTGCTACTGCCACTACTGCTGCAGCTATTGTTGTCGCTGCAGCTGCTACTATTGACGCAACTGTTGTCGCCGCAGCAGTTACTGCTGTTGCTACTACCAGTACTACTACCACTCCTACTTCTCTAACTACTACTACTACAATTACTACTACTAGTACTACAACAACAACTACTGGTAGTACTATTACAACCACTACTCCTACTGCTGCTTCTACTACTACTACCGGTACTACAGTGGTTGCTACTACTATTGCTACTACTATCACTATTGTTGTTGATGTTGCTACTGATACTACTATGACTCCTACTACATCTCCAACTACTACTACCACTACTACTACAAACTACTCCTAACACTCGTACTACTACTACAACAACAATTAATACTTCTACCACTGCTACTACTATCACAACTACTACTAACGCTAATTCTATTACTACTACTACTACTACTACCACAAGTATAACTACTACTCCTACTACTGCTGCTGCTACTATCACTAATGCTACTACTACTACAACAACTAGTACACCTATTACTGCTGCTACTTCTATTACTAATACTAAAACTATTATTACCCCACCTACTGCCACTACACCAACTACTTCTGTTGCTACTACACCTACTACTACTATAACTCATACTACTATTGAAACGACTTCTGCTACTACTACTACAACTACTACTACTTTTGCCACAACAACTACTACTACTAGTATGACCACTACTCCTACTACAATTGCTATCACTACTGCTACTACTATTTCTGCTTTTACTACTACTACTTCTACTACTACTAATGTTGTTACTACTATTGCTACTGCTACTACTACAGCTGCTGCTTCTACTACTACTGCAACTACTACTTCTTCGACTACTACTACATCTTCAACTACTACTGCTACTATTGCTATTACTACTGCTAGAACTATAACTATAGTAACTACTAGTACTACTACTACTACAAGTGCTACTGCTGCTACTACTACTACTACTTCTACTACAACTGCTACTACTGTAGCTACTAATACTTCTACCACTACTACCACTACTGCTACAACTACTGCTACTAAAGCTATTACAACTGCTTATACTAGTACTACTTTTGCTACTACTGTAGCTACTACAAAAACTGCTGCTATTACTACGGTTATTATTACTACAACTACTACTTCAATTATAGTTACTACTACTACTTCTAGAACTGCTACTATTGCTTCTTCGGGAGCAACTACTACTGCTACTACAATAACAACAACTACTACTACAGTTACTTCTACTACAACTACTATTACTACAACAACAACTGCTACTGCTACTTCAGCTACTACTACAACCGGTACAACTAATACTACTAGTCCGGCTGCTGCTACTTCGGGTACTACTACTACTACTGCCACCACTACTACCACTACTACTTCTACAAATGCTACTACTACTTTGGACACTACTACTACTGCTCCCATTGCTACTGCTACTGCTAACTACTGCTTCTACGCTACTACTACTCCTACTACTACTATCACTACTACTACTACAATTACTACTACTACTGTTACTACAACTATGACTACTCTTGTTGCTGCTACTTCGGGTACTTCTACGACCACTGCCACTACTACTACTACTACCACCACAACCACTACTACTTCTACAAATGCTACTATTGCTACTTTGGACACTACTACTACTGCTCCCACTGCTACTACTCCTACTACTACTATTACTACTACTACTACTTTTGTTAATACTAATACTACTATAGCCGCCACTACTACTACTAGTACTACTTCTAATACTACTAGTACAACTAGTTCTACTATTACTACAAAGACTTTTCCTACTACTAGTACTACTACTGCTACTACCGCTATTGCTTCTATTGCAACTGCTACTACTACTTCTGCTACTACTAATTCTACTACTACAACTACGACTCTTGCTACTACTACTTCTACTATGACTACTCTTGCTACTTGGACTGCTACAACTACTTCTAAAAATACTACTACCATAGCTACTACTACTACTACTACTAGTACTTCTACTACTACCATTACCATAGTGGCTACTATTACAACTACTACTACTTCTACTACTACCTCTACCACTACTATTGCTGCAACTACTACTATTACTACTACTACTACTACTATTATTACTTCTACTACAGTGACAACTACTATTACTATTACTACTGCTCCCACCACTAGCACTACTACTACGGCTACCGCTAGTGCTAATACTCGTACTACAACAACAACTACTACTACTTCTACCACTACTAGTGCTACTATGACTATAACTACTCCTATTACTACTACTACTGCTACTACTGCTACTATAGCAATAGCTACAGCGATTGTACTTCAACTTCTTCTATCGGTACTAAGGCTACTGCTGCCACAGATATGACTACTACTACTGCTACTAATATTACTACTTCTATTAATACTTCTACAACAACTACTACTACTACTAGTTCTCCGCCTACAACTAATTTTGCTACTACTACTGGATCTACTACTTCTACTATTATGCATAGTTCAACTACTAGTACTACTACTTCTACTACAATTATGACTACTACTACTACTACAACGGCTGCTGCCACTATGGCTCCTATTGCTATTACTGCTACTACTACTACAACTGCTACCGCTACTACTTTTATTTTACTACTACTACTACTACTTCTACTGCAACTGCAATTACTACTTCTTCTAGTACTACTACTTCTATGGCTACAGTGACTCCCATAGCTACTGTGACTACAATAACTACTTCTGCAACAACTACTAATACTACTACTACTGTAGCCACTACTACTGCTACTGCAGCTACTGCTGCTACAACAACAACAACAACAACAACAACTACTAGTACTACTACTCCTATGCCTACTACTACCACAACTACTACTACTACTACTACTACAACAACAACAACTCCAAGCTCGCCTACAACTACCACCACTACTTCTACTGCTCCAACTCCAACAACTACTACTGCTGATACTATTGCTAATACTACTACTACTATTTCTACTACGACGACTACTACTACTCCTGCTACTACTGCTACTACTATTACAACTACTACAACTACAACTGCTACTACAACTACGACTACTACCACTACTGCAACTACTACTACTACTGTTGCTACTACAACAGCTACTCTTACTACTACTACAACTACTAGTCCTACTACTACAACTTCTAGTCCTACTCCTTGTACTGCTCCTACTAGTACTAATACTAGTACAACAACAACTACTACTACTACTAATTTTACTCCAACACCTACTACTACAATTACCACCACCAATACTACTACTTCTGCTGGTACTACTACTACTACTACAATTAGTACTACCACTCATACTACTACTTCTTATGCTACTACTACTATTCCTACTACTGCTGCTATTATTGCGGCTACTACAACTACTATTACTACTTTTACTACTCCTACTATGCCTACTATTGCAACTACTACTGCTACTACCATGACTACCACAGCTACTGCTAGTATTACTACTATAACTACTTGACATACTACTACTACTCCTCCAACTACTACTCCTACTGCTGCTGCCACTACTACTACTACTACTAGTACAACTATTACCACAAACACTACTACTGCTATCGCTCGTACTACAATAACAACAACTACTACTATTACTACTACTGCTACTATTGCTACTACAACCACTACTACTACTACTACTACGGTTGCTTCTACTACCACTACTACTGCTACTACTACTACTACTACTGCTATTGCTTCTACTACTACTATTATAACTACAACAACTAATACTACTCCTACTCCAACTCGAACTGCTACTACTACTCCCACTACTACTACGAGTACCATTACTCCAACTCCAACCGCTACTACCACTGCCACTACTACCCCTACTGCTGCTACTATTGATACTACTATTACTACGACTATGACTACTGCTACTTTTGCTCCAACTACTACTGCCGCTATTACTGCCGCAACAAGTACTTCTACTACTTGCACAACAACAACAACAACAACTACTACTAGTACTTCTACTATTACTCCTACTCCAACTCCTATTACTATTACTCCTACTCCAACTCCTATTTCTACTTCAACCCCTCCTACTACTACTACTACCACTACTCCAGCTACTAATACTCCAACTATTACTAATGCTACTCATACTACTTGTAATACTACTACTACTGCAACTACTACTACTACAACAACAACAACAACAACAACAACAACAACAACAACTACTACTACTACTACTACTACTACTACTACTACTATTAATACTCTTATTGTTACTATTACTAATACTACAATTACTTCTACTATTACTACTCTTACTACTACTCCTGCTACAACTACTACTACTCTTGCTCCAACTACTGCAACTATAACTACTGCTACGTCTACTCCTTGAACTACTACTACTCTTATTCCTTCTATTCCTAGTTTCCTAAAACTACTAATACTACTACTACAACAACAACAACAACTACTACTATTACTACTACTACTACTACAACTATTACTACTAATACTACTACTGTTACTGCAACCACTAATACTATAACTTCTACTACAACACCTCCACCAACTCTTACCTGTACAACTACTACGCCTACTTCGAGTACTGCTACTGCCACTACTACTACAACTACAACTATTAGTACTTCTACTACTACGCTTACTATAACTCATATTACTATTACTACAACTAACAATAGTCCTTCCACTTCATCTGATTCAACAACTATTACTACTACTACTGTCACTACTCTTACCACTACTCCTCCGACTACTACTTCTACTACTACTACTGCTACTACAACTACTATTATAACAACTACAAGTACTACTGCTACTGCTGCTGCTCCTACTACAACCACAACTAGTACTACTATTGTTACTACAACTACTACCACTATTACGCATACTATTGCAACTACAAATCCAACTCCAACTTCAAATACTACTACTATACCTACTCCACCTACTCCTACTCCCACTACAACCGCTACTATTCCTCCTCCTACTATTACTACAACTACTACAACTACTAAACTACTGTTGCTACTACTACAGCTACTACTACTACCAATATTACTATTGCTACTTCTGCTACTACAGCAACTACTACTACTACTACTACTACTACTCCCACTACTACTACTACTACTACTACTACTACTACACCTACTACTACCGATACAACTACCACTACTGTTGTTACTACTACTACTACTATTACTATTACTACTGCTGCTACTACTACTACTACTCCAACTACAACTATCGCAACAACAATAACTACTACTACTACTACTACTACGACAACAACTATTCCTATGCCTACTCCCATTACTGCTTCTACTACTTTTTCTACTACAACTACTCCCACTACTACTACTCCATCTGCTACTACTACTCCTACAACCACACCTACTACGATGTTACTACTACAATTGTAACTGCTACTACTACTACAACAACAACTACTAGTACTATATGACTTCTGTAACTGCTACAACTACTACTATTACTAAGACAACTACTACATTACTACTAGTATAATATCTTCTACTACTATTCCTTCCACTACCGCAACTACTAGTACTACTTCTACTACTATTGCTGCTACTACTGCTGCTACTACTACTGTTGCTACTCCTCCTCCTCCTCCTCCTCCTACTACTATTCTTACTAATAATCCTACTACTGCTACTACTCCTCCTCCTCCTACTACTACTACAACTACTACGACTCCTACTCAAAGTCCTGCTACTACTACTACTACTAATACTATTACTATTACTACTGCAACTACTACTACTAATACCAATATCACAACTAATGCTGCTACAGCTACTGCAACAACAACAACTAATACTATCGCCACTATTGCGACTACGACTACTTCTACTACAACTACTACTACAAACACTACTTCTACTGCCACTACTACTAGTCCTATTACAACTACTACTATTACAACTACTACTACAACTACTAGTCCTATTACAACTACTACAACAACTACAATTTTTACTACTATCACTACTACTACTACTACTATTGCTTCTCTTACTGCTACTACTACTACTGCTGATGCTACTACTACAACAACAACAACTACTACTAATGCTACTACCACCCAGATAGCTACCACTATCCCAACTCCAACTACTTCTACAACTAAAACTACTACTACAATGACAACAACTACTACTACTATTACTACTACTACTACAACAACAACAACAACTACTACTACTTCTACTACTACTACTACAATTGCTACTACTACGACTACTACTAATACTAACACTACTATTACTACTACTACTACTCCAACTACTACTCCTACTCCTACACCAATTCCTACTACTACTACTACTCCAACTGTGACTACTACCTCAACCACTACTACTACTACTAATTATAACACTCCAACTAGAACTGCTAGTACTACTAATATTGCTACAGCTGCTATTGCTCATCTTACTACTACTCCTACTACTACTACAACTCCAAACTCTCCTACTACTACTGCTACTACTTTTGATGCTCCAATTCCTAGTAGTACTGCTGCTAAGACTACTGCTACTACTACCAATACTGCTACTACAACTTCTACTACGACGACTACCACAGCTACTACTATTAGTACTACTACTACTACTATTGCTACTGCAACTGCAACTACTACCCCCCTACTACAACTACTACTATGCTGCTGCTACTATTCCTACTACTACAGCTAGTAGTCCTACTATTATAACTACTTCTCCTACTCCTTGTACTGCTACAACTACTACTACAACAACAACAACTACTACTACTACTACTTCTACTACTACTTTTACTCCAACACCTACTACTACTACTGCTGCTGCAGTTGTTCCCAGAACTACAGCTACTATTACTACTTCTACTACTACTACTATGACTACCACAACTACTGCTACTACTACTACTACAACTACTACACGTACTACTCCTACTACTCCAACTACTAGTCCTACTACAACTACTACTACCACTGCTACTGCTACTACTACTAGTACTTTTAGTACAACTATTACTACAACTACAACTACTGCTACTACTACTACTACTACTGCTGCTTCTACTACCACTACTACTACTAGTACTACTAGTACTGCAACTACTACTACTAGTACTACTACTATGACTACTACTACTACTATGACTACAACTACTAATACGATTACCACACCAACTACTACTACTACTACCACCAGTACCATTACTCCAACTCCAGCAGCTACTACCACTGCCACTACTACCCCTACTACAACTACTATCACTACTACTACTCCTCTGACTTCTCCTTCTGCTACTACTATTGCAACTAGTACTGCTACTACTAGTACATCAACAACAACAACTACTACTACTTCTATCTCTACTACTACTGCATATTGCCACTACTACTACTACCACTACTCTAGTTAGTACTACTCTAACCATTACTATAATACTACTATTGCAACTACTCCTACTACTATTACTGCAACTGCTACTACTACTACGATTACTACTACTACTACTACTTCTACTACTTCTACTAGTACTAATACTATTATTGTTACTATTACTAATACTACAACTACTTCTACTATTACT
>RXID01005411.1:805-20199 GCA_005019695.1 Trichopus zeylanicus subsp. travancoricus
ATGACAAATAAAACAAGAACAAGAGCAACACAACATTTGAAGAAGAGATATTAAAACATAAAACTAAGGATGAAAAAAAAGAACTATAAAATAATATGAACAACAAAATAAAACATAAAATTACAATTAAAATTTTAAAAATTGATATAAAAAAATTTAAAAGAAACATTATAAAATTTTAAAAAAAGAACTAAACTTTTTTAAAAAAGAAGAAAAATAATTTTAAAAGAATGTCACCAAAAACAACAAATTGAAAGAGGAGAAAGAATATAAGATTTTAATATTGCAAAACTGAAAACTTAAAGAACAACTTAAACATAAAATAAAAAATAATTAAAGCAGGAACTAAAATATTATAACAGAAAAATATGAAAAAAGTAAATGATATTGCTAAAACATTAAAAACTTGGGAAAAAAAGGAAAAAAATAAAAAACTTTGAAATCAGAAGAAAAAATTTTGAAATAATGTAACCTAAAACAACAAATTGAAGGAGAAAGAGAAGAGGATAAAGGTAGGATTTAAAAATTTTAAAATTAAAAATATAGAAGAACTAAAGCATCAAACATAAATTAATTAAAATCAGAATAACTAAAATATTTACAAGAGTTAAATGATCCCAAATATTAAAACATAAAATTTTAAATTTTAAAATAAAATTCTGAAAGGTTTTAAAGATAAACAATGAAAGGATGTTCAAAACAATATGAAGTCAAATAGAAGATATGAAGAACAACAATAAATTAAAAGAACAGGTATTAAAATAGAAAAAGAAAGATGAAGAAAGAGAATTATCAATTTATATGAAAAAATACTAAAAGTGAATGATATAGGGAAACATTAAAACAAAAAAATTTAAATTTTAAAATAAAATACTAAAATATTTAAAAAAGGAAGAAAAAATGTCAAGAATATGTGAATCAAAAATAAAAAGAACAACAAAAAATTGTAAAATGAGGGATTAAAACATAAAAGTAAAGCCCATGAAGAAGAACTCAAAAATAATATAAAGAAATACATCATAAATTATAGTTAAAATTTTAAAACATAATATTAAATAATTTAATCAAATCATTAAAAACTTTGAAGAAAAAGAACAATGAAAATTTTAAAAAAAACTCTAAAACAATGTAACCTAAAACAAAATATTGAAGAAGGAGAAGAAAGCATAGGTAAATATTTAAAAGTTCAAAGCTCATAGTTGTCGAAGAACTAAAACATAAAATAGAAAATTAATTAAAAAATAATTAAAACATTAGAACATAAAAATATATAGGCAAGCATTATAACAAAAAAAAATTAAAATATTAAAATAATATCACAATGATAGAGATGAAACTCTAATATCACTAACTCTCACAAGAGATTAAGTAGTCTAGCAGTCACAAGACATTTTGAGAGTTTTGATCTATATTTCTCTATTTCACTTTTTTGAAGCTCTTAAATAAATAGGGTATTTATAGATGTGATCTAATTGAGTTTGAGTTAAAATAAGAGACTGACTCAAATAAGAATTTCACTAATTTAAGTCTTCTAGTAGAAGACAAATTCAGATAAGGATTAGGCCCATTAAATTACTTCCTAATATAAATTTTAATTTAATTAGAACTCTCCCGAAAATTTGAATTCGAAACACAACTAAGTCAACAATCTCCACATTGTCTCAAATCCTCTTCTTCTTTGAATTTGAATCTTCAACAAATACTTTTGTCATTGCCTCATAGGGCAAAATCAACAATTTTGCATATTGATCAAATTCAAACAGAGTTTGAACTTGTCAATCAAAATCATCTTCATCAATATATCTACAGGATTTTTTGAAATATGAATATTTTATAAAGAAATCTCACCATCTTCAATAATGTTCTGAATAAAGTGAAATCGGATATCTATGTACTTTGATCTAGCATGGTCCATTTGGTTCTTTGTAAGGTGTATGGTGCTCTGACTGTCACCAAAAAGGAAAGAATACATTGAGAAAAATCAACTTTACCGGTCAATCCTTTTAGCCATAAAACTTCTTTGACTGCTTCTGTAGCTACCATATACTCAAATTATGTTTAGATAATGTCACAATTGACTGTAAGATACATTTTCAACTAATAGGTCCACCACAAAGAGTGAAAATATAACCAGTGAGGGGTCATCATCGATCAAGATTTTCAGCATAATTTGAATCAATATAGCCAATAATTTTGACCTCTTGAACTGTGTTACTGTCGAAACATAAGTCAATATTAAGAGTACCTTTGATATATCTTAATAACTACTTAACAACTTGCCAATGTTCTTTTTTTGAATTTGCCATGTAATAACTAACAACGCTGACTACTTGTATAATATCAGGTCGTATGAATACCATAGCATACATTAGACTTTCAACAACACTTGAAAATGAGATGTTCTCCATATATGCATACGGATATAGTTGAGCTAAAAGCTTGAAGTGGGATACCAAAGGAGTACTAACGGGTTTTGAATTCTGTATGCAAAAATGAGAAATAATCTTCTCAAAATACTTGCTATGTTTGAGTCATAACTTGTCATGCTTTCGATCTCGATCTTGATCAATCTCCATACTAAGAATCTTTCTTACAACATCTAAATCTTTTATCTCAAATTTCTTTTTCATTATAAGCTTTAGATTATTAAGTAGAGATATGTCTTAAGTAGCAATAAGCATATTATCAACATAAAAAAGTAATATAATAAATAAATTATTGGCATGCATTTTAAAATAGATGCAACAATCATATTTGTAATGGATGAAATCTTATCCCAACAAAAAATTGTCAAATCTTTTTATATCATTGCCTTAAGACTATTTCAAATCATAAATGATTTGTTCAATTTGCAAATATAATTTTTCTTACTTTCTTGGATGAAACTTTTAGGTTATTGCATAAAAATTTGCTTTTTTTAATTTTTCATGCAGAAAGATGATTTTGATATCAAATTATTCTAATTCAAAATTATGAAAAGCAAGTAAAGTAAGTAAAAAATGAATAGAAGTGTGTTTAACCACATGAGAGAAATTTTCATTAAAGTCAACACCCTCCTTTTGTGAATACCCTTTTGCAACTAAATGGGTCTTAACACTATTTATCTTAGAGGAATTCTCTTTTTTCGAAATACTCACTTGCAACCAATTGCTTTTTTACCTTCTGGTAATTTCACCAAGTTTCAAGTACGGTTCTTTTGAAGAGAATCCATCTCTTCATTCATAGCAACTTGCTATTGAAAGTAATTCTTATCCTGCATTGCTTCTTTATAGGAAGAAGGATCACTATTATTAATAAATAAAGCAAAAGCTACCATGTCTTCAAAATCATACATTTCGGGTGATTTTATGTTTTTTTGAGATCTTCGAAGTGGGGTCTTCTCAAAATTTTTTTCAGAATTTAGCATACCCAGAATATATTCTTCTAGAGGAACTAAATGCTCTACCCCACTTACATTATATCACTGGGACCTTTTTTGAGAGATTTTAACATAACACTTTCATCAAATACTACATCTATCTCAATAATTATATTAAAAATAGTAGGATCTCATAAATAATAACCTTTAATACCTTTGGCATAACTAAGAAAAATACACTTTTCGGAACATGCATCTAACTTATCCTTGATGACATGCACATAAGTAGGGTAACCAAAAATCTTTAAAGAAGAATAATTTGCAGGTTCACCAGCTCATACCTCTTCAGGAGTTTTATAATCAATGGTTGTCTGAGGAGAGCAATTTACAATCAAATATATTATATTGACTGCTTTTGCCCAAAAAATTTTGTTAAGATTAGCTGCACTAAGCATACTACGTGCTTTTTTCAACAAAGTTCTGTTTATCCTTTCAGCTACACCATTTTGTTGAGATTTTTCTGAGATGATAAAGTGGCGTTCAATGCCTTTATCTTCATAGAATTTGAGAAACTCTATTAATTTGTACTCTCCATCATTATCGCTTCTGAGGTATTTGATTTTTCTGCTAGTCCTTTTTTCAACTGAAGATTTATACCATTTGAAAATGAAAAATACTTTAGCTTTGTAATGCAAAAAATAAATCCACACTTTTTTGAAAAATCATCAATAAAACTAACAAAATAATGAGCACCATATTTTGATGAAATAGGAGAGTACCACACATCAGAATGAATATAATCAATTAAACCTTTAGTGCAATGAGTACTGGTGTCAAATTTTACCTTAGACTATTTATCATAAAGACAATGCTCGTAGAGATTCAATTTGCATGAGTAATTTTCTTTTGTTAAGCTCAGTTAAACCTTACTCACTCAGTTAAACCTTACTCACTCATATGACTGAGACGCATATGTCATAAGTGAGTCATATTAGAAGAAATCTGAGAAATTACTGCTCCACATTCAATGATTTTTCTTACTAACTCATACAAATTTTCATGTTTTAGGCCCTTTATCACTTTCTATAAGCCTTTAGTAACCTTAAGAATTCTATCTTCAGTAGAATACTTATAACCAACAAAAGCCAAAGCACCCAAAGAGATTAATTTTTTTTAAAATCAAAAATATGTCTAACATCAGTAAGAATTCTAATAATATTATCAAACATCTTAATTTTGATTGTTTCAATTCCAATAGTTTTGCATGAATTGTTATTACCCATCAAAACTAAACCACCATCATAAGATTTATAGTCTTCAAACCAATCCTTATTGGGACACATGTGGTAAAAATAACCAGAATCAAGAATCCAAGTATCATGGTAATGATCAAATTAGAAAATTACCATAATCATCATCAGAACTCCCTTTAACAACTAACACTTGTTCTTTGGCTTGCTCTTTAGACTGACATTCTTTCTCTTTTTTTACTTTGAGCTTCCAACACTCTTCAATCTTTAAAATGACTTATTTTTTATCTTTCTTTAGTATGACATCTGGCAATTAATGCTTCTAAGTGTGACACATCCCCTTCAATCTTTTTTAAATATTCATTAGATAGAAGGGCAGTAGAAATATCATCAAACTTCAAATTCTTACCATACATGAGAGTAGTCTTTAGATTCTCAAGAGAAGAAGGTAGAGACGATAGTAAAATAATTACCTTGTCTTCATCTTCAATTTTAGCATCAATGCTTAATAATTGAGAGATTAGTTTATTGAAAGCATTAAGATAATCAACTCTATTCATACATTCTCTCATTAAAAAATTAAAAAATTTCTACTTAAGTAAACTCAATTTAAGATAGACTTATATATTATTTCTCCAACTTTTCTTATAGCTCTGAAGGTGATATTTCATTAAGAAACATATAGAGTACCTCATTGGTGAGACTGAGGATGATTGTGTTATATGCACTAGTCTTCTGATTTTCTCAGATACTTTCGGTGACATCTTCAGGCTTGGCATCCTCTAATGTGTTTCTCAATCCTTGTTGAGTAAGAATTGCACGAACTCTTATTTGCAAAATAGAAAATTTTTATTTTCCATTAAATTTCTCTACAATGAATTTTATAATAGACATATTGAACCAAACTCTGATACCAGTTTATTATGCTAAATATCGATGTTCACCACAATTCACGATGTAGAAGAAGAAAAGAAAAGAAGAAAAATAACGCACAAAAGATTTATGTGATTTAGTCTATGACCTACTTTACTAGCGAAGGCAATTTGGAGGATACTATATTAATGAGAAAGAAAGAGGAGATTATAATAATAAAGGTGAAACTCCAATATCACCAACTCTCATAAGAGACTAAGTAGCTTAGCCATCATAAGATGTTTTGAGAGTTTTGATCTATGTCTCTCTATTTCACTCTTTTGAAATCCTCAGATAAATATGGTATTTATAGATATGGTCTAACTGAGTTTGAGTTAAAGTAGGATACTGACTTAAATAAGAATTCCAATAATTCAAGTCTTCTAGTAGAAGACAAATTCAGAGAAGGATTAAGTCTACTAAATTACTTTCTAATATAAATTCTAATTTAATTAGGACTCTCCAAAAAATCCAGATTCGAGGTACAACTAAGTCAACACTTAGTGGTCTAGGGATGGAAGGTGTTGCATCCATTCGATTCTAGTTGAGAAGTTGGGTTCTTTTTCTCCTCTCCAACCAATCCAAACTTGCATAGAGATAAGAAAACTAATCATCTCATAATGGTTAGGGGAGAATACTCTGATACTCAAGTTAATATCTTCCTCTCTCTTGAAGCTCTAAACTGAGGAGGGTATGGAAGAATCTATAAGGATTCAAATTACAGAGAGATCATCCTTTACGTCTATGCTAGGGTGTTATTTTTATATGATTTTGGGGTAACTGGACCTAACCCTGGAGGATGACTCTACGATAGTTAGCAGGTGAGTTTAGCGGGGGCATTTCAAGGAACTTGCTTGGATGTCATATTGTGATTTGATGATTTTTGTCATGTGATGGGAGGTGAGGTAGGAGATGATTATAGTTGCAAGAACTTATCCTCTAGATCGCCATACAGACTAGTTCTTATGTGGGCTGAGGATACATCTAAAATGTTAAGGTAATATGGCTAAGGTGTCATGGCCCTGGTTTGGTCGAGATGATTAGTTGTGGAGCTAGGTAGTCTCGAGCCTTATCCATTTGAGTGCTGAACAAAGGGGCTTAGTCTTTTTAGGTCTTGCCTGGCAAAGATGTAAGGGGAGGTGCTAAAAGCGACAAAATTTGATTTTTGCTCAAGTCATTTTTTGGTCGAGTGTGGCTTCGGGTTGGATTTGATTATTCTTCTTGACATATCATGGCCCCCCAAAGCCCTTCAATTTAAATGAAAGGGCTAATGTATTGGAGATGCTTCCAATAGTTACCTTTTCCAGGCAACCATTGCCTCTCAGAATCTAAGGTTCTGATTCTTCACAATTTTTCACTTAATAGTTTATGGCCATTATTGTGCCTTAACTCCTAGGGTATTCCTTTGGATGCCATTCATGTCTGTTGGCTTCCTAAGGTGTGACTCTTCATTGGCAGGTAGTCGCACCTTTGAGCCATTGTATCTTAGCTATATAAGGGGCAATCATAAAGACATTTTCTCATCCACCTCAATGATTTTGCTTTCCTTAAACTACCTTTTGTGATCAAACTTTCTTCTCCTTTTCTAATGATGTCAAGTGAGTTATTACCATATTTTCACTTATTCAAATGATGGTTGGACTTACAAAATTTCATACAAGCTCTAAGAACTTTATTCCCTTCTATGAGATGGCTTTTCCTACTCTGGAGTTGCTAAGCACTACAAGGGATGTTTCCCCTCCTCAGGAGCTACTTGATGTAGCTCTTGTCACTCTCTATGTAGAGTTTCATGGGAAGGTAAGTGTTGCCATTTGTATTTATTACCCTTTAGATTTTGATGATGATCAAAATAGAGTTTAACAAATTTATCTAGTTATAATAAGCTTAAGGATTAACAATAATTATTCAAGTCAAGAAGGATCAAGTCTCAAGATAAAGTTTATTAGATCAATGGCTTGTTGATAACTTTTTGTTTTGGTGATTAAATTCTTTTGATGACATCACCGATGGCTTGTTGAGTTTAGTTTAAAGCATTACTAATAGCTTTGAATATTGGCAATTAACTTTCTTTGATAGCATTACCAACAGCTTGTCAGATTTGACTTAAAATATTGTCGATAGCTTTGAGTATTAGTGATTGACTTCTTTTGATAGTGTTGCCAATGGCTTGTCATATTTGGTATGGAGTATTGCTGATAGCTTTAAGCATTAGCTTGGAGCATTGACAATCAACCTCTTTTCATAGCATTATCGACAACTTGTCAAAATTAGCTTATAGTGTTGCTAATAGCTTTGAACATTGGTGATTAATTCCTTTTGATAGCATTATTGATGTTTTGTCATGTTTGGCTTGGAATATTGCTGATAGCTTCAAATGTTGGTGATTAACTCCTTTTAATGGTATTACTGATGGCTTGTTATATTTAGCTTGAAGTGTTACTGATAGTTTTAAGTGTTGGTGATTAACTTCTTTTGAATAAGGTGTTTGGCTGATTGACTAAGTGGGTTCAAGCTTGCTTTTGGTTTGGTTCAAAATGGTTAGTGACCTTGAATTTATACTGACCATTTTTTATTTGATAATTGATAGTCTCTTAGATATGTTATTGATTAAATTTGAAGCATTGTCAATGGCTTTCAAGTGTATGTTGGTTTAGGTCAAAGTGTGGCTGACGACTTTAAGCATATTATTAGTTGATTTCATTTAAATACAATTTTTGGCTAACTATCTAAGCGAGTTTAAGTATGTATTTAGTTTTGTTTGGTTTGAAAGAATAATTAGTGGCCTTGGCTTGTGCTAATCATCTTCGAATTAATAATCGACAACCTTTCTTGACTTATTATCGATTAAATTTGACGTATCATCAATGGTTTTGAGCATGTTATCAACTAACCTTGACTTGATTTTGGTTGAGTCCAATTCGGTTCAGTTTGAAGTTTAGATTTGGTTTTGGTTTAAGTTTGATTTGATTTAATTTGATGTTTAAAACTTAATCTTGATCTGAATTTGATTTGATTCAATTCAATGGTTAGAACTTGATCTTGATTTGAATCTGACTTAATTCAATTCAACGTTCAAAACTCAATTTTGATTCGAGTCTAATTTGATTTAATTAAATGTTCAAAACTAAATTTTGATTCAAGTCCGATTTGATTTAATTCAATATTCAAAACTTGATCTTGATTTAAATATAATTTAATTCAATTGTTAGAACTTGATCTTGATTTAAATATAATTTAATTTAATTCAATTGTTAGAACTTGATCTTGATTTGAATATAATTGATTTAGTTTAATATTCATAACTCAGTTTGATTCGAGTCTAATTTGATCAGTTCAATGTTCAGAATTTATTTTCCATTCGAGTCTAATTTGATTCAGTTCGATGTTTAAAACTTGATTTCGATCAAGTTTGATTTGATTTGATTTGGGTTGGATTTGACCTTATGTTGGACTATTGTTGGGTTCTTAATAGATTCTTAATAGATCTTAGATCTTCCCTTGATTGGTTATTGATGGACTCTTAATGGATCTTAGATTCAACCCTTAATGGATTCTTGATGGATTCTCGATGGATCTTAGATCCAACCCTTAATAGGTTCTTGATGGATCCTTGATAGATTTTGGATCCAATCCTTGATGGGTTCTTATGGGAGCGTTACTAAATCTTGGATTCAACACTTATTGGGTTCCTGATGGATCCAAGTTTAACCCATTAATGGATTTGGGTTCGACCCATGTTGGATCCTTATTGGATTTGGGTTCGAACCTTAATGGACTTGGGTTCAAGTTTAAGTTGGTTTGGTACAACTTAGTTCTGGTTCAAGTTCGACCTACTTTTGGTTTAGGTTCATCCTGATTTTGATTCAAGTGTGACCCAATTTTGGTTCAAGTGTGACCTATTTTTTATTTAAGCTTGACCTAGTTCTTAGGTTCGGTCTAAACCAATGTGATTCAATTTGACCTGATTTGAACTTGATTTGGGTTTAGTTCGAGTTTATCTTGAATATGGTTCAACTTAATTAAAGTTTAATTCAAACTTCTTTTGATTTCAGGTTGGCTCAATTTGAACTTGATCAAGGCTTGACCTGATTCAAACTCGATTAGGGTTGGATTTAAACCCAATATATCATTTTTTTTATGACTAAAATGGATGGACCAGTTGGTTTATTGGTTGTTGATTGAAAGGATGTCACTTAAGTTTAATAGAAGCAAAAGATTGGTTTGTGTAATGGACGCTTGACAAAGGAGGTTCTAACCTAAAGATTGGCTTACAGCTCAAATGATCATGAACTCAAAGATTGACTTATAAATATTTAGTGAGTTTGAATGTTGGCTTACAGATGTTTAGTGAATCTGAAGGTTGACCTATAGTTAAAATGATCATGAACCTGAAGGGTTTCGGGTTAATAAATGTTTGGCAAGCTTAAAAATTGGCTTATAATCCAAGTGATCGCGAGCTTGAAAGCTAGCTTATAGACATTTGGCAAGCCCAAAGGCTGACATATAATCTAAGTGGTTGTGAGCTCGAAGGTTGGCTTATGAACATTTGACAAGCCTGAAGGCTAACCCATAATCCAAATGGTTGTGAGTCCAACGGCTAACTTGTGGATGTTCGGTGAGCCAGAAGGTTGGCTTATAATCTAAGTAGTTGCCCAAGGCTGGCTTGTGGATGCCTGACAAGCCTGAAGGTTGTCCTATAATCTAAATGGTCGCAAGCCCAAAGAGGCACGGTGGTGCAAAGAGTCTGGCAACTCCTTCTCTTTAGGTCTATAATTGAATTTGACTACAAGCGAGTGACAGGCAACTATGACTGGGTGTTGTGAAGAGGCCGATGGTTGCATAGGGGAAAGATGGCCAATGGAGCATGAGAGCCGAGCCATGCAGGTGTAGAGCTTGGGAGCAAACTAGCAATGTGCTGGAGTAGGGCCATGTAGGTGTAGAGCTCAGGAGCAGACTGACAGTGATCCAAAGTAGGGCCTTGTGGGTGCAGAGCTCAGGAGCAAACTGGTGGTGAGCCGGAGTAGGGTCATGCGCATTGACAAAAGGCAACTCAAGGTAGTGAGGGTTGGTGATGTCCAATAGGACGCGAGATCTCTGACAGGGTGTAGGCACTGGCGCCCGATAGCTAGCCAAGGGTAGCTACAGATTAGGGGGTGCAAGCTAGTGGGTGCAATGTTCTATCTGACGGAGCTTAAGGTTTTGGTAATAGAGAGGGCATAGTCAGCGATGCGACCCTGTGGGCAAGCTAGAGGATGAGGCCAGCAATGCAATGAGTGAGAGACCAACCAATTATGCCATCAGAGATGGAGCACGAGAGGCCCAGGATGGTGCAAGTGGCCAGAGCAATGGTTGGTGCCGGGGTTGGGGTTGGCAGGTGTAGAGTGTCAAGGTAGATGAGGGTAGTAGTGTGAGAGGTAGTGTAGTGTCCGACTGTGGTTGGAGTGCACCTGGATGGAAGAAGGAAGCAATGGGGGCCGAGAACACACATAGAGGAGAAGAAACTATGAAGATAAGTTTTGAAATTTTACCAATTCAATTTTTTTTTCATTTCTTCTTCTCCATTCCATGGTTCATTTTTCATTAGTCTCCATCTCCAGGCTCTAATTGTCTCCCTTTATGTAGGACTATGAATTCTTTTATCATAGTTAAGAGGATAAGAAGATTGAATTAATCTCTTCTAAGACGATCAGATAATGGCTATCTTTATTCAAAATTTGAATTTCAGAGATTGGATATGGACCGATTGATTTTCTATTTTATTTCTAATGTTGGATGTGTGGCTAGAATTTTGGAATGACATTTGAAATTTATATCAATTTGTGATATCATATAATAGGGGGGTTATTCATAAATTTTTTTTAAAAAATTGGACCAAATTATAAATTTATAATTTTAGAGTTCTTTTTATAGAAAAACCTATTTAAAAGTTTCAAGATCTTTTTTATAAAATTCTTCAAAGGGCTTATTTGTAACTTTTAGACTTATGGATATTTTCAAAAAAGTTCTACTCTAGGGACTTTTGTAAGAAAAATTAGGACAGAGAATTTTTTGTAAAAAATTTATATTTTTATTTTAGTTCATATTTTGGATGAGTTCTAGGCAGATTTTGGTCTAGATGTTGGCCTACTCAGCCCACTTGGATTGAATTTATCTTGAGCTCTAAATTTCTCAATAATTTCAATATAAATCGAATTCAATTTTTAGCTAAATTTGATCATAATTCAAATTCAACTAAGATCTACATTTGAGCCATATAATTTAGTGGCGTATAAGTCTCTATCCTAATCATATTTTAATTAAATTTTATTACAACAAAAATTGCTTCAAATAGGTTGTCCAAATTTTGAGTTTGGTTGTTTGAACTTGGAGGTTTAGACATTCAAACTAGAAAGTTCAGTCATTTGAATACAAGAAGATAAAAATTAATAGCTAATTTTTTGATCATTGAAATAAGTTTGGTCATGCATTTAGATGCTCAAACTTAGTAGAAATAGCTAGCACAACAACATAAACATGTTATCGCAATGCTAATCATTTGACGCTACAAAAGCACCGACTATAAAGTAGTTTTACTAGCATTAATTGAGTTAGCACTACTAAAACCTCTTCATAACCTAACTTGCTCGCCCAAGAACTCCCCTATTTACTCGCTTATAGAGATTGCTCTTATTTGAGATAATTTTTGCCACATAATCAAAATTAATTAAAATATGATTAAAATTACTAAATTATGCCTGAAATATGAGGTCTTAGTTAGGCTTAAATCGCATCCAAGTTTAGCTGAAAATTGAACTCAAATCAGTGAAAAATTTGGGCTCTATTTAGGCCTAGTCCAAATAGGCTGATTAGGCTAAATTTTTGAATTAGAATTGAGCTTAAAATTTATCTAAAATTTGGGTCAAAATGATAAAATACAAAAAATTTTACAAATAGAACCCTAAAATAAAAATTGTATAGAAAAACCCAATAAAATTTGTAAGATTATAATCAATCTCGCAAAATTTAGGATTTGTAAATAAACCCCTCAAAGATCAATAATTATTATTTGATTCTTATGAAATTCAAAATTTACATATAAATCCCTCCAAAAGTTTTTATTTATAAATAAATTTCTAGAATTTTGACTATTTACAAATAAGTCTCTAATTTTTTTTTATTTACAAATAAGTTTAGATTTTATTCAAAAAGGACTTTCGAAGTTTCAAAATTTTATGAATAAGTTTTTTGAAGAAAAATATCCTGAAATTTATAAAATTATAATTTAGTCTAATTTTTTAAAAAATTTTATAAATAACCCCTTATAATTTCAATATATAGGATAAATATAAATTTTTAAAATTTACTATATGCTAATCTATATATATCTTTACAAATTCACTAAATTATGGATAAGCATATTCATATATGTTTACATCACATCCATTATTTTAAAATCAAACGAAAAAATTTAATTCCAGTCCAACTCTATCCCTTGGTACCGTATAAAAAATCGTGAATACCTGCAAATAAAAAAATGCAGAAGAGATCAGAAAGGTGAGATCAAAGGGTTGTGGGAAAGAGGACATCGGTGAATCTACAGATATAACAAAAAATTGAACATAGAACACAATCAAGGGAGTTTCAACACTTAGCTTTATTTCATTCTTCTCTCCCTTGCTGCCTTTGCACCATCCACCGCTGCTCAACCTCCTCCCTGTGAGCTATTTGTCGACCGAGCCTTTGCCATCTCCTCTCCTGAACCCTATTGCTAGAAGCCCGAACCCCATCCACCCGTCAAACACCTCAATCACGGCTCCAGCCCCATTTGCAACCTTAAGCTCACCTTGCTGGACCTCGTGGTTATTGAGTGCCACCTTCACATAGGGCCCCTGTCGCCCTCCTTTACATGCTGAGCCACGCTGTGCTGCCCTCCTCTGCCCCTTCGAGAAGCTAGCCTCTCCGTAAAGAGTGGTTGGATTCGGCCAGGGAAAAGGGATAGCAAGGCACCTCCCACCTTGCCATAGTAAAGGTTGCTAGATTTGGTCGGGAGATGTCCAGATCTGGCTGAAGGAGGGAAGGGTGGGGCACTTTTTGCCCCATCATAGCAAAGCCAATGAGATCCAACCGAGAGAAGGCCTGGTCGGCAAAGGGAAGGGCAGGGCACCTCCTCGCCTGCCATGACCAAGGACGGCCGGATCCAGCAGGGGAAGAGGCTGAGCCTCTCCCAGCTTGGTCAAGCTTCATGAGAAAGTTAAAGAGGGCTTGCGCTTGAAGATGAAGAAGAAGCCAAGAAAAACATATGAAAAAATAAAAAAAGCTGGTGCTGCAAAAAAAAAATCTGGTTAAAAAATATAGAAAAAGAAGTTTTGAGCTTGAAGAGGAAAAAAATAAAAAAAAGAAAAAAAGAGAAAAATTCAGCAAAAACATATAAAAAAGAGTTCTCAATAATACCGTTGCTACCTGCAGCTCTTGGCTATGAAGGCAGTGAATTCATGACCCTAGCGGATCCCCATCACTTAGCCAGCCTTCAAGTTCGCATTTAAGTCAGCTTTCGGGCTCACATTTAAGCCAGCCTTCGAGTTCGCATTTTAGCTAACTTTTGGGCTTGTACTCGTTAGCCTTTGTGCTTGCATCCAAGCCAACGTTCGAAATTGCATTTAAGCTAACCTTTGAGTTCACACTTAACTAACCTTTGGCCTCGCATCTAAGTCAGCCTTTGGGCTTGCACTCAATTAGTCTTCAGGTTGCACTTAGTTAACATTGGGCCTTGCACTCAGTTAGCTTTTTAGCTTACACTTAGCTAGTCTTCGGACTTGCATCTAAGTCAGTCATTGGGTTTGCAATTAACCAACCTTTAAGCTCACACTTAATTAGCCTTTGGTCTCACATCCAAGCTAGCCTATAGACTCACATCCAAACCAGCCTTCAGCTTTGCACTTAGCTAGCTTTTGGGCTTGCACTTAGCCAACCTTTGGGTTTGCACAAGCTAGCCTTTGGGCTCGTACTTAGCTTACTTTTGAGCTTGCACTAAATCAGCCTTCGGGCTCACACTTAGCTAGCTTTTGAGCTCGCACTTAGCCAACCTTTGAGCTTATACTTAGTCAGCCTTCAGACTTACACTTAGTCAGCTTTCGAACTTACATTTAACTAGCCTTCGAGCTCGCATTTGAGCCAATATTTAGGCTCACACTCAGTCAGTTTTTGGGCTTGCACTCAACCAGGGTTCAAGCTTGCACTTAGCCAACTTTCGAGCTCGCATTTAATTAGCCTTCAAGCTCATACTTCAACTAGTCTTTGGGCTCGTACTCAGCTAGCTTTCGAGCTTACATCAAGTTAGCCCTTGGGCTTGCATTAAGCCAGCTTTCGAGCTCACAAACTAAGCTAATCTTTGGGTTTGCACATTTGAAGTTGGGCTGTAGGTCCATCTAAAGTTATTATAAATAGGTAAAGACCCTCAAATCAAATTGATTAATGTGAAATCATTCAAGCACATTGAAATTGAACTTAGCCAAAATAAATAAATGAAGACTAAACTGGCTTAAATGGATTTAAACTAGTTAAACAAATAGACTTCGAAAATCCAAATTGAGTTAATCCAAATAAACTCAGGCTCAATTCTAATCAGACCTGAGATGTGTTAATTTAAAATTAAGTTCAAGTCAAATCCAATTAGGGTTAAACTAAGCTCAAATCAAATCCTAATTAGGTTAAATCAAGCTCAAACTAAAAAGGCAAACTCAAAGTTAAACCAGAATCAAGTCAGCTAAGCTTGAACGAAAACCAAGTTGAACTAAAGTGACTTGAACTTAAGCTAAAGTCCAACAGACATAAACTCAACAAAGGTTCAATATAAGGTCAAACTCAATTCAAGCTAAATAACATCAAACTCAGACCCGAAACTAAGTCCTATTGGGTATGCTAAATCTTTAGCAATACTCCAAAGCTATGAATAACGAAAGATATTATCATCTTGACCTAAACCAAAATTAGTTTGAAAAAGAACTAAATAAAATCAAACTGAGTCTCACTGGGTTTGCTATAAAAGCATTTAGTAATACTTCCAAGTTATATCAAACTCCATAAACTATTGGTGAGACTATCAAATTAAAGAAGTTAATTGCTAATATATTTAAAGTTGTTGGCCATACTTCAAAGCTAGTCAACTCCAAAATTCATTTATGACACATCTTCCAAGATATATCCAACCTTATAAGTTGTTGGTGATGCTGTCAAATCAAAAAAGTTAATTGCCAATATACTCCAAGTTGTCAAGCAAGCTTCAAAGCTATATACAACTCTATAAACTATTAGTGATGCTATCAATTCAAAAAAGTTAATCACTAATATGCTTAAAACTATTGGCCATACTTCAAAACTATACCTGACCCCCTAAGCTATCGGTGACATTACCAAATCAATGAAGTTAACCAATAATATGCTCAAAGCTAATGGTCATAATTTAAACCTATATTCAACCCCATAAGTAGTTAGTGACGCATTCTCTAAGCTAGTCAACACCACAAGCAATTGATGATGCACCTCTTCAAGCTAGTCAACTCCATAAGTGGTTAATGATGGCCCTTCAAGCTAGCAAACCCTAAAAGTAAATGTATCTTCAAGCTATACCTAATCTTATAAGTTGTTGGTGATGTCTCTTAAAACCAAAAAAATTTTCACCTACGCTTATTGGCTACGAAAATATTTCAAGGTTAAAAAATTATTATCCACATCTTATTAGCAAATGAAAACACTCCAACATAAACAGAGTTATTGCCCATGCTTTATTGACTAATATAAACAATCCAACCCAAACAAAGTTATTGGACATGCCGTATCAGTTAACGGAAATACTCCAACCTAAAGAAGTAATTACCTACATCTTATCGACTATGAAAATATTTCAAAAACCAAAGAAGTTATTATCTACACCCTATCAACTATGAAAATACTTTAAAGAAATCAATCGCAAAGTTATTGCCAATACCTTATTAGCTAACGAAAGTACTTCAAATCATGAAGTTATCGCCAATACTCCAAAACTATTATAAGTATTTCAAACTTTTCTATTTTCTTGCATAGTTCAGGTCGAATGCCATGTAGTCCAGCACAAGAAAAGTAGTGTAGCAATATATCAAAGTCCACTCTTTTTCTTTTTGTTTCTTTATTTTTTTTTATATTTTCATGTTGAAATTCATTGTAAAGTGAGGGTATACCCTTACTTAAGCTATGTACTTTCTTTCTTAAATGAATTAATCAATAATACTTTCTTCTTTTTTGTGTCTCTATTTTATTTGGTAGGTTTCTTGCTTTAAAAGGTTCCTAATAATTGTCAGGGTAATTAATAACAAAGGCTTATGCTTATTGGAAGTCATGTTCTCACAATACCTATTAGCGCACTCTAAATTAAAATAAATTTTGATTTGTGATTCGAGGTCGCTCCTTGAGGTCTTTGCTATTCTAAATGATCAACTTCGATCTCACAAATTCTATCACACCTAGTGGGACATGACTTTTTCTCCAAGTGTAGAAACCTAGTTAATATGATAGAGACATTGATAAGGTAAAATTATGATTGAATGCTAATAAATTATGTTCTCCTTTATAGAATAAAAAATCAAATAGTAATAATGAAGATCATCTTCGTCCCAAGATATACCATTATCCTGGGGTTAGGTTCAGTTGTATAGTTGCCTCACTCAATGATTGCTACCAAAGCAACTGGAGTTCAGATCAAGTTCAAGATTATCTCCAAGTTCATCCAGTTCAAGAGTCCACCTACTACTGCTACAGCTGAAGTGGTTGACATGCAAAACCAGCCTATTTCTTGTCTTCCATCAAGGGGAAGGAGGCTTGATGAAGTCATCCCTAATGAGAAAGGTTGTTTGGATGGAGAGCTAGAAGCTATGCCTCAACTAATAAGGATGTCAATCTTCTAGAGATTAGGACTCAAGCAAAAATTAGTCTTTAATCACCTTCACCTAGCTCTTCACAAGGGGCAATCAAAAGCAAATTTAGATATAAGCATTGATGAAAAAGAGTTTACTTGACTATCATAAGTAAAGAAAAAGCTACTGAAAGTTTTAGCTGACTTGGAAAATCTACTTTGCAAACGAAGTCGGCCATTACTATTCCTACCTCTAACTTCTTTGCTCCATTAAGCAATTTAGAGAAAGGTGAAAGCAAGTCACAGGGGGCACAATCTTGTCTTAAAACTATAACAAAAGGGTGAATCACCAAACAAAATTACAAGAGTTACTGTAAAGCTACAACTTAGCATGAAGGTTCGCTAAAGGAGACCACCCATACTGTTAGAATCATTTCTCATCATGACCATGGGAGGAACCACAAACCCTCACTCTAGCTAGTCAAATGCCAAAAGAAGGCTGCTTGAGTGAGATTTACTAATAAAGAAATCTAAGAGGAAAGGATTCTTATGGACCACTCCTTGCTATCATGTTGAAGAGAAGGTATGACGAGTCGCTCCATGAGTAGACTCTTGGATGAGATGACTCGACTAATAGAAGAAGTTAGCCTTAACCTTGAGCCTAAACCTGATTCTCATATTCGGATAGAAGCCTTAGTCATAACTAAAAGCTCTAATCAAGAAATGACTATATAAGCACTACAACAATAGCTGAGACAGTAAAGAAATATAAAGATAAAGCTTAAAAGAAAGTCATGAAATTAATAAAAATGATGCTACAAATGAGCTAAAAGATTGATAAATTAGAGTGATCTCAACATCTTTCTTAAGCAGTAGAGGCGACAAAAGGTGCAACTTTGTAGATAAGGTCCACAAAAATATAGGCCTTTCACAAGCATACATAGAACTCCCAGCATACATACAACAGCAGGTATAATAAATGGTGACAGTACAATTGAGAAAGTAAGTGAGATGGGTAGAGTAAATAATGCTGACAAACCATACCCTAGCCATCACAACTAAATGTCATATCCCAAAGACTGTACATCATCTAGTTTCAAACATTTCAATGGCTTAGGCAATCTTGAACAACACATACCTCACTTTGTGACTTTGTATGGAGATTTAAGTAACAACCCCTCGTTGTTACTCTACTAATTTTAGCAAGTTTGACAGAAGTAGCATTCGAGTAGTATGCTAGTCTACAACTAGAATCCATACAGACTTGGACATAAATGAAAGAGACTTTTCAAATCAGGTTCAAAGGAGTTAGAGATAAGATGACCATTGTAGAGCTTGTCTCAATACTAAAACATGGCAATAAGTCGATTTTGGATTATATCACACGGTTGAGATATCTCAGTATTAAACAAGGTTTTAAGTATCGGTTTCGATTTCTGTACCTAACGAAATTGATACGTTTCGGGCGTTTCGGTTTTGGCTGAAAGATTTTTTTTAGTTATGAATTGTGTGTTGACCAGAGTTTGACTATATTTTGAATGTACTTTGACTTTAAATTAAAAATACCATAAAATTTTAAAAAAATTTATAAAAATTTAGAAATTATAAAAAATTTATAATTAATTTTACCACAATATTAAATATTATTTTAATTAATTAAAATTGATTTTGATAGTTAATCATTGTTTTTATATATTATTATATAAAAAATATTTGAGAAATAATATGAATATGATTAAAAAGTTGAAAATTAACACAAACAAATTTAACTTATTATTAAAATATAATTGACACATACATAATTTATTAATTATAATGTAATACAACTAATCATCATCATCATTAGTTGAGTTTTAAACATCTAGATGTGAAATTATGAATTCAGTACCTGAACGATCCAGATGAACATTTATAGACATACGAGTTAGAACAACTAATTTTGCAGAATCTCATGACAGTGATTTTCATGGGAGTGAGATCGATACAAATTTATTTTGGTTTTACTTCAGGT
>RXID01005849.1:0-10685 GCA_005019695.1 Trichopus zeylanicus subsp. travancoricus
ACTACTACTAAAACTACTACTTCTAGTACTACTCCTACAACAACAACTACTGTTATTACTGCTACTAATACTACAACAACAATAACAACAACTACTACTACTACAACTCCTATAGGGAGTACTACTACTACTAATATTTTGACTACTACGGCTACTGCGACTACTTCTACAACTTCTATTAGTATGACTACCACTACTACAGCTACTACTACTACTACTACTATTACTACTACTGTTGCTACTATTACTACTTCCACTACTACTACTTCTTCTACTACTCCTACTACTACTCTGACTACTACTACTAATACTATTATTACTACTACTCCTACTATTACTTATACTTCTATTATTACTATAATTACTACGGCTTTTCTTATTCCTATTACTACCACTTCTACTACTCCTACCACTAGTACCACTACTAATACTGCTACTAGTCTAACAACAACCACTACTACTATTACTACTACTACTACTACTACTATTGCTTCTACTACTCTTATTACTATTACCACCACTACTCTACTACATCTAGTACTTCTACTATATTACTATTACTAGAGCTATTGCTACTATTACTGCTACTACTACTACTTCTTCTTCTAATACTACTGCTACTGCTACGGCTAATACGACTACTACTACTACAACTACAAATCACTCTACAACTGGTACTCTTACAACTAGTACTGCTACTACTACTACAAAAACAACTACTGCTACTAATAATAATAATAACAATAATACAACAACTACTTCTACCACTACTACTATGACTACTATAACTACAACTACAATAATGACTACTATAACTACTACTATAGTTGCTACAATAACAAGTACTACTACTGCTGCTACTACTACCACTACTACTACTCCTACAACAACTATAACAACTACTAATACTACTCCTGCTCCTACTACTACAGCACCTACTGTAGCTACTACTACTCCTACAATTGTGACTACTACTACTCCTAGTACGAGTAGAAGAAGTGGTAGTAGTTATTATTGTAGTTGCTGTAGCAGTAGTAGTAGTAATAGTATTAGTAGTTGTTATTGCTGTATTAGTAGTAATAGTAGGCGTACTAGTAGTATGACAGTATGAATAGTAGTAGCAGTAGTAGTATTAGTAGTAGTAATAGTAGTAGTTGTTGGAGTAGTAGCAGTGATAGTATTAGTAGTTGTAGTAGTAGTTTAGTACTAGTAGCAATTGTAGTTGTGGTAGTAGTAGTAGTAGTAGTAGCAACAGAAGTGGTAGTAGTAGTAGTAGTAGTAATAGTAGTAGTCATGGGAGTAGTAGTAGTAGTAGTCGGAGTATTAGTAGTAGTAGTAGCAGTAGTAGTAGTAATAGTAGCAGCAACATTAGTAGTAGTAGCAGTAGTAGTAGTAGTAGCAATAATAGTAGTAATATGAGAAGTAGTAGTAGCAATAGTAGTAGTTGTAGTAGCAGTGTAGTAGTAGTATAGTAGTAGTAGCAGTAGTAGTAGTAGTGTAGTAGTAGTAGCTATAGTAGTAGTAGAGGTTGTAGCATTAAGCCGTAGTAGTAGTAGAAGTAGTAATAATAGAAGTAGAAGTAGTAGTGGCATGAGTAGTGGTACTAGATGTTATTGTTGTAGTCCTAGTAGTTGCAATTTTAGTTGTAATGGTGGTGGTAGTAGTCATAGTAAGAGGATAAGAAGTAGAAGTAGTTAGAGTAGTATTTGTAGTAGTGGTAGTAGTTTTAGTAGTAGCAGTAGCAGTAGTAGTAGTTGTTATTGTAGTAGCAACAGTAGCAACAGTAGTTGTAATATTAGTACTAGTAGTAGCAGTAATAGTAGCGGTAGTATAGTAGTTGCAGTAGTAGTTTGTGCAATAATCGTAGGACTCGTAGGAGTGTTGGGAGTAGTAGTAGTAGTCAGAGTAGTGGTAGTAATAGTTGTAGCAGTAGTAGTAGTTGTGGTAATAGGAGTTGCAGTAGTTGTACCAGTAGCAACAGTAGTAGCAGTAGTAGTAGAAGTATCAGTAGTTTCAGTATTAGTAGCAGCAATAGTTGTAGAAGTGGTAGTAACAATAGTAATTATTGTAATAGAAGTTATTTTAGTAGAAGTAGTAGTAGGAGTAGGAGTTGGAGTAGTAGTAGTTGTTGTTATTGCTGTTGTAGTAGCAGTACCAGTAGTAGTAGCAGTTGTGTAGTAGTAGTAGTAGTAGTAGAGTTTGTAGTATTTGCAGTGGCAGCAATAGCAGTAGTTGCAATCGTAGCAGTACAAGTAGTAACACTAAAAGTAGAAGTAGTAGTGGCAGGAGTAGTGGTACTCGTTGTTGTCATTGTAGTTGTAGTAGTTACAGTAGTAGTTGTAGTTGTAGTACTAGTAGTAGTAGCATAAGTAGCAGGAGTAACAATGGAAGTAGTAGGAGTACAAGTTGTAGTAGCAAGAATAATTGTAGTAGCAGGAAAGTAGTTGTAGTAGTTGTCGTGGTAGTAGTAGTAGTAGTAGTAGTAATAGCAGGAGGAGGAGGAGGAGGAGGAGGAGGAGTATCAGCAGTAGTAGTAGAAGTAGTAGAAATAGTAGTTGAAGTAGTAGTTTCAGTACTAGTAGTAAGGGTAGTAGCAGTAGCACTAATAGTAGTATTTGTAGTAGTACTAGCAGTAGTAGCCCTAGTATAAGTAGTAGTAGTAGTAGTAGCAGAAGAAGCAATTGTAGAAGTAGAAATAGTAGTAGTAGTTATAGTAGCTGTAGTCGTAGAAGTAGATTCGGTAGTAGTATTGGTAGCAACAGTAGCTATAGTAGTAGTATCAGTCTCGATAGCAGTAATAGTAGTAGCAGTCTCAGTAGTATTCGTAGTAGGAATAGTGGCAAAAGGAGTTATAGTAGTAGCAGCAGCAGTAGTATTAGGAGTAGTAATAGTAGTAGTTGCTGGAGTAGTAGTTGTTATAGCAATAGTGTAGTACTAGTAGCAGTAGAAGCAGTATTAGTAGTAGTTGTAGTAGTGAAAGTCATAGTAGTAGTAGTAGTAGTAGTAGCAGTAGAAGTAGTGGGAGTAGTAGTAGTAGCAATTGGAGTAGTAGTAGTATTGGTATTAGTTGTAGTAGTAGTAGTGGTAGTAGTTATACTAGTAGTAGTAGTCATGGTAGGAGTAGTTATAGTAGTAGTTGTTGTTGTTGTTGTTGGAGTATTAGTACTAGTAATCGCAATAGTTGTTGTAGCAGTAGTGCTAGTTGTAGTAGTTGTAGTAGTTGTGACGTGATACTAGCAGCAGTAGTTGTAGTATAGGTTGTAGTAGTAGTAGTAGTATTAGTACTAATAGTAGTACTAGTAGCAGTAGTAGCAGTGGTAGAAGCAGTATTAATAGAAAAAGGACGAGTTGTAGCATTAGTAGTAGCAGTAGTAGTCATACTAGTAGTAGTAGTAGTAGTGGTAGTTGTTGTAGTAGTAGAAATTGAAGCAATAGAAGTAGTACTAGTAGTAGCAACATTAGTTGTGGAAGTAGAAGTAGCAGAAATAATAGTAGAAGTAGAAGTAGTAGTACTATTAGTAGTAGTAGGAGTCGTAGTAGTAGTAGTAGAGGTATTAGGAGTAAGAGTACTTGTAGTGGTGGTAATAGTGGTAGTAGTAGTAGTAGAGGTATTAGCAGTAGTAGTAGTAGCAGTTGTAGTAGTTGTCATAGTTGCAGCAAAAGTAGCAGCAGCAGTAGTAATAGTGGTAGTAGTAGCAGGAGTAGTAGCAGTAGTTGTTGCAATCAGAGTAGTAGTAGCAGTAATTATAACAGTAGTAGCAGTAGTAGCTGAAGTAGTAGTAGTAACTGAAGAAGTAGTAGTAGAGGTAGTAGTAGCAGTTGTAGTAGTAAAAGTAGCAGCAGCAGTAGTAGTGGTCATTATGGTAGTAATAGCATCAATAATAGTTATAAATGCAGTAGTACTTGTAGTAGTAGTGGTAGTAGTAGCAGAAGGAGGACGAGGAGGATGAGTAGCAGCAGTAGCAGTAGTAGTAGTAGTAGTATTAAATGTAGATGTAGTAGTAGTTGGAGTAGTAGTAGTCATAGCAGCAATAGTAGGAGTAGCAGAAGTAGCTGTAGGAGTAGTGGTAGTAGTAGTAGCAGCAGTAGTCGCTATAGTGGAGGTAGTAGTAGTGCCAGTAGTTGTAGTTGCAGTAGTATAAGTAGTAGTTGTAGTTGCAGTAGTATAAGTAGTAGTAGTAGTGGTAGTAGTAGTAGCAGTAGCAATAGTAGTCCAAGTAGTAGTATTTATAGTAGTAGTAGTAGTAGCAATAGTGTAGTCATGGCGTGGTTGTAGTAGAAGCAGCAGCAGTAGTGGTGGCAGCAACAGTAGCAGTTGTAGTAGCAATGTAGTGGTAGTGTAGCAGTAGTAGCAGTAATAGTAAAATTTGTTGGAGGGGTAGAAATAGTAGCAATAGAAGTAGTAATGATAGTAGTAGTAGTCGTAGTTGTAGCAGTAGTAGCAGTAGGTGTTGCAGTAGTAGTAGTAATAGTAGATGTAACTATAGTATTAATAGTAGTAGCAATAGCAGTAGTAGTAGAAGTAGTAGTTGTAGTAGTAGGAGAAGTATTATTAGTACCAGTAGTAGTAGTAGCAGTAGTAGTTTTTGTAGTACAAGTAGTGGTAGTTGTAATAGTTATAGTAGTTGTAATAATAGTAGTACAAGTAGTAGCAATAGTATAAGTAGTAGTAGTCGTAGTAATAGTAGTAGAAGTTGTAGTAGTAGTAGTAGTAGTAGTAGTAGTAGTAGTAGTAGTAGTAGTAGTAGTAGTAGTAGTTGGTGATGTAGTAGTAGGGGCAATAGCATTTGTCGCAGTAGCACTTGTAGTTGTAGTAGCAGAAGCAGTAATAGTAGTGATCATAGCAGCAATAGTAGAAGTAGTAGCAGCAGCAGGAGTAGTAGTAGAAGTAGTAGCAGCAATACAATAGTAGTAGGAGAAGTAGTGGTAGTAGTAGTAACAGAAATCGTCGTAGTTGCAGTAGTAGTAGTAGTTATGGCAGTAGCAGTAGCAATAGTAGCATTTGTAGTAATAGTAGCAATAGCTGTGGTGGTAGTAACAGCAGTAGTAGAAGTAGCAAAGGTAGCAACAGCAGCTATAGGAGTAGTTGTGTTAATAGTAGGAGAAATAGTAGTTGGATTAGTGCTAGTAGTAGTAGTTGTGGTAGTAGTAGTAGAAGTAGTAGTAGTAGCAGCATTAATAAGAGTAGCGGTGGTGGTACTAGGAGTAGTAGTAGTAGCGATAGTAGTAGTTCTTGTTTTAGTAGTAGTAGCAACTATTGTAGCAATAGTAGTAGTAGTTGTAGCAGTAGTGGTAGTTGTAGTTGTAGTAGTAGTAGTAGTAGTAGGAGGAGTAATAGTAGTAGGAGTAGGAGTTGGGGTGGGAGTAGAAGCAGTAGTAGTAGTACTAGTAGTTGCACTGGTAGTTGTAGCAGTAGTTGGAGTAGTGATGGTAGTATTAGTTGTAGTAGTAGTAGTTGTAGAAGTAGTAGTTGTTATTATTGTAGTAATAGTAGTTGCAGTAGTAGCAGTAGAAGTAGTATCAGTAGTGGTGCTAGTACTAGTACAAGTGTTCGAAATAGTAGTAGTAGCAGTAGCAACAACAACAACAGTAGTAGTAGTAGTCGTAGTGGTGCTCGTAGGAGTAGTAGTTGTTGTAGCAGCAGCAGTAGTAGAAGTAGTTGCAGTGGACATAGGAGTAGGAGTAGGAGTAGTAGTAGTAGTAGTAGTAGTAGTAGTAATAGTTGTAGTAGTCATAGTAGTAGTAGTAATAGGAGTAGAAGTAGTAGTAGTAGTAGTACTTGGAGCAATAGTAGTTGTAGTAGTAGTAGTAGGAGTAGTAGTGGAAATGGTAGTAATAGTAGTAGTAGTAAGAGTAACAGTTGTTGTAGTAGTATTAGTGGTTGTTGGTGTCATTTTAGTACTAGTAGTAGTAGTAGTAGTAGTAGTTTAGTAGTAGTAGTAGTAGTAGTAGAAGTAGTAGGAGTAGTAGTTAGAGTTGGATTAGGAGTAGTAGTTGTAGTTGTCGTGGTAATAATAGTACTAGTAGTAGTAGTTGCAGTGGTAGTAGTAGCGGTGGTTGTAGTACTGGTGGTAGTATTAGTAGTACTAGTTTTTGTTGTTGTTGTAGTAGTAGTAGTTGTTGTTATAGTACTTGTAGTTGTACTAGTAGTTATTGTTGTAATAGTTGTAGTAGTAATAGCAGTAGTAGTAGTCATTGTAGTGTTACTACTAGTAGTAGTAGGAGGAGGAGGAGGAGGAGGAGCAGTAGTAGCAGCAGCAGCCGCAGCAGTTGTAGTAGTTGTAGTAGTTATTGTAGTAATAATGTAGTAGTAGTAGTTATAGCAGTTGTAGTGGTAGTAGTAGTTGTTGTTGTTGTATTAGTAGGAGTAGAAGTAGTAGTAGCGATAGTAGTATTAGTAGTAATATTAGGAGTAGTAGTAGAAGGAGTGGAAGTAGCGGTAGCAGTTGGAGTAGGTGTAGTAGTAGTAGTAGAAGTGGTAGTAGTGGTGGTAGTAGTAGTAGTAGCAGTAGAAGTAGGAGTAGGAGTAGGAGTAGTAGCAAGAGTCGGAGTAGTAGTAGTCGTAGTGATAGCTCCAGTACTAATAACATTAGTTGTTGTAGTTGTAGCAGTAGTAGTAGTAGTAGTAGAAGTAGTAGTTGTAGTAGAAGTAGTAGTAGCAGTTGTTGTAGTAGTAGTTATAGCAGTTGTAGTGGTAGTAGTTGCAGCAGCAGTGCAGCAACAGTAATAGTAGTAGTAGTAGGAGGAGGAGTTATAGTAGTAGTAGGCGTAGATGTAGTAGTTGTAGCAATCGTAGTATTAGTAATGGTAGAAGTAGTAGTAGTAGTAGTAGTAGCAGCAGTAGCAGTAGTATTAGTAATAGGAGGAGTCGTAATAGTAGGAGATGTATTAGTAGTAGGAGAAGTCGTAGTAGTTGCAGTAGCTATAATAGTAATAGCAGTATTTGCACTGCCAGCAGCAATAGTAGTATCAGAAGTAGTAGTAGTCGCAGTAACAGTAGTAATAGTAGTAATGTTCGTAGCGTTAGTAGCAGTAGTAGTAGTGGTAGTAGTAGTAGGAGTTGTAGCAGTAGTGGAAGGCGCACTAGTGGTGGTGGTAGTAGTAGTAGTGGTAGCAATAATAACAATAGTAGTAGGAGGAGATGGAGTAGTAGTTGTTGTTGTTGTCATTGTAGAAGATGAAGTAGTAGTAGTAGTATTTGTGGTAGTGTCACTAGTATTAGCAATTGCAGTAATAATAGAATTAGAAGTCGTAGTAGTAGCCATAGCTGTGTAAGCAGCAGTAGCAGTAATAGTAGTAATAGTAGTAGTAGAAGTAGTAGTAGCAGCAGCAATAGTAGTTGTAGAAGTAATTGTATTGTCAGTAGCAGCAATAGCAATTGTTGCCGTAGTGGTAGCAGTAATAGTAGCAGCTTCAGCTTTAGCAGCAGTAGTAGTAGAAGTAGTAGCAGTGGTTTTAGCAGCAGTAGTAGTAGCAGTACTAGTAGCAACAGCAAAATTACTACTCCTACTCCTACTTGTGCTACGACTACAACCATTCCTACACCTACTCCTGCAACTACTACTACACCTGCTCCTCCTTCGACTACTACTATTACTACAACTACTACAACTCCTAATCCTGCAGTTGTTGCAGTTGCTACGACAACTTCTACTACTGCTACTACTGTTACTGCCGCAACTACCGCTACTGCTGTTGCTGCCACAACCACCTCTACTTCTAGAACGACTACTATTGCTATTACTACTGCTACTACTATTACTCCTACTACAACAAATACTACTATTACTATAACCACTGCCACTACTACCATTACTACTACTACTAGTACTACGACAACTACTACTACTCCTAACCCTACTGCTATTACTACTACTCCTACAACAACAACAACTACTACTACTCCTATACTACTACTACTGCTGCTATTGCTGTTGCTACAACTACTTCTACAACTACTACTATTACTACTAATACCACTATTACTACTACTACTATTACAACAACAACAACTACTACTACTACTACTTCCACTACTATTACTACGATAAGTACTACTACTACTACTACTATTGCTGCTATTGTTGTTTCCACAACAACTACTATTACTACGAATACTACTATTACTGCTACTACCACTACCACCACCACCACCACAACTACTACTATAACTATTACTACTACTACAACTACTACATCTACTAGTACAGTTACAACTACTACAGCTACTGATACTACAACTATAACTCCTTCTGCTACTACTACTACTACTCATATTAGAACTGCTACTACCACTACTATTACTACAACAGCAACTACTACTGTGACAACTACTACTACTTCGACTACTACTCCTATTATTTCTACTAGTACTACTACTGCTGCAACTATTCTTGCTCCAACTCCCCCTACTACTACATCTACTGCTACCACAACTACTACTCCAACTCCCATTACTACTACTACTCCTACTATCACTACTATCCCCACCTTAACAACTACTACTCCAATTATGACTACTACTACTAGTACTACTGCTCCTACTACTACTTCTTCTACAAGTACAACTACTACCACTATTTCAACTACAACTATTCCTGCTACTACTCCTGCTCCAACCCATACAACAATTGCTACTACTACTACTTCTGCTACTAGTACTACTAATACTATTACAACTACTACTGCTACTATTCCTATTGATTGAGCTACTCCTACCTCTACTACTGCTACTAGTACAACAACAACAACTAGTAATCCGAATACTCCTACTACACCTGCTACTACTGTAACTATTGCTACTACTACTATTCCTAATACTACTACAACTCCTAACTCTCCTACAACTACTTCTATTACGACTTCTACAACGACATCCACTACTACTACGACTATTACTTCTACTGTTACTACTACTGCTACTACTAATTCTACTCCTACTACTACTGCTAATGCAACTACTACTACTACAACTCCTATAACTACTACTCCTCCTCCAACTACTACTACTATTACCACTATTAGAACAACTACTACTACTTCTACTACTGCAACTTTGACTATTAGTACTACTACAACACCTAATATTACTACTACCACAACAACAACAACAACTTCTAGTACTACTAATAATGTTGCTGATATTGTTGCCACTACAGCTGATGCTACTACTACTACAACTGCTTCGACCACTACTTTGACTCCCACTACTACTCTTGCTACTACTACTACTACTACTGCAAGTCCGACTACTACTACTACGAATACTCCAACTCCTTCTACTACTACTAGTACTAGTACTATTACTACTACTACTTCGACTACTACTTTAACTCCAACACATACTACTACTACTACTACTACTGCAAGTCCGACTACTACTACTACGAATACTCCAACTCCTTCTACTACTACTAGTACTAGTACTATTACTACTTCTACTTCGACTACTACTTTAACTCCAACACATACTACTACTACTACTACCAATACTACTACTACTTCTAGTGGTACTACTACTACTCCTCCTCCTCCTATTACTACTACTACTACCAATATTACTACTACTACGACTACTACAATTACTACTATCACTCATACTATTACTGCTGTTGTTGCTTCCGTCCTCCTCCTCCTCCAACTACTACTATTTCTACTACAACTACTACTACTACAACAAGAACAACTTCTACTTCTACTACTGCGATAACTACAGCTACTACTACAGCTACAACTATTGCACCTACTGCTACTACAATTAACTACTACTACTAATACTACTACTACCACTACTGCGATTAGTACTACAACTGCAGCTACTACTACTACTTTGACTATTACAACAACTATTACTAGAACAACAACAACAACAACCACTACTACTAATACTACTACTACTACTGCAACCAATTCTACTACTACTTCTACTACTACTACTACTTCCATGACTACAACTACTAATACGACTACCACTCCAACTCCTACTCCAACTCCAACTCCAACAGCTACTCCTACTCCTACTACTACTACGAGTACCACTACTCCAACTATTACTACCCCAATTGCTAATCCTACACTAAGTCCTACTCCTACAACTACTACTGCCACTACTACCCTACTACTGCTACTGTTACTATTAATAGTACTACTACTACTACTACGACGATGACTACTACTACTACTACTACTACTACTTCTACTAATACTACTTCTACTACTAGTACAATTGCTACTACTACTATTCCTACTACTACTACTAATACTAAAACTTCTACTAGTGCTACTACTACTACTACAAATATACAAATACTAACGCTCCTACTACTTCTACTACTACTACTTCTGCTACTACTACTACTACTCCTCCTACTACTGCTAATACAACTACAACAACAACTACCACTACTACAAATACTACAACTACTACAACAACAACTACAACAATGGCTACTATAGCTTCTACAACTGCTACAGCTACTACTCCTATTACTACTACTACTGATATTACTATTGCTACTACTACTATTACTGCTGCTACTACTACTACTAAAACTCCTACTACTACAACTACTACAGCTCCTACTATTACTACTACTACTATTGTTGCTTCTACTACAACTTCAACTACTACTACTACAACTACTGCTACTACTTCAACTAGTACTACTGCTACAACTACTATTACT
>RXID01005904.1:0-10702 GCA_005019695.1 Trichopus zeylanicus subsp. travancoricus
TGCCAAAGACTATCACTTCTGATCGTGACACAAAATTTCTAAGTCACTTTTGTAAAACATTGTGAAAGCGATTTGATACGTCTCTACAATTTAGCAGTGCTTATCATCCACAAACAGATGGACAAACTGAAGTGGTGAATCGAACACTTGTAAACATCATTCGGTGTCTTGCAAGAGACAAACCAAAGCAGTGGGATTATGCACTCGCACAAGCTGAATTCGCTTTAATAACATGAAGAACAGGTCCACGGGAAAAATCACCATTTGAAATTGTCAATGGAAGAACCCCAAAGCACCCGCTGGATTTGGTGGTGTTGCCCAAATTGCCAGGAACAAGCATAGCTGCAGACAATATGGTGGAAAGAATTATTGAAGTGCATATTGAGATAAAGGAGAAATTAGAAGAATCCAATGCCAAATACAAAATTAAAGCGGACATTCATAAGTGTCCAAAAGAGTTTCAAGAAGGAGATCTGGTGATGGTGCACTTGAGGAAGGAACGGTTTCCAGCTGGAACTTACAACAAACTGAAACAGAAGAAAATTGGGCCACTGAAGATACTAAGAAAGATAAACAGCAATGCCTATGTCATCGACCTCCCGAAGGATTTGAGAATCTCAAACACTTTTAATATTCAAGATTTGTTTGACTACCATACACCTGAGGACTGCAAGTTACGACAAAATAACTCGAGGATGAGTTCTTTACAAGAAGGGGACACTGATGTAGGACGCTCAAAGGAAGTTCAGAAATATCAAAAGGAGCTAATTCAGAAGTCAAAAGGCCATGACAAATGATTTGATTCACTCCTTTATTTAAACTTAGGATTTACCTTACTTAGTACCTTTCTATGTTTAAATTCTCTTCATTATGATGTCTTAGGTCTTATTCTCGGATTCCACTAATCCAAGACTGATTTTGGGCTAAATCCTATTCAGTTTAGGACTTGGAAAGGATGAATCCTTATTTAGGATTTTATTTTCACAGGTTAACTTATTTAGAACTTCTACCAACCCAATTAATGGGTTCAAGCTGAGTTGTATTCAGTTTAGGACTTGGGAAGCCAGAAATCTACTCAAATTGGACTTCTGGTATTTGTATAAATAAGCCTTCAGCCCTATGGACGGGAAAACAATTTTTACTCTCAATAAAGTTCTACTTTAGTGAATTTTCTCTCTTCCTTGTGGATTCAAGGAGTTCTTAATAAAGGCAATGGTGTTTTCCTCATCTACCACGCTTGTTGCTATGTCAGCTTATTAGCTGCTTGTTTGTAAGCTTCATTCTTCTTCTCAATTTGTCTCCGGATCCTCTCATGTAGCATCTTCATTGTTTTTGCTCTTTCATTACCATCAAAACAAACTCCTTCCTGCTCAGGAAGTGGAGTGAGATCAATTGGGGTGATAGGATTGAGGCCATAAATAATCTCAAATGGAGTACTCCCTATAGTGCGATGAGTGCTACTGTTGTAGGCAAACTCTGCATGTGCCAGGTGTTCGTCCCAACTCTTCAAGTTCTTGATTATCAAAGTTCTCAACAAAGTTGATAGAGTTTGATTTACCACCTTTGCCCATCAGTTTGTGGATGACATGCGGTGCTAAACAACAACTTGTTTCCTAACTTTCTCCACAATGTCTCCCAGAAATAACTAAGGAACTTCACATCATAATCTGAAACAATACTTTTAGGAACTCCATGAAGCTTAATAATCTCTGTGAAGAATAAATGTGTAATGTGAGAGGCATCATATGCCATTATGTCTGGTATGACATAAACTAACTGGCTGCCCTTAGCCAGATCGACCTCCATTGTGGCCAATATGGCCTTATCTCCTGCCCACCGATCGTCTCGAAAGAGAATCAGTGCTATTGTTCCGACCTCCTGTCGGTATAGTGTCTGGATCCGGAGCTGCAGTACCCCGAGGTGTATGTACTGCATTCCGCTTCTCTGCAGCTGGTGGTAGCTCTCCTCTTGGATGAAGGACAGGTCCACCTGGTTGTTGTTGACACACAAGATCGATGTGACAGGAAATAAAATGAGCCATTTTTGAAAATCGGTCTCCTACCACCATAATAGAATCCTTTACCCTTTGTATTCTTGGCTGCCCAAATACAAAGTTCATGCTCACATCAGTCCATGGGATTTCTGAAATTAGGAGACGGGTGTACATGCTCACATCCTTCAGAATTATTCTATGACTTATCCTTATGATAAGCAATACATCTGTTAACAATAGCTTGCCCATTCTTTAAAATTTCTGGCCAATAGAAATTATTCCTCTAGCATTGCCATAGTTCTTGTTAATCCCAAAGTGACCAGCAAGACAACCACTATGAGCTTCTGGAAGTAAAAGCTCTCTTAACAAAAACTCTGAGGAATGCATAATTTCTCAGCCTTGAAAAGAAAGCCATCATGTTTGCCATATTGGTCCACAACCTTCCTATCACAGGAAGAATAGATGGAAGATAAATTTGGGTCTGTTTGGCACAACTCCTTTATCATTTCAAATGCAAGCAATTTCACATTGAGCATAAGAGCAATGCATGTCTTCTGGATAGTGCATCTGCCACTACATTTGAACTGCCACATTTGTGCTTGATAACAGATGAAAATGATTGTAAGAACTCTATCTACCGAGCATGCCTCCTGCTGAGTTTACTTCTTTTAAATGCTTAATGACTCATGATCAGTGTGGATAAAGTCTGGTAGTGCTAAAATAGGAGCTGAACAAAGCTTCTTTTTGACAGCATTAGAACTCCTTTGAGTAGCTTCGGTCCATTTGAACTCTCCCTTCTTCAAACATTCAGTCAATGAAGCCATAAGACACCCCTGTACAAATCTTCGATAGAATGACGCAATCCTACAAAAGCTTCTAACTTCAGGGATGGAGGTGGGGATTGGCCACTGCTGAATAGCACGAATCTCCTCTTCATCTACTTTGATTCCTTCATGGGAGATCACATAGCCAAGAAAATTTACTTGATTTTGAAAGAAGTGGCACTTTTGAAGGTTACCATAAAGCCTTTCCTCTCTCAGCAGTTTGAACACTTGTTGAAGATGATGATCTAGGTGCTCAGCTATAGATCATGATATCATCAAAGTACACTACTATAAATCTACCAAGGAACTTTCTCAACACATGATTCATTAGTCTCATAAAAGTACTACGTGCATTAGAAAGTCCAAAAGGCATTACCATCCATTCATACAAGCCATGCTTTGTTTTGAAGGCTGTCTTCCATTCATTACCTTCCTTCTTGCAAATCTGATGATAACCACTTTTCAAATCTATCTTGGAAAAAATTTGGCATCATGTAACTCATCAAGAAAATCATCAAGTCTTGGAATAGGATAGCGGTACTTCAGCATAATTTTGTTGATTGGTCAATACACATGCACATAGTTCCATCCTTTTTGGGAACAAAAAGTGCTGGTACAGATCATGGGCTCATGGACTCTCGAACATACCCCTTTGCAATAAGCTCTTCCACTTGCCTTTGCAGCTTCTTTGCCTCATCTGGATTGCTTCTGTAAGCTGGCTTATTTGGAAGGGCAGCAACTGGAATAAGATCAATCTAGTGCTCAATTCCTCTTAGAGGAGGGAGTCCAGGTGGCATTCTTCAGGAAAGATGTCCTTAACTTCTGTGAATAATCACTTACCACTGTTTCTCCTAATGAAGAGGTAGTATTCTGAGAACTTTTACCACCAGACATCGTAGGGGCCTGTTGGCAACTAAAATATGCTTGGAATTTCACTCCATTGGTGTACCAATTGAATTTTTATAAACATTTTTTCAAGCTAACATGGTCCTCCATAAGTAAAATTCCATTGGTATTTAGGTCTAGATGAACAGCATCAAAAATTCAAAGCTAAGCAATGTTTCAAATGGCAGATGCCTAGGTAGAGGCAGGCACCCAACCAGCCCCTGTGTTCCAGTTAGGGGGCCCAGCTCGCTTAATTAACTAGGCTGGCCACCTAATCAGGTAGGCAGCCACCTAGGAGGCCCAACCAAGTAAGCAACCCAATATAACATTTTAAAAACCCAAACGCAATGAGGAAAAATCAAATCCGATAGCACAAGTGAGAAAAGAGGGGATCGGGTTTGGAGTTTCTCCGGCTATTTCTTTCTCCCTTGTGCATTTCTCCCTCCTAAGTGCATTTACTTCTCTCCTATATCTCTTCCCTGCTCCTTTTTCCGGCAGCCAACACCACTCCAATGGCGAGTTGGTCTAGTGTCCCTTCCCCGAATCCCTCTTTGATGTAGGATGCTCAAAGAAAGAAGTTCAGAAATTTAGAGTAAAAAAAAGTTAATTTAGAAGTCAAGGGGTCATGGAAAATGATCTGATTCATTCTTTTATTTAACTTCGGATTTATGTTATTTAGTACTTCCCTATGTTGAAATTCTCTTCATTATGATGTCATGAGTCTCTCCTAATTTGAGTCAATTAGATCTTATTCTCATATTCCACCAACCCAAGATTGAACTGTGGAGCCTAAACTTATTTAGACTTGGGAAGGATGAATCATTATTTAGGATTTTTCTTTTTCTAGGTTAACTTATTTAGGACTTCTACTAACCCAATTAATGGGTTCAAACTGAGTTATATTCAGTTTAAGACTTGGAAAGGCAGAAACATACTCAAATAGGATTTCTAGTAATTGTATAAATAGGCCTCAGCCCTATGGACGTGGGGAACTACGTTTATTCTCAATAAAGTTCTCCTTTAGTGAATTTTCTCTTTTCCTTGTGGACTCAAGGAGTTCTTAACGGAGGCAACAGTGTTTTCGTCGTTTACCACACTTCTTGCTACATCACTCTTTCCCACACTGGTTGTAGTCAAGAGCCAAGGCAAATTATTCTAATGTGATGAATCTTTGTTTTCCCATCTTGCAAGTTGAGTATGCAAAGCATTTTTCTGAGGATTGAGGATTTTCCATGAATTTGTTTTATTCCCCTGAGAATGGAATTCTGGTTTCAGAATTCTCAGAAAAAATTAGAATTTGATTTCAGAATTCAAAAATTCAGAATCTGATTTCTGAATTCAAAGAATTCTGAATTTTGATTTCAGAATTCTCGAAAATCAAAACAATTATTAGAACATGTTATTAGAATGTATATGCATATGTAATCATTGCATTATTTCAATTTTTCAAGGATTTCTAATATTTTTATATATTATATGTATTTTAAAATATTATTTTATTTGAATCCACCTAGGCGCTGGGCAGTCTCCTAACCACCTAGGTCTGCCTTTGCTTTTTGAAACCTTAAAGCTAAGGGGCAAAAAAATGAGATGCAGTGAACAAATCGAGAACCCAAATCAAATTGTGCAAGCAAGGGCAAAAGAATGTAGGACAATAATCAACATTGGTGGTATTTAAGATTAAGGCCATGAGCATAAAAACAATTTAAAATGACAGCCTAGAGAACACCCCAATTTCAATTCCATTTGAGAAGGACAGCCCAATCAAGAACTATGGCATGGAATATAGAGAAAAAACACCATACTAGCAAACCAAAAGCTGAGATAGAACTTCAAGGTTAATATTAGCCACTGCATAATGGGCAACACAATAACAAAAAGCAAGTGTCACAAGTGGTTACTAAGCTAATAAATTTAATTTCTAGCAAAATGTTCAAGGCAGAAAAAAATAGGTTCACACAAATAGTCAAATGGACAACATTACATCTTATGCAAAATATTCCCTGACCTGTATAATCTTGAAAATTGCAACCAAAAATTGAAGAAAGTCTTCTGAAGAAAGGCTCCTCAGCTTTTTGGCCAATGATGAGCCTCCACATATAAAGAGGTGCAGCATCAGCATACTAATCATAAGAACATCCAATGCTAATTAATGGCAGCATTCAATAAACTGAAGTAAATCTGAAAATGAACAATTTAACAGTACCATCAGGATCCACTGCCCTTTCAGTTGCTACCAAGTCACCAAGACTAACTAACTCCGAAAATGTAGTTTTGATTGCTTTCTTCATGTCATTAGTGAGAGTGTGTCACAATAAAACCTTCAAGACCATAGGAAACTTTGCCTGAAAGAGCAATTACAAGATTTGATCTAGATAACTAAAAAATAGAAATAAAACTACAACCATACATGTAAAAAATTTCCCTCCTTTGATACTATACCATCACATGCAACAGCATGAAAAAAATAAAGTATCCATCCAGTTTTTGACAGAAATTTTTAGCCAGAATAGTGAATATTCAATATCCAAAAAAGGATAAGCGAGTCCCTCCAAAATATAGCTCAGTGACAGTAGGCATTGATTTCAGAGCATAATATAGAAAGAACAAAGGCTGAAAAAGGTATAGAACAGAAAAAGAAAAAAAATTACCTTGTGAATCTTATGGGAATCAACATTCTATGTTTGATAAGGTTTTTATTAACAGATGGGATCCAAATCACCTTGTGTACCATACAGATATATTGACAGATGAAATCCAACTAAAAACATAATCATATGTATTCCTCTTACATATGTGTTGGTCAGCCCGCCTTTGTGCTTGTATCATGGTACTGACTAGTTATTAGGCTGAAAGCAGGTTGGATCAGATCCACATCTTTTTTTGGATTTTAGCGATATGGATATGATTCAGAATATAGTCAACATGGATTCAGATCATCTTCCAAAACATATTTATTCAGTTTTTTAGGATCTAGGCCCTGATGTATGGACCTTGCATGCCCTAATCAGCATATCAAAATGCAGGTGATGATTTTGATTTCATGGGTCATCATTATAGGGCAAATCTATGACAGTCCAACTAGTCAAGCAAATCAAATATAACATTGAGAAACGATTTAGTTTTCCAGTTAAATGCTCCAAAGCCTCAAATTGAATTGCCCATATTGAGCAAAATATAGTGCAGAATGGAAATTTATCATAAAACTGGAAGTGAATCAAGATGAAATAATAGAGAATTAGTCTAGTATGGTGCAAGTAATTCCATTGGTTCTATGTATTCAACAAGGAATAATCATGAAATACGAAAACAAGTTTTATGATTTGAAAGGCAGGTGCAGCTATAGACAGAAGAAACAGAAGCATATATGGATAATGAATGACCATATCCCTAGCATCATAGTTTAAATGACAAAGAAAATCTATAAGCACATACAACACAATCCAAAATAAATCACTGATGTTTAGACGAGGCCAAATAGTTACTAGTACTATGAAATGAATCAAAATGACAATTAAAATATTAAAATGAACAAAATTTGTTCTGAAGTCACACAACCAAGTGGAAAAGTTAGTACAATTTGGATAAGCGGCTCAGATTCAGAAAAGTAATAGTCCACCACTTAAATGTATGAAGATGTAAACATAAATTGAAAGGATGTGATGTGAAACATTATACATGGACTCCTGCATCCCTCTGTCTATTCCCGTAGATGTATAACATTAGAATTCTAGTAGATAGGTTAAATGAGGGAGCTAACAATACATCGGTGATGATCTCTAAGCAAAGCAAATGTAGTTGCTCAATTGAAAATGAGCACACATCATCTTCTACACCATTGATCAAGTTAGAATTTCATTGTTGGCATTGTATATAGCCCAACACAAAAATTCTGCCAAAAGAATGCTACAATAATGGATATTAACCAGTTAAGCTACAAAATCCACATCATATGAACTGCAGATTCATGCAAAATCTAATTCAAAGATCAAGAGCATGACTACATGCAGAATAGAGAGAAGAACCATTGTTGGGCTGATGTAGAACAACACTAGCACAAAGAAACATTAAATGGCATACAAATAAGTCAAAAATTAAAAAAACATAAACAACACATTCATGTAAGAACAGAACATTCCAGAAGATGATGGAGCATAATGTCACTAAGAATCAAAGAATCATAAATGCCAAATTGCATCTTGGTGTTGCCTGGCTATCTCAACCTAGAATTTTGTCCAAAACTACCAGTGAATATAAATTCTAGTAAAAGGGCACCTAAAATTTGATGATGTGTCAAAAGAATCAAATGAGTTCTCCAAATCCCGATGACTACCAGTTTTCCAACAATAATATTTATCAAATTGAGGAATTACAGAAAGTGTGTGAGGTATAATATAATTAACCATGTGCCAAGAAGGGACAAGTGTTCTTCTTCACCGGAACCTTAGGTTCATAAACAACACAAGAAAACTCTATTTCAAGTAGGGATTCAATGTAACTAAGCAATCTAATTTTTCATTGATAGTAACTAATGCTTAGAGAGGTGGTATATCAAGCAATAGAATGAATGTATGTAAAATATTTATCAAACTAAAAGAACACAAATAGTAATAAAATAACCATGGCATCATAAAACCTAATAACTTCACTTGTTTATTGAATCTAAAGATGTCCATTCTAAGTTTGCTGCACCGAGATGTCCGGACACAATGAAAGACCACAAGCTTCATCAGTATCCTTGTTAAATCTACGAAAGACCAAGAGCTCGAAAGTTCAGCAATAAAGAATACAATGCAGGTCACAAAGCTATACTGGTTTAATAGTTTTTTTCTTCCCAAAAAAATAACAGAAATAAATATTTCTAATTACAGCCAATTAGACTCCTTGATGGGATGCATGGAAATATTTATCGTATATGTTTCTACTAAAAGCAGCATGAACTATACCGGTTTCCTAAGAAAGAGAAAGGAAGAGAGAGAGAAAGAAGATTAGGTCTTTATTTAAGGAAAGGAAGAAGGGATGAAAAGTGAAGTCACAATCAGAGATCATGACAAAGAAAGAACAAATTGCAGGCTACGGATGTTGATCTGAAGGGGGGTGGGAGGTGTGTGGTAGAGAAAGTGATGTAGGACAACTACATCCTTTTTATAGTAAAATTAGAGACCAGTCCAAGTTGAATTCTAACTCTAATTAGGATTCGTCAAAATTCGTATAGCGATAGTCAAAAGATTATATCTCCTAAGAAATTCATCCAATTCCGACAGATAACCATCTGTTGGAAAGTTGAGATCAATTCCTATAATTTTATTCTATTTTGGATAATTCAGATTTTGTATTGGTCAAAATTAGGGTTTATTTATCAGTCCGAGTCAATACCAGTCCTAGCCCAACAGGGAATGGGATTTAGATATCTTTATTTAAGATATGTTAAGTCGAATTCTTAGTGGAGTCTGGGTCCTATTTTTAGTCTACACCAAATAGAACTCTAAGTTTATTAGAGGGCTATATATACAGTCCAGGGTTGTAACAAAAAATAAGCTTTTCTATCAATAATATTTTCTTATTTTGGGTTTGTTCTCTTCCATCTTCCTTGTGGATTCAAGGATCTAGCGTGGTGAGAAGATGGTGATGAGCTTCCTAGCCCTTAAGGCCCTCCCCCACTGCATCAGAAAGAGAAGGAGCCCGCTATAGGGTGAATGACAAAGAGCCAAACAGGTCTAGAGAGGCGGAGGAGGTGGTCGCGGGTCTGAAGTGCCAGAGGAGATTACAATCAAGGATCAGAAAACAAACTCAAAAATAAGGAATTTTAGTGATATAAATAATGTATAATATATTTATTTATCTAAAATTGGTATGGTTCTATTGTATCGGTTTTAGAGAGAAATCAGAACCCACACTGACTTTCTGACTATTCCCAATTTAGGAATTGGAACCATAACGAATTGTGTTGAGGACCAATTCTCAACTAGTGCAATTGGGTTCAGTTCTTTTGCTCACCTCTCAATCTGACAGCCAATATTGAGAATGAATTCTTGAATCCAAATGTTTTTATATCATGCCCAAGCATTTACTCTAGATATTTAATGGAGGCATAGATGCTTTTCAATTAGCTCTAAAAAGGTAAATATCCATTGCAGCTGTGGGGGATGCCTTCTTGCAGGGGCAAATATCAAGAAAGGGTTATATTTACTCATGCTATGATGTAGTCTGGTTTACAAGCAAGATCTTTTGTCTAAGTTCTCCATTTCAATAAGAAGACTGGAGATGACTGGACCACATAGAACAATTAAATCATACCAATAATATTGTAATTTTTTTAATATTTCGAAAAATTTTGAGTAATCAAGTAAGATCAAGCAATGAGATGTATTCTTGCAAATGATGAGGCAGAACCAGAATTTACTAAACCAGAAAAATAAGATCAATGTTGCAGTTCCACTGGGCTAGATGACCTCCCAGTGCCTTGAGAAAGTGCATCCCCTTACGAAAAAAATGCTTTTCTAACCAGGTCACAAAAAGCATTTTGTCAGTGTCAAAATTAGTAATCTCAGCTATCTCCAAATTTTGTCGCCTTCGTCGCACAGTTCATATACTTCTACTGAGATCTATAGATGCCACTAAAATGAAGGCAACAATAATCAGAATATTATATTTGCCAAATACGGCTACAAATTTTTGTCACAAGATAGCATAGTTTTACAATTCCTAATTCTATAAGTCTAAAAGCCTACATGATAGATGGCAACTAGGCAAATCAATGGCTTAAACAAGCTTAGAGAAAAGACAGCAGTGAAAGCAAAGATGAAAGAAGCAGGAATGTAAATCGGATTTCTGGTGAAAAAAATTGGGTTTATGGAAATAACAAGGGACGAAACCACAGCACATTTTGGTGAATAGAAACAATACCGGAGCTTTGTGATTCCCAATTCTAAAAGTCTACATGATAGATAAATTCCAAATCTAATGGCTTCAAGAAAAGACAGAAGCTAAGAAAGAACAA
>RXID01005919.1:0-15851 GCA_005019695.1 Trichopus zeylanicus subsp. travancoricus
ACTACTACCACTGTTGTTGTCATTGCTGTGACTACTACTACTACTACAACAACTGCAACTGCTGCTACTACTACTGCTGTTGCTGCTGCTACAACTAATACTGCTGCTAGTACTACTGCTACTAATACTGCTACTACAACTACAACTACAGCTACTAATACTGCTACTACAACTACAACTACAGCTACAACTTTTGCTACTTCTACCTCTAATGTTGTTGCTTGTACCACTAATACAACAACTACTGTTGCTGCTGCTGCTCCTTCTAATGCAGTTACTACTGCTTGTACAGCTGCTACTGCTGCTGCTCCTACAACTAGTACTACTTCTTCTGCAACTACAACTACTGCTACTACTACTTCAACTACTACTATTACTGTTGTTACTATAACTACTACTACTATTACAACTACTACTTCTTCTGCTACTACAATTATTACTACTACTACTACTACTACTACTACTACTACTAATACTAATGTTTCTACTACTGCTGCTACTGTTGCTACTACTACTACTTGTATTACTATAATAATAACTACTACTATTATTACTATTGCTATTACTACTACTACTTCTACTACAACTGCTACTAATATTGCTGCTACAACCATAACAACAACAATTACTATTACTACAAGAACTACTACTGCGACAACAACAACAGCTGCTGCTACTAATGCTACTTCTACCATGACTATTACTACTAATACTATTGCTGCTACTAGTAATACTACTACTCCTACTACCACTTCTGCTACTACTATTGTTGTTGCGGCTACTACTACAACTACTACTTCTGCTACTACTTTTGCTATTACTACTACTACTACTACTGCTACTACTGCACCTATGCAGCTACTGCTTCTACAAATACTACTACTACTACTACTGCTACTACTGCACCTATGCAGCTACTGCTTCTACAAATACCACTACTACTACATTTCCAATAATAACAAGTACTACTAACTCTCCTACTACTAACACTCCTACTACTACTACTACTACTACTACAACTACTACTATTTCTACTACTACTACTACTACTAATACTTCTACTAATGCTACTGTTGCTTCTACAGCTACTACTTCTGCTACTACTACTTCAACTTCTCAAACAATAACAAATTCTACTACTAACATTGCTAATACCACTACTACAACTACTATTACTGCTACTGCAACTACTACTACTCCTACTGCTACTGCAACTACTACTTTTGTTACTACTACTAATACTACTCCTGCTGCTACTACCACCCCTACTAATGTGTCTACTACTACTTCTACTACTACCACAACTAGTACTACTACTATTACTACTAGTTTAACTACTACTACTTCTACTCATTCTGCTGCTATTACTACTACTACTACAACTGCAATAACTACAACAACAACTACTACTGCTACTATTGATACTGCTGCAACTACTACAACAACAACTACTACTATGACTACTACTACTACTACTACTGCAACGAAATCGACCTTCCTAACGCCGGCGATGCTCGCCGAAGTTCCGAGGTCGCGGAAGCTCTTTTTCAAGGAGGAAGTAGCAACAAGAAATAAGGAGAAGATATGGAGAAACTCTCGGATTCTTATTGCAACTTCTCTGCGATTATTTTTCGATGTTTTTGCGATTATGATTTACAATGGAGGCGTGCCCCTTATATAGAGGGCACGGTGATGTAAGCGCTCACATCAGCTGGTGGTATGAGCTAAGCGCGTACATCAGCATAATAGTAACCTATGCTAGGGTAGGCCTATAGCCTTTACATAAGACTCCAAGGGAAGTCTTGTCCTAGGCATAGCCTTTATATCCTAAGGCGTAGCCTTTACAAAAGACTCCAAAAGAGAGCTTATCCTAAGGCGTAGCCTTTATATCCTAAGGCATAGCCTTTACAGAAGACTCCAAAAGACGTCGCTGTCATAGGCTGGTAGCTCGTCCTTTGGCTAGGCTCGTCCTCTTGCCCTGCTTTGACTTCTTATTTCATAGCTCTAGCTGCTACTGTACTGTACAACAGGAGCCTACTTTCCTGTATTAGCTACTATACTTCCCACCACGCTCCGCCTGCTACGGGTCAGTGGTAGGTATTGTCGGCGTCTGCTTGTCGCGCGCTCTCTTGTTCATGAACCATTTGCGGGTATTGGCTTCAGAGATTGGTCCATGTAGTCTGAGCGCCCAAGTCAGGTCCTGTGTTTGTCGCTTTCTAGGTGGCCTGTCAGTTTGACGGAAAAGGCTGTTGAGTATCCGCAGTTGCGTTGGTGTCGGTGCCCACCGTCGTCCGGCTGTGGGTTCTGTGTTGCATGCCTTTGGCCATCTGCTTTGCATGGAGCCTGTCAGGTGCTCCTTTGTTTTCTTGATAAGCCGCTTGATTTCAGATTGCTGCTCCTTGTCATAGTCTGCACATGCTATGTCCTTGAGAATTCCGTTGGTGTGGTCGTAGAGTTCTTGTATGATGAATCCCGGGTACTCGGTACGCCTTGGTACTTGCTCACCCTGTGGGATGTAGTGAACCACACAGTTGTGCATGACGCTCTCTGCAGGGACTACCTCAATATGGAAACTATAGAAAAGTTTCCTTGTATCCCTGGATTCTCTTGGACTCCCTTCTTCTGTGAGTGCTTCCTTTGGGCGGTACAGCCATTGTCCTATGAGGGACACCTGTCCTCCTTTGTCTTGGAAAATCCCCTTGATAATAATTACATAGGGGTTTTCATATATCGATTCGGGTGCCAGTAGTACCTCGTCATGAAGATGGTAGTGTTTGCCATCCAGGCTGAATGCGAGGTAGTGTAGTTTCTCCTCTGGGCCCCTTCCGGAGGTTAGAACCGCCGCTCCTACGGGCTTTGCTGGGTACTCCTCTTGTGCCAGGGGAGAAGTACTTGTTGTTGGGGTAATGGAGCTTTGCCCGTTGGTATGCCTAGTGCACCCTTCTTTCTGCGGTTGGCATCCTTCCTCGAGTTCCTGTAGGACATATATGACTTCATGTTGTATGAGTGGGCAGAGGGAGTTGTGGAGGTTCTGAGGATCCTCCCCTTCTGAGATACTGTATATGGCATCACTCTGGTCCTCTCCTTCCTGCACAGATATTAAGTCATAATTTTCTGGAACATCTAGTTGCTCGAAGATGGCAACCCGTTTTACGTTCTTTCTGTCATTAGGGCATTCTCTGGCGAAATGCCCCAGGTCTCCGCAGAGGTAGCACTTGCAGCGTCTATTGCGCACAAGGTGCTTCCTTCTTTCAATGCGCACGTGGGTGTCGTGCGGCTTTCCTTTGTATGTCTTCGCCTTTCTGACCCCGTACTTCTTTTCTGTGGTGTAGTAGCCTGGGATCGGGATCTTGCTGCAGAAGGAAAGATCCGTGAGGGATCTTTTGAATGCGGCGTCTTTGCATTCCTCCTCCAGGTATTTGTAGGCGAATAGTATCCTGGGTATCACCCCGATGTTTACTCCGGGATACCTCTGATCGAAGGCCGCCTTCATTCTTCGGCCAATGTCTCCCGGCATTTTTAACCAGAACTTCTCAGATAGCTCCGTGCCTATAAACAATCTTCCGATTTTGGTAGCTAACCGGAGGTAGTCATTCATGTATAAAAGGATATCTTTCATGTTTGTACATGAAAGTCTTTCCAAGTCCCGGTATGCCGTGTCTTGAGCCAAGGTTGAACCTTGGGCTGGATCCTCCAATGAGAAGACCCTTCTCATCTGGGAAAGGATGTTTTGAGTGCCATCCCTTCCTCCTCCGGCTGCAATAATGGCTTGGTATTCTTCGCCATATAGCATACGCCATTGTACCCATGCAAGCCTGGCTGTTTCCCCTAGGAGGTTTTCCATGTATTCAATCTTGTCTCGTGCATCAGTGAATCCTTGCGCGGCGACATGGTTCCTCGTGATGGTTTCCCATCTTGCAAATGTTTCCTCAAATAGCCCGAGCTGTTCGGGTATTATCAAGAGGGCTCCTTCGTTCTGCTGTGCGGACGGTAGGGTCCACCTCTCATTGTTGAAGCCTCTTTGGAAACTTCCTTGGTTCCGCTGCCCAGACTCCGTTGTTATTCTGGATATTGTTGGAGTCGTGTTGGCCGCTGGTGGGTAACCTGGGGGTCCTGGTTCCATTGAAGCATCTGTGGGTGGCATGTACGGCCCGCTCGGAGATGTTGCCGAGGTTAGTGTACTTGTGTACAACCTCTCAGATAGCCTTTGGGCTAGTTTCTGCAGGGCAGGGTACTCCATCTCCGGTACTTCCTCTTCAATGCCTGCTGCAATAACATTAGCACTATGAGGGGGACAAGCGTTACCTTCTTCCTCAAGCTTTTCAGAAAGTATGCTGGCTGGTTCCTTCTCATCAGGCTCTTTCTTGTCATCTATGTCTCCCCATCCAGTTGGTTCGGGGGGGCCATAGTAGATATACTCCGGGGGAGTATATTTGACATAGTAGTCGTACCTCCCACTAGGCTCCCCTAGTGTGTCCCAGACTTCATCTGGTTGTTGGGAAAGCATGTCCCTTCTGCCTTCAGGAGGATCTTCATCCTCGTCAGGATATACATCCCACTTTGGGGCTCTGATTGGATATTCCATCTCTCCTTCTCCTTCAGGGAACCCCTCTTTGCAGAGCTGATGAAAGTAACTTTCGTCGTCACTTTCCTCTTCATCTTCTTCATCTTCCTTCAGCAGGACAGCAATTATATGAGGCGTTCTGAGCTCCTCTTCGTCATTGAATGCCTCCTCATCTCTTGGGAGGTAGCAGGATCTTCTTGGCATTTCTGCCGGCTTGTAGCTTCCGAACCGCAGAGAGATGCTCCCATCAAGGAGGCTCCTGCTCATGAGCTCCTCAGGTTGAGTTGGTGTGGAAAGCTTCGTTGGCCGGACAGTCCAGCTGCGTCCTTGCAGCGCCTCTGCTGAGTACCTTCGTCCTGGGAGGGCGTGTACTCCGTGGCTTGCTAGGTAGTCGACGACTCCTTGAATTTCGTGGGCAAAGCCTACGTTTGGGGTATTCGAAGCCGTTCCTACCTCCTCTATGATTAATAAAATTTGGACGCACCACTTTGCCAGTTCTCGTATCCCTTGTTAGGATAGAGAGACTTGTACGTGCCGTGTAAAGTCCCGTGACAGTCATCATGACGTTTTGGTAGCACGTATACAGTTACTGTCCGTGTGCTAGGTCCAACCCATCGTGGCCAGTATGCTTGTTTCCTTCCACCGGTTGTCACGGAAGAAACGACGCAGAGCCATTTGTACCACTCCGTCGGTGTAGGATCTGGAGTAGAAGTTGCAGTCACACCGAGGTGTATGTACTGCATCCTGCTTTGCCGTAGTTGATGGTAGCTTTCCTCCTGTATGAATGGGAGGTCTACCTGGTCATTGTCGACACAGAGGATTGCCTCCTCCGATCTATGTGTGTACACCCGATGGTGCACATCGTCCTTCCGGGAGTGGTACAGAACCTCCGCTGGAACTATGGCAGCTCTCTCCTGCATTGATAGTTTTCATTGTACCTGAGGATCGATCTGCTGCTCTAGTGTGTCTTGCGGGGTGTTTCTCCCTATCAGGAGTCTACCCATTCTCCTGGTTGTTTGTTGAGCCGTATGAAGGTGCCTGTGGCTCCTTCGGTATCCCCGAATCTGATCTTCGCACATCAGAGATGGTGCTGGGATAGGTAGCCCTTTGTAAACCAACTGGGTGTTGGTTCCTGGGGCCATCGCCTCCAAGCTTTTGCACTTCCTCAGCTAGTATTTGGTAAGGATCCCGAAAGCCCCTTAGTTTGCCTCGTGCCTCCTGAGGCCTTTGCGTGCGCCTCTCGTGCTGTTGGAGAAGCTTGTCCAGCCGTTCAAGGCTGTCGCCTGGTTCTCTTTGCTGGGGTTGTTGCCTGAACGCCTCAAATACGAGTCCTCGGGCCTCTTGTTTTGAAAGGGGCCTGCTGTCTAGGACTGCAGTTGTTAAAGCATTCAGAGAAATCTCGAGCCTCGAGATCTCTTGTGTGCAAGCTTGATGTAGTTCAAAGAGTTGTTTTAAATTCTTTAAGTTAACTCTTGATGCAATACAGGTTTTGTCGTAAATCACAGACAAGTTATGAGCTAGTGATTTACGACAAAACCTGTATTGCATCAAGAGTTAACTTAAAGAATTTAAAACAACTCTTTGAACTACATCAAGCTTGCACACAAGAGATCTCGAGGCTCGAGATTTCTCTGAAGACTTTAACAACTGCAGTCCTAGACAGCAGGCCCCTTTCAAAACAAGAGGCCCGAGGACTCGTACTCGAGGCATTCAGGCAACAACCCCAGCAAAGAGAACCAGGCGACAGCCTTGAACGGCTGGACAAGCTTCTCCAACAGCACGAGAGGCGCACGCGAAGGCCTCAGGAAGCACGAGGCAAACTAAGGGTCTTTCGGGATCCTTACCAGATACTAGCTGAGGAAGTGCAAAAGCTTGGAGGCGATGGCCCCAGGAACCAACACCCAGTTGGTGTACAAAGGGCTACCTATCCCAGCACCATCTCCGATGTGCGAAGATCAGATTCGGGGATACCGGAGGAGCCACAGGCACCTTCATACGGCTCAACAAACAACCAGGAGAATGGGTAGACTCCTGATGGGGAGAAACACCCCGCAAGACACACTAGAGCAGCAGATCGATCCTCAGGTACAATTAAAACTATCAATGCAGGAGAGAGCTGCCATAGTTCCAGTGGAGGTTCTGTACCACTCTCGGAGGGACGACGTGCACCATCGGGTGTACACGCATAGATCAGAGGAGGCAATCCTCTGTGTCGACAGTGACCAGGTAGACCTCCCATTCATACAGGAGGAAAGCTACCATCAACTACGGCAAAGCGGGATGCAGTACCTACACCTCGGTGTGCTGCAACTTCGACTCCAGATCCTACACCGACAGGAGGTTGGTACCATGGCTCTGGTCGTCTTCCGCGACAACCGGTGGGAAGGAAACAAAGCACTACTGGCCACGATGGAGGTGGACCTAGCAAAAGGCAGTCAACTGGTATACGTGATACCAAACGTCATGATGACTGTCATGGACTTCTACCAGCACGTACAAGTCTCTATCCTAACTAAGGGATACGAGAACTGGCAAAGTGGTGAGTCCAATTTATTAATCACTAGAGGCATGGTAGGAAGGCTCTCGAATACCCCAAACGTAGGCTTTGCCTACGAAATTCAAGGAGCCGTCGACTACCTAGCAAGCCACGGAGTACACGCCCTCCCAGGACGAAGGTACTCAGCAGAGGCGCTGCAAGGACGCAGCTGGACTGTCCGGCCAACGAAGCTTTCCACACCAACTCAACCTGAGGAGGTCATGAGCAGGAGCCTCCTTGATGGGAGCAGCTCTCTGCGGTTCGGAAGCTACAAGCCGGCAGAAATGCCAAGAAGATCCTGCTACCTCCCAAGAGATGAGGAGGCATTCAATGACGAAGAGGAGCTCAGAACTCCTCATATAATTGCCGTCCTACTGGAGGAAGATGAAGAGGAAAGTGACGACGAAAGTTACTTTCATCAGCTCTGTAAAGAGGGGTTCCCTGAAGGGGAAGGAGAGATGGAATATCCAATCAGAGCCCCAAAGTGGGATGTATATCCCGACGAGGACGAAGATCCTCCTGAAGGCAGAAGGGACGTGCTTTCCCAACAACCAGATGAAGTCTGGGACACACTAGGGGAGCCGAGTGGGAGGTACGACTACTATGTCAAATATACTCCCCCGGAGTATATCTACTATGGCCCCCCCGAACCAACTGGATGGGGAGACATAGATGACAAGAAAGAGCCTGATGAGGAGAAACCAGCCAGCATACTTTCTGAAAAGCATGAGGAAGAAGGTAACGCTTGTCCCCCTCATAGTGCTAATGTTATTGCAGCTGGCATTGAAGAGGAAGTACCGGAGATGGAGTACCCTGCCCTGCGGAAACTAGCCCAAAGGCTATCTGAGAGGTTGTACACAAGTACACTAACCTCGGCAACATCTCCGAGCAGGCCGTACATGCCACCCACAGATGCTTCAATGGAACCAGGACCCCCAGGTTACCCACCAGCGGCCAACACGACTCCAACAATATCCAGAATAACAACGGAGTCTGGGCAGCGGAACCAAGGAAGTTTCCAAAGAGGCTTCAACAATGAAAGGTGGACCCTACCGCCCGCACAGCAGAACGAAGGAGCCCTCTTGATAATACCCGAACAGCTCGGGCTATTTGAGGAAACATTTGCAAGATGGGAAACCATCACGAGGAACCATGTCGCCGCGCAAGGATTCACTGATGCGCGAGACAAGATTGAATACATGGAAAACCTCCTAGGGGAAACAGCCAGGCTTGCATGGGTACAATGGCGTATGCTAGATGGCGAAGAATACCAAGCCATTATTGCAGCCGGAGGAGGAAGGGATGGCACTCAAAACATCCTTTCCCAGATGAGAAGGGTCTTCTCATTGGAGGATCCAGCCCAAGGTTCAACCTTGGCTCAAGACACGGCATACCGGGACTTGGAAAGACTTTCATGCACAAACATGAAAGATATACTTTTATACATGAATGACTACCTCAGGTTAGCTACCAAAACGGAAGGTTGTTTATAGGAACGGAGCTATCTGAGAAGTTCTGGTTAAAAATGCCGGGAGACATTGGCCGAAGAATGAAGGCGGCCTTCGATCAGAGGTATCCTGGAGTAAACATCGGGGTAATACCCAGGATACTATTCGCCTACAAATACCTGGAGGAGGAATGCAAAGACACCGCATTCAAAAGATCCCTCAAGGATCTTTCCTTCTGCAGCAAGATCCCGATCCCAGGCTACTACACCACAGAAAAGAAGTACGGGGTCAGAAAGGCGAAGACATACAAAGGAAAGCCGCACGACACCCACGTGCGCATTGAAAGAAGGAAGCACCTTGTGCGCAATAGCCGCTGCAAGTGCTACCTCTGCGGAGACATGGGGCATTTCGCCAGAGAATGCCCTAATGACAGAAAGAACGTAAAACGGGTTGCCATCTTCGAGCAACTAGATGTTCCAGAAAACTATGACTTAATATCTGTGCAGGAAGGAGAGGACCAGAGTGATACAATATACAGCATCTCAGAAGGGGAGGATCCTCAAAACCTCCACAACTCCCTCCGCCCACTCCTACAAAATGAAGTCATATATATTCTGCAGGAACTCGAAGAAGGATGCCAACCGCAAAAGGAAGGGTGCACTAGGCATAACAATGGGCAAAGCTTCATTACCCCAACAACAAGTACTTCTCCCCTGGCACAAGAGGAGTACCCAGCAAAGCCCGTAGGAGCGGCGGTTCTAACCTCCGGAAGGGGCCCAGAGGAGAAACTACACTACCTCGCATTCAGGCTAGATGGCAAAACCTACCATCTTCATGACGAGGGACTACTGGCACCCGAATCGATATATGAAAACCCCTATGTAATTATTATCAAGGGGATTTTCCAAGACAAAGGAGGACAGGTGTCCCTCATAGGACAATGGCTGTACCGCCCAAAGGAAGCACTCACAGAAGAAGGGAGTCAAAGAGAATCCAGGGATACAAGGAAACTTTTCTATAGTTTCCATACTGAGGTAGTCCCTATAGAGAGCGTCATGCACAACTGTGTGGTTCACTACATCCCACAGGGTGAGCAAGTACCAAGGCGTACCGAGTACCCGGGATTCATCATACAAGAACTCTACGACCACACCAACGGAATTCTCAAGGACATAGCATGTGCAGACTATGACAAGGAGCAGCAATCTAAAATCAAGCTGCTTATCAAGAAAACAAGGGAGCACCTGACAGGCTCCATGCAAAACAGATGGCCAAAGGCATGCAACACAGAACCAACAGTCAGACGACGGTGGGCACCGACACCAACGCAACTGCGGATACTCAATAGCCTTTTCCGTCAAAGTGACAGGCCACCTAGAACGCGACAAACACAGGACCTAACTTGGGCGCTCAGACTACATGGACCAATCTCTGAAGCCAATATCCGCAAATGGTTCATGAACAAGAGAGCGCGCGACAAGCAGACGCCGACAATACCTACCATTGTCCCGTAGCAGGCGGAGCGTGGTGGGAAGTATAGTAGCTAATACAGGAAAGTAGAATCCTGTTGTACAGTACAGTAGCAGCTAGAGCTACGAAATAAGAAGGCAAAGCCTAGCAAGAGGACGAGCCTAGCCAAAGGACGAGCTACCAGCCTATGACAGCGACGTCTTTTGGAGTCTTCTGTAAAGGCTATGCCTTAGGATATAAAGGCTACGCCTTAGGATAAGATCTCTTTTGGAGTCTTTTGTAAAGGCTACGCCTTAGGATATAAAGGCTATGCCTAGGACACGACTTCCCTTGGAGTCTTATGTAAAGGCTATAGGCCTACCCTAGCATAGGTTACTATTATGCTGATGTAAGCGCTTAGCTCATACCACCAGCTGATGTGAGCGCTTACATCACCGTGCCCTCTATATAAGGGGCACGCCTCCATTGTAAATGAACATCGCAGAAATCCTAGAAAACGCAGAAACTTGAGAAGTTGCAATAAGAATCCGAGAGTTTCTCCATATCTTCTCCTTATTTCTTGTTGCTACTTTCCTCCTTGAAAGAGAGCTTCCGCGGACCTCGGAAACTTCGGCGAGCATCGCCGGCGTTAGGAAGGTCGATTTCATGGTATCAGAGCTAGCTAAAGATATGGCGGAGTAGAACCCCCAAGAGGTCAAGGTGCCAAGAGTGCGAGGTAAGGGTCGTACTTACCCAAATCCTGATTTAAACTACTGTGTTCAGATTTTGTGTTAAGAATTCATAAGTGCTATCTTTTCCTTTGTGGTAATTTGCGGATTAGAATTAAGCATGGTTTTTACTGACTGGATGAAGAGCTTTGTGTAAGGAAAAAGGACAGGTCCTAACTTGGCAGTAAAGGCGAGGGGCCGTGAGTAAGCCCAAGGGCACACCTGTATGATCCTGAAGCGTTGCTTTAATCTAGTAAGGAATTGCCATGTTTAACCTAATACTGGAATTTATCCTTTGGAAATTGTAGTAACTGTGAACTTTTTAGCCCATATGTCTGAAGCATGGGAAAAATCCATTCAGGAGTGGTATGAACGTTCCCGAACCTCTAGCCTTGAGTATCTTGACCTTGCTTTAGTAACAAAAGTTTCCACCAATCAACTAGCTCATAACTTGTCTGTGATTTACGACAAAACCTGTATTGCATCAAGAGTTAACTTAAAGAATTTAAACCAACTCTTTGAACTACATCAAGCTTGCACACAAGAGATCTCGAGGCTCGAGATTTCTCTGAAGACTTTAACAACTGCAGTCCTAGACAGCAGGCCCCTTTCAAAACAAGAGGCCCGAGGACTCGTACTCGAGGCGTTCAGGCAACAACCCCAGCAAAGAGAACCAAGCGCCAGCCTTGAACGGCTGGACAAGCTTCTCCAACAGCACGAGAGGCGCACGCAAAGGCCTCAGGAGGCACGAGGCAAACTAAGGGTCTTTCGGGATCCTTACCAAATACTAGCTGAGGAACTGCAAAAGCTTGGAGGCGATGGCCCCAGGAACCAACACCCAGTTGGTTTACAAAGGGCTACCTATCCCAGCACCATCTCCGATGTGCGAAGATCAGATTCGGGGATACCGGAGGAGCCACAGGCACCTTCATACGGCTCAACAAACAACCAGGAGAAGGGGTAGACTCCTGATGGGGAGAAACACCCCGCAAGACACACTAGAGCAGCAGATCGATCCTCAGGTACAATTAAAACTATCAATGCAGGAGAGAGCTGCCATAGTTCCAGCGGAGGTTCTATACCACTCCCGGAGGGACGACGTGCACCCTCGGGTGTACACGCATAGATCAGAGGAGGCAATCCTCTGTGTCGACAATGACCAAGTAGACCTCCCATTCATACAGGAGGCAAGCTACCATCAACTACGGCAAAGCGGGATGCAGTACATACACCTCGGTGTGCTGCAACTTCGACTCCAGATCCTACACCGACAGGAGGGTGGTACCATGGCTCTGGTCGTCTTCCGCGACAACCGGTGGGAAGGAAACAAAGCACTACTGGCCACGATGGAGGTGGACCTAGCAAAAGGCAGTCAGCTGGTATACGTTATACCAGACGTCATGATGACTATCAAGGACTTCTACAAGCACGTACAAGTCTCTATCCTAACTAAAGGATACGAGAACTGGCAAAGTGGTGAGTCCAATTTATTAATCACTAGAGGCATGGTAGGAAGGCTCTCGAATACCCCAAACGTAGGCTTTGCCTACGAAATTCAAGGAGTCGTCGACTACCTAGCAAGCCACGGAGTACACGCCCTCCCAGGACGAAGGTACTCAGCAGAGGCGCTGCAAGGACGCAGCTGGACTGTCCGGCCACCGAAGCTTTCCACACCAACTCAACCTGAGGAGGTCATGAGCAGGAGCCTCCTTGATGGGAGCATCTCTCTGCGGTTCGGAAGCTACAAGCCGGCAGAAATGCCAAGAAGATCCGGCTACCTCCCAAGAGATGAGGAGGCATTCAATGACGAAGAGGAGCTCAGAACTCCTCATATAATTGCCGTCCTACTGGAGGAAGATGAAGAGGAAAGTGACGACGAAAGTTACTTTCATCAGCTCTGTAAAGAGGGGTTCCCTGAAGGAGAAGGAGAGATGGAATATCCAATCAGAGCCCCAAAGTGGGATATATATCCCGACGAGGACGAAGATCCTCCTGAAGGCAGAAGGGATGTGCTTTCCCAACAACCAGATGAAGTCTGGGACACACTAGGGGAGCCTAGTGGGAGGTACGACTACTATGTCAACTATACTCCCCCGGAGTATATCTACTATGGCCCCCCCGAACCAACTGGATGGGGAGACATAGATGACAAGAAAGAGCCTGATGAGGAGGAACCAGCCAGCATACTTTCTGAAAAGCATGAGGAAGAAGGTAATGCTTGTCCCCCTCATAGTGCTAATGTTATTGCAGCAGGCATTGAAGAGGAAGTACCGGAGATGGAGTACCCTGCCCTGCGGAAACTAGCCCAAAGGCTATCTGAGAGGTTGTACACAAGTACACTAACCTCGGCAACATCTCCGAGCGGGCCGTACATGCCGCCCACAGATGCTTTAATGGAACCAGGACCCCCAGGTTACCCACCAGCGGCCAACACGACTCCAACAATATCCAGAATAACAACGGAGTCTGGGCAGCGGAACCAAGGAAGTTTCCAAAGAGGCTTCAACAATGAAAGGTGGACCCTACCGTCCGCACAGCAGAACGAAGGAGCCCTCTTGATAATACCCGAACAGCTCGGGCTATTTGAGGAAACATTTGCAAGATGGGAAACCATCACGAGGAACCATGTCGCCGCGCAAGGATTCACTGATGCGCGAGACAAGATTGAATACATGGAAAACCTCCTAGGGGAAACAGCCAGGCTTGCATGGGTACAATGGCGTATGCTATATGGCGAAGAATACCAAGCCATTATTACAGCCGGAGGAGGAAGGGATGGCACTCAAAACATCCTTTCCCAAATGAGAAGGGTCTTCTCATTGGAGGATCCAGCCCAAGGTTCAACCTTGGCTCAAGACACGGCATACCGGGACTTGGAAAGACTTTCATGCACAAACATGAAAGATATCCTTTTATACATGAATGACTACCTCAGGTTAGCTACCAAAACTGGAAGGTTGTTTATAGGCACGGAGCTCTCTGAGAAGTTCTGGTTAAAAATGCCGGGAGACATTGGCCGAAGAATGAAGGCGGCCTTCGATCAGAGGTATCCTGGAGTAAACATCGCAGTGATACCCAGGATACTATTCGCCTACATATACCTGGAGGAGGAATGCAAAGACGCCGCATTCAAAAGATCCCTCAAGGATCTTTCCTTCTGCAGCAAGATCCCGATGCCAGGCTACTACACCACAGAAAAGAAGTACGGGGTCAGAAAGGCGAAGACATACAAAGGAAAGCCGCACGACACCCACGTGCGCATTGAAAGAAGGAAGCACCTTGTGCGCAATCGACGCTGCAAGTGCTACCTCTGCGGAGACATGGGGCATTTCGCCAGAGAATGCCCTAATGACAGAAAGAACGTAAAACGGGTTGCCATCTTCGAGCAACTAGATGTTCCAGAAAACTATGACTTAATATCTGTGCAGGCAGGAGAGGACCAGAGTGATGCCATATACAGCATCTCAGAAGGGGAGGATCCTCAGAACCTCCACAACTCCCTCCGCCCACTCATACAACATGAAGTCATATATGTCCTACAGGAACTCGAGGAAGGATGCCAACCGCAAAAGGAAGGGTGCACTAAGCATACCAAAGGGCAAAGCTCCATTACCCCAACAACAAGTACTTCTCCCCTGGCACAAGAGGAGTACCCAGCAAAGCCCGTAGGAGCGGCGGTTCTAACCTCCGGAAGGGGCCCAGAGGAGAAACTACACTACCTCGCATTCAGCCTGGATGGCAAAACCTACCATCTTCATGATGAGGTACTACTGGCGCCCGAATCGATATATGCCAATCCCTATGTAATTATCATCAAGGGGATTTTCCAAGACATAGGAGGACAGGTGTCTCGCATAGGACAATGGTTGTACCGCCCAAAAGAAGCACTCACAGAAGATGGGAGTCCAAGAGAATCCATGGATGCAAGGAAACTTTTCTATAGTTTCCATACTGAGGTAGTCCCTGCAGAGAGCGTCATGCACAACTGTGTGGTTCACTACATCCCACAGGGTGAGCAAGTACCAAGGCGTACCGAGTACCCGGGATTCATCATACAAGAAATCTACGACCACACCAACGGAATTCTCAAGGACATAGCATGTGCAGACTATGACGAGGAGCAGCAATCTGAAATCAAGCTGCTTATCAAGAAAACAAGGGAGCACCTGACAGGCTCCATGCAAAGCAGATGGCCAAAGGCATGCAACACAGAACCCACAGCCGGACGACGGTGGGCACCGACACCAACGCAACTACGGATACTCAACAGCCTTTTCCGTCAAAGTGACAGGCCCCCTAGAAAGAGGCAAACACAGGACCTGACTTGGGCGCTCAGACTACATGGACCAATCTCTGAAGCCAATATCCGCAAATGGGTCATGAACAAGAGAGCGCGCGACAAGCCGACGCCGACAATACCTACCATTGTCCCGTAGCAGGCGGAGCGTGGGTGGAAGTATATAGCTATGACAGGAAAGTAGAATCCTGTTGTACAGTACATACAGCTAGAAGAGCTACGAAATAAGAAGTCAAAGCCTATCCAAGATGACGAGGCCTATCTCCAATGAAGCTACCACCTATGACAAAGCGACGTCTTTTGGAGTCTTCTGTAAGGCTATGCCTTAGGATATAAAGGCTACACCTTAGGATAAGATATCTTTTGGAGTCTTTTGTAAAGGCTACGCCTAAGGATATAAAGGCTACGCCTAGGACAATACTTCCCTTGGAGTCTTATGTAAAGGCTATAGGCCTACCCTAGTATAGGCTACTATTATGCTGATGTAAGCGCTGGAGCTCATACCACCAGCTGAGGGAGCGCGGTACATCACCGTGCCCTCTAGAAAGGGGGCACGGCCTCCATTGTAAATGACATCGCAGAAGCCGAGAAAACGCAGAAACTTGAAAAGTTGCAATAAGAATCCGAGAGTTTCTCCATATCTTCTCCTTATTTCTTGTTGCTACTTTCCTCCTTGAAAAAGAGCTTCCGCGACCTCGGAACTTCGGCGAGCATCGCCGGCGTTAGGAAGGTCGATTTCAGGAAGTATAGAAGCTAATACAGGAAAGTAGGTTCCTGTTGTACAGTACGTAGTAGCTATAGCTACGAAATAAGAAGTCAAAGCCTGGCA
>RXID01005927.1:1490-13693 GCA_005019695.1 Trichopus zeylanicus subsp. travancoricus
AGTAGTTGTAGTAGTAGTTGGAGTTGTATTAATAGTAGTTATAGCAGTAGTCGTTGGAGTAGTAGTAGTGCTAGTCGTAGAAGTGGTTGCAAAAGCAGTAGTTGTTGTATTAATAGTAGTAATAGTAATAGTTGTTGGAGTAGTAGCAGTGCTAGTCGTAGAAGTGGGAGTAGCAGTGTTGTAGTAGTAGCAGTAGTAGTCATAGATGTAGTAGTTGAAGTAGTAGTAGCAGTATTAGTAGTAATCGTAGTAGTAGCAGTAGCTGCAGCAGCAGCAGGAGTAATAGTAGTTGCAGTAGTAGCTGTAGAAGCAGAAGCAGTTGTCGCAGTAGCAGATGTGGTAGTAGTAGTAGGAGGAGATGGAGGTGGAGTAGTGGTAGTAGAAGTAGTAGTCGTAGTAGTAGTAATAGTAGTTGTAGTAGTAGTAATAGTAGTAGTAGAAGTAGAAGCAGTAGCAGTAGTAATTTTTCTTTTAGCAGTAACAGGGGTAGTAGTAGAAGTTAGAGTAGAAATAGTAGTAGTATTAGTAGCAGTAGTTTTAGGAGGAGGAGGAGGAGGAGGAGTAGTAGTAGTAGTAGTAGTAGTAGTAGTAGTAGTAGTAGTAGAAGCCACAACAACAGCAGTAGTTGTTGTAGTAGTAGTTGTTGTTGTAGTAGTAAAAGTAAACGTTGTTGTCGTAGTAGTAGTAGTAGTAGTAGTACTAGTAGTAGTTGTAGTAGTAGTAGTAATAGAAGTAGTAGTAGTAGAGGTAGTAGTGGTAGTAGTACATGAAGTCGTAGTAGTTATTGCAGTAGTAGTACTAGTAGTAGTAGTAGTTGTAGTAGTAGTTGTAGAAGTAGTAGTAGTAGAAGCAGTAGTGATAGTCATAATAGTAGCAACAGCTGCTGAAACAGTCATTGTAGTAGTTGTAGCGGAAGTAGAACCTGTAGTTGTAGTGGAAGTAGTAGTAGGAGGAGGAGGTGGAGGAAGAGGTGTAGTTGTAGGGGTAGTAGTAGTAGAAGTAAGAGAAGAAGTAGTAGTTGTATCAGTAGTTGTATTAGTAGGAGGAGGTGGAGTAGTAGTAGTAGTAGTAGTAGTAGTAGTAGTAGTAGTAGTAGTAGTAGTAGTAGTAGTAGTAGTAGTAGTAGTAGTAGTAGTAGTAGTAGTAGTAGTAGTAATAGTAGTAGTAGTAGGAGGAGGAGGAGGAGGAGCAGTAGCAGCAGCAGCAGTAGTAGTGGTGGTGGTGGTACTAGTAGTAGTAGTAGTAGTAGTAGTAGTGGTGGTACTAGTAGTAGTAGTTGTAGTAGTTACAGTAGAAGTAGTTGTTGGTATTGTAGTTGTAGCAGTAGTAGTGGTACTAGTAGTAGTAGTTGTTGTAGTAGTAACAAGAGTAGTAGTTATTATTGTTGTTGTAGTAGTTGTAGTAGTCGTACTAGTATTAGTAGAAGTAGTAGTAGTAGAAGAAGTAGTAGTAATAGTAGTGGTAGTAGCAGTTGAGGTAATAGTACTTGTTGCAGAAGAAGTACTTGTAGTAGTAGTTGTAGTACTGGTAGTAGGAGTTATGGTACAAGTAGTAGTAGGAGGAGGAGTTGCGGTACGAGTAGTTGTTGTATTAGCAGTTGTACTAGTAGTAGTAGTTTTAATATCGAGTTGGTGTTGGAGTATGGGTAGTAATAGGAGAAGTGGTTGTAGCAGTAGTAGTAGTAGTAGCAATAGTAGGAGTCATAGAAATAAAAATAGAAATAGTAGTTGAAGTAGGAGTAATACTAGAACTAGTAGTCGCAGTAGTGGTAGTAGCAGTATTTGTAGTAGAAATATTAGTAGCAATAATAGTAGTAATTGCAGTAGTAGGAGTCATAGTTGTAGTAGTAGTAGTAAGAAGAATAATAGTAGGAGTATTTTTGGCAATTGTATTTGTAATATTAGAAGTAGTGGTTGTAGTAGTAAAAGGTGCAACAGTAGTAGTAGCAGCAGTAGCAACTGTAGTAGTGGTAGTAGCAGCAGCAGCTGTAGTAGTAGTAGAATTCGTACTAGAAGATGTAGTAGTAGTAGTAGTAGTATTAGCAGGAGTAGTAGAAGTAGCAGTCTGAGTGCTTGTAGTAGTAGCGATAGTAGTAGTAGAAGAAGTAGCTGTGGTACTAGTAGTTCTCGAAGTAGTAGTTGTAGCAGTAGGAGTAGTAGTAGTTGTTGTTATTGTAGTAGCCTCAAAAGTGGTACCAGTAGTACCAGAAGTGGAAGTAGTAGAAGAAGTAGCATTAGTAGTCGCAGTAGTAGTAGAAGCAGTAGTAGTAGTAGCCGAAGTAATAGTAGTAGTAGTAGTTGTTGTTGTAGTAGTATCTGTCGTAGTTGTTGTAAGAGTAGTTGTATTAGCAACAACAACTACAGCAGCAGTAGGAGCAGCAGTAGTAGTAGTGGTGGTAGTAGTAGTAGAAAGAGTAGTGGTAGTAGTAGCAATAGTAGTAGTAGTAGGAAAAGTAGTAGGAGTAGTTGTAGCAGTAGGAGCAGTAGTGACACTAGGTGTATTACTAGTAGAAATAATAGTAATAGTTTTAGTGGTAGTAGCAGAAGAGTAGTAGCAGTAGCAGCCGTAGTTGTAATAGTTGTTGTAGTAGTAGTAGTTTTTGTAGTAGTAGCATTAGTAGTAGTAGTTGTTGTTGTTGTAGCCGTAGTAATAGTAGTGGGAGTTGTGGTAGTAGCAGTAGTTATAATAGAAGCAGTACTAGTAGCAGTAGTTGTTCCAGTAGTAATAATAGCGGAATCAGCAGTAGCAACAGTAGGAGTAGTAGTAGAAGAAGTAATAGTAGTAGCAGCATCAGCAGTAGGAGCCGCAGTATTTATAGTAGCAATAATAGAAGTAACAGTAGTAGTTGTTGTTGTAATAGTAGTAGCAATAGAAGTAGCAGGTGTTGTTGTTCTTGCAGTAACTGAAGCAGCAACAGCAGTAGTAGTTGTGGTAGCAATAGCAATAGTAACGGTAGTAGTAGTATTAGTCGTAGTAGTGGTAGTATGAATAGGAATAATTGTAGTAATAGTAGTAGCAGTTGTACTAATCGTAAGAGTGGCAATAGTAGTAGTAGTAGTGGTAGTAGTGGAAGTAGTGGCAGTAGTAGTACTAATAGTAGTATTAGTTGTAATAGTCTGAGTAGTAGTAGTAGTATTAGTTGAAGTACTAGTTATAGTAGTAGTAGTAGTAGCAGCAGCAGCAGCAGAAGCAGCAGAAGCAACAGTAGTTATAGTAGGAGTAGTAGTAGTAGTAGTAGTGGTGGTTGTAGTAGGAGAAGCTGTAGCAACAATAGTTGTTGTAGTAGTAGTATATGTAATGGTAGTATTAATTATAGTAATAGCCATTGTAATAGTAGCAATTGTACTCGTAATAGAACTAGTAGCAGCAGCTGCAGCAGCAGCAGCAGTAGTAGTAGTAGTAATAATAGGAGAAGTAGTAGTAGTAGAAGAAGAAGATAAAATAGTAGTAGTAGTCATAGTAATCGTAGTAGTAATGGTAGTAGCAGTAATGGTAGTAGTAGTGATAGTAGCAGCTATTGTAACAGTAGTAGTTTAGCAGCAATAGTAGTAGTAGGAGTATTAGTGGCAGTAGTAGCAGTAGTAGCCGTTGTAGTAGTAGTAGTAGGAGCAGCAGCAGTAGTAGCAATAGCTGTATTGGAAGTAGCAGTTGTTGTAGGTAGTAGTAGTTGTAGTAGTTGTAGTAGTAGTAGTAGGAGTAGCAGTAGCAGTAGTAGCAGTAGTTGTCGTATATTTAGTAGTAGTAGTTGTTGTAGTAGTAGCAAAAGTAGTAGCAGTGAAAGTAGTCGCAGTACTACTAGTAGCAGAAGTGGCAGTAATAGTTGTAGCAATTGCAGCAGTAGCAGCAACATTAGTAGTTGTAATGGTTGTAGTACTGGAACTAGAAGTAGTAGTAGTAGTAGTAGTAGTAGTAGTACTTGTTGTTGTTGTTGTTGTTGTTATTCTAGTAGTCGTAGTAGTAGTAGTAGTAGTAGTAGTAGTTGAAGTAGGAGTAGTAGTAGTAGGAATAGTAGTAGGAGGAGTTCCTGTCGCAGCAGTAGCTATAGTAGTGGTTATTGTAGTAATTATTGTAGTTGAAGTAGTAGCAGTAGTAGTAGTAGTAGTACTAGTAGTAGAAGTAGTAGTATTACTAGATGTAGTTGTAATAGTAGTTGTTGTTATTGTAATAGGAGTTGGTGTAGCATTGGGGTTGTTGTAGGGGCAGTGGTGGTGGTAATAGCAGTAGTAGTAGTAGTAGTAGTAGAAGTAGTAGGAGTAGAAATAGAAGAAGTAGCTCTAGTGGCAGTAATAGTGGAACTAGTAGTAGTTGTTGGAGTAGTAGTAGAGACAGTGATAGTAGCTGTAGTAGCAATAACATTAGCAATAGCTGTAGGAGTAGTAGTAGTTGTAGTACTAGTAGTAGTAGTAGTAATTGTAGTAGAAGTACTTGTTGCAAAAGTTGCGGTAATCTTAGTCTTACTAGTACTATTAGTTGCAGCATTAGTAGCAATAGGTGCGCTAGTAGCAGTAGTTGTAGTAACAACTATAGTAGTAGTAGTAGAAGTAGCAATAGTAGCAGTCGTAAAAGTAGTAGTAGTAGTCGTAGTAGTAGTAGTAGTAGTAGTCATAATAGTAGTAGCAGTAGCAGTAGCAGTTGTTGTTGTTGCTATTGTTGTAGTTGTAGTAGCAGAAGTAGAAGCAGTAGTTGTAGTAGCAAAAGTAGTAGTAGTAGTAAGCGGAGGAGGAGTCGTAGTAGTAGTAGTAGAAGTAGTAGTCGTAGTAGTAGTAATTGTAGTGGTAGAAGTCGTAGTAGTAGCAGTAGTTGCTGTTGTTGTAGTAGTTGTAGGGTTAGTAGTAGCAGCATCAAGAGTAAAAGTTGTAGTAGTTGGAGTAATAGTAGTAGTTGTAGTAGTAGTAGGTGTAGTAGTTGTAGCAGCAATAGTAGTAGTAGTAGTAGTACTCGTAGTAATAGTAGTAGTAGTAGTACTCGTAGTAGTATAGTATAGTTTGTTGTAGTTGTAGATGTAGTATATGTTTTGTTGTTGTTGTTGTAGTTATAGTATAGTGTTATAGTAGCAATAGTAGTAACAATAGAAGTAGTGTTGTAGTAGTAGTTGTAGTAGTAGTACTAGCACTAGTAGTTGTTGTAGTAGTAGTAGTAGTGGTCATAATAGTAGTAGTGGTGGTAGTGCTAGTACTAATTGAAGTATTAGTAGCTGTTGTAGTAGTAGTACTAGTAGTAGTAGTAGTGGTAGTTGTAGTGGTAGTGGTTGTAGTAGAAGTAGGAGTAGTTGTTGTAGTAGTGGCAATAGGAGTAGTACTAGTGGAAGTAGCTGTAAAAGGAGTTGGTGTAGGAGTGGGCGTAGCAATAGGACAAGTTGTAGTATTAGTAGCAGTAGTAGGAGTAGTAGTAGTAGGAGTCATAGGAGTTGAAATAGAAATAGTCGTTGTAGTAGCAGTAATTATTGAACTAGTAGTAGTAACAGGTGTAGTAGTAGTAGTAGCAGTAGTGGTAGTAGCAGTTGTGGTAGTAGCAATAATCGTTGTAATTGCAGTAGTAGGAGTAGTAGTAGTAGTAGTAATGGTAGTAGAAGTACTTACAGCAATAATAGTTGTAATAGTATTGGTAGTAATAGGTGTAATAGTAGTAGTAGTAGTAGTAGCAACTATCGTAGTGGTAGTAGTAACAGTAGTAGAAGTAGAAGTAGAAGTCGTAGAGGTGGTAGTAGTAGTAGTAGTGTTAGTAGGAGTAGTGGTAGTAGAAGTAGGAGTGCTTGTAGTAGTAGCAATTGTAGTAGTAGAAGTAGTAGCAGCAACAATAGTAGTAGTAGAAGTAGGACTACTAGCAGAAGTAGTAGTACTAGCGGAAGTAGTAGTAGTAGTAGCAGTAGCAGTAGTAGCAGTAGTAGTTGCAGCAAAAGGCGTACCAGTTGTCCTAGAAGTGGAAGTAGTGGAAGCAGTAGCATTTGTAGTCGCAGTAGTAGTAAAAGCAGTCGTAGCAGCAGAAGTGTGGGTAGTAGTAGCAGCAACAACAACAATTGTAGCAACAATAGCAGAGCAGTGGAAGTAGTAGGAGTAGCAGTGATAGTAGCTGTAGCAACTATAGTAGGTGTGGTTGTATTAGCACCAGCAACTACAATAGTTGTAGTAGTAATAACAATAGTGGTAGCAATAGATGCAACAGCAGTAGCAGTAGTAGGAACAGTAATAGTAGTTGTAGTAGTTCTAGTAGTAGTAGGAATAATAATTGTAGTTGCAGCAGTAGTAGTACCGATGTAGTAGAAGTAGGAAAAGTACTAGTAGTAGTACAGGTAGCACTAGCAGGGACAACAGTTTTATTACCAGTGGAAGTAGTAGTAATAGTAGTAGTTATTGTAGTAGTACTTGTTGTGGTAGAAATAATAGCGAAGCTTGCAGTAGCAGCAGTAGTAGCAGAAAAAGTAGCAGTAGTAGTATCAGCAGCAGCAGCAGTAGTATTTATCGTAGTATTAGTAGTAGTAGTAGTTGTCGTAATAGTAGTAGCAGTAGCAGTTGTTGTTGTAATAGCAGTAGAAGTAGTAGCAGTGGTACTTGTTATTGTTGCAGTAGCAAAAGTTGCAATAGTAGTAGTTGTTGTAGTAGCAGTAGAAGTAGTAGCCTTAGTAGTCGTGTTGGTCATAGTAGTAGTAGTGGCAATACTAATAATTGTAGTAATAGTAGTAGTAGTTGTACTAGTCATAAGTCTTAGCAGTAGTAGTCGTAGTGATAGTAGTAGAAGCAGTAGCAATTGTAGCCGAAGTATTAACAGTAGTATTAGTAGTAATAGACGGATTAGTAGTAGTAGTAGGAGTAGAAGTAGTAGGAGGAGATGGAGTAGGAGTGGTAGTATTAGTAGAAGTAGTAGTTGTAATGGTAGTGGTAGTAGTAGCTGTAGTATTAGTAGTAGTAGTAGTAGTAGTAGTAGTAGTAGTAGTAGTAGTAGTAGTAGTAGTAGTAGTAGTAGTCGAAGTAATAGTCGTAGTAGTAGTTGTAGTAGTAGAAGTAGTAGTAGTAGTAGTAGTAGTAGTTGTTGTTGTTGTTATTGTTGTTATTGTTGTTGTTGTTGTTGTTGTTGTTGTTGTTGTAGTAGTAGTTGTTGTTGTTGTAGTAGCAGTAGTAGAAGCAAAAGCAGCAGAAGCAGCATTAGTTATAGTAGTAGGAGCAGTAGTAGTAGTTGTAGTGGTACTAGGAGCAGCAATAGCAGTAGCAGCCGTAGAAGTAGTAGTATTAGTCATGTTAATATTAATAGTAGTAGCAACAGTTGTACTAGTAATAGAAGTAGTAGCAGTAGCAGTAGCAGCAGCAGAAGTAGTAGTACCAATAATTAGCATCGTAGTTTTAGTAGTAGAGGAAGAAGAAGAAGAAAAAGAAGAGGAAGTAGTAGTAGTAGTAGTCGTAATTGTAGTAGTAGTGGTAGTAGAAGTAATTGTAGCAGTAGTGGTAGTAGCAGCAGTAGTAATATCTATGGTAGTAGCAGCTGTAGTGTCAATAATAGCAGCAGTAGCAGTTGTTGTAGTAGTAGTAGTACTAGTGTAGTAGCAGTAGCAGTAGTAGAAGTAGAGGTAGTAGTAGCGGTAGTTGTTGTTGTTGTAGTAGTAGTAGTTGATGTAGTAGCGGTAGTAGTAGTAGCAGTAGTAGTCGTATATTTCGTAGTAGTAGTAGTTGTAGCAGTAGTAGTCGTATATTTCGTAGTAGTAGTTATTGCAGAAGTAGTAGCAGTGGAAGTAGTAGTAATAGTACTAGTAGCAGTAGTAGCAGTAATTATAGTCGCAGTTGCTATAGTACCAGCAGCAGCAGTAGTAGTAGTGCTTGTAATAATAGTTGTCGCAGTAGTAATAGTAGCAGTAGTAGTAGTATTACGAGTAGTTGGAGTAGTAATAGTACTAGTACTAGTATTAGTTATAGCAATAGAAGCAATAGTAGCAATAGTAGTAATAGTAGTAGTAGTAAGTGTAGCAGTAATTGCAGTAGCAGGAGAAGTAGTAGGAGCAGTAGTAGCAGTAGCAGTAGCAGCAATAGTAGTAGTAGTAGTAGTGGTAGCAGTAGTAAAAGTACTAGTTGTAGTAGTAGTGCAGTGGTAGCTATAGCAGTTGTAGCAGTAGTTATCACTGTAATAGTAGCAGTTGTGGTAGTATTAGTAGTAGTAATAATAGCAGTAGTAGCGGCAGCAGCAGCAGCAGCAGCAGTAGTAGTAGTATTAAAAGTAGCAGGAGTAGTAATAGTGCTAGTAATAGTTATAGTAGTAGAAGTAGTAGTAGCAATATTAGCAGTAGTTGCAGTAGTAGAAGAAGTAGTAGGAGGACTAGTAGTAGCAGCAGTAGCAACAATAATAGTGGTAGTAGTGGTAGTGGTATAAGTAATAGAAGTACAAGTTGTAGTAGCTGCGCAGTGGTAACTGCAGCAGTAGTAGCTATAGTTGTCACTGTAAGAGTAGCAGTAGTGGCTGTAGTAGTAGTAGTAGTAGCCACAGCAGTAGTAGTAATAGTATTACTGGTAATAGTTCCTATAGTAGCAGTAGTTGTAGTAGTAGTAGTTGAACTAGTAGGAGTAATCGTCGGAGTAGGTGTAGGAGTAGGAGTAGTAGTTGGAGTAATAGTATTAGTGGTAGTAGTTGTAGGAGTAGTTGTTGTAGTGTTAGTATTAGCAGTATTAGTACCACCAGTAGTAGTTGTAGTAGTATTAGTATTAGTAGTAGTAGTAGTAGTAGTAGTAGTAGTAGTTGTAATAGTAGTTGTAGTAGTAGTTGTTGTTGTTGTAGTAGTAGTAGTTGCAGTAGTAGTGGTGGCAGTAGTAGTAGTAGTTGTAGTAGTGGTAGTAGTTGTAGTTGTAGTAGTTGTAGTAGTAGTTATTGTTGTTGTTATACTAGTAGTTGTGGAAGTAGTAGCAATAGTAGTAGCATGAATTGGAGTAGGAGTCATAGTATGCATAGTAGTAGTTGGAGGAGTAGTAGTGGCAATAGGCATTGGACTACGAGGGATAGTAGTTGCTGTTGTTGGAGTAATAGGAGTTGTAGTAGTAGTAGTAGTAGGAGACGAGTACGATTTGTTGTAGTTGTAGTAGTAGTTGTTGTAATGGTAGTAGCTGAAGTAGCAGCATTTGTAGTTGGAATAGAAGTAGTAGGAGCAGCAACAATAGTAATAGTAGGAGTTATAACTATTGTGTAGTAGTAGTAGTAGCAAAAGTATTAGTATTAGCAGTAGTAGTAGTAGTAGTAGTAGTAGTAGTATTTGGAGTACTAGTAGAAGTAGTAGCAGCAGTAGTAGTAGCAACTATAGCAGCAATAGTAGTAGTTGTAGTAGCAATAGCAGCTGCAGTGGTGGTAGTAGTAGTAGTAGTAGTAGTTGGAGTTGGTGTAGTATTACTAATATCAGTAGCAGCAACAACTGCAGCAATAGTAGTAGTAGTCATAAGAGTGTAGTACTAGTAGTAGTAGGAGGAGGAGGAGGAGGAGTCATAATAGCAGTAGTAGCAGCAGTAGCTATAGTAGTCATAGTAGTAGTAGCGGCAACAACAATAGTAGTAGAAGAAGTAGTAGTAGTAGCAGTATAGTACTAGTAGTAGGAGGAGTTATAGTCATAGCAGTTATAGGAGTGTTAGGATTAGTACGTAGTCACAGAAGTTTTAGGAGTGTTAGGGGCAGTATTAGGAGTAATAGTAGTAGTAGTAGTAGCAGTAGTAGTAGTAGAAGGAGGACTGTTAGAATTAGTAGTAGTAGTAGTGTTAATATTAGTAATAGTAGCAATAGTAGCAGTAGTGGTAAAAGTCGTAGTAGTAGTATCAGTAGTAGTAGCAGTTGTTGTTGTTGTAGTAGTATTAGTAGTGGTAGTATTAGTAGCAGCAGTAGTAGTTGTTGTTGTTGTTATGGTGGTGGTGGAGGTGGTGGTGGTGGTGGTGGTGCGGACGTGGTTGTGTTAATTGCCGCCATGTTTCGTCAGTGACGTATTACCTTTCGCCTTGAACTGGTGATTTGGTTTTTACCATGTGATGAGAGGCAGTCGCCGCGTGTCATCCACCCAAACTCCTTTCTGTTCTTCGTCGATTCAACCGCGTCAAAAAAATATAAAATCAAGAAGAATCTCCATCCATTCTTTGTCGGCGTCAATATCCAAAACGTCACGTGCCACAGACCCATGATGGCCCACAATAGTAGTAGTAATAGTAGTAGTAGTTGGAGTGGTAGTAGGAGTAATAATAGGTGTAGTAGTATAGTAATATTAATAGTAGTTATTGTAGTAGTAATAGTAGGAGTCGAAGTTGGTGTAGTAGTAGGATTTGTTGTAGTTGCAGTAATAGTAGTAGTAGTTAGAGTAGTAGTAGTAGTAGTAGTAGTAGTAGTAGTAGTAGTAGTATTAGCAGTAGTTGAAGTAGTTGGAGTGTTTGTATTAGTAACAGTAGTAGTAGTCATAATAGTAGTAGTAATAGCAATAGTAGTAGTAGTTGTCGTTGTTGTTGTTGTGGTAGAAGTAGTTATGGCAGTAGTAGTGGTTGTAGTTGTGGTAGTAGCTGTAGTAGTAGTAGCAATAATAGTTGTAGGAATAGGAGTAGGAATAGTGGAAGGAGGAGGAGGAGGAGGAGGTGTAGTAGTAGTATTAATGTTTGTAGTAGTAGTACAAGTGGTTGTGGAGTAGCAGTAGTAGTAGTAGTAGTAGTAGTAGCAGTAGTAGTAGTGCTAGTAGTAGTAATCGGAGTTGTAGTAGTACTAGTAGTAGTAGTAGTAGTAGTAGTAGTAGTAGTAATTGTAGTAGTAGTAGTAGTTGGAGTGGTAGTAGCAGTAGTTGGAGTAGTTGGAGTAGTGGTTTTAGTAGTTGGAGGGGTAGAAGCGGTAGGAGTTGGAATAGGAGTAGTAGTAGTTGTCATAGTAGTAGTAGTAGTGGTAGCAGTATTAGTAGTAATAGTAGCAGCCAAGGTGGCAACAATAGTATTAGTAGTGGTAGCAGTATAAATCGTAGTAGTAATAATGTAGTAATAGGAGTAGTAGTCGGAATTGTTGTTGTAGCAGTAGAAGCAATAGTTGTAGTTGTTGTAGCAACAGCTGTAGTAGCAGTTGTAGTAGCTGCAGTTGTAGTAGTAGTAGCTGCGGCAGCAACAGCAACAGTAGTGGTAGTAGTAATATTTTTTTTTGTTGTTGTTGTAGTAGAAGCATTAGTATTAATAGTAGTAGTCGTTGTTCTAGTTGTAGTAGTAATAGTTATTGTTGTTGTAGTAGTAGTCGTAGTATTGGGAGAAATAGTAGGAATAGGTGTAGGAGAAGGAATAGTAGTAGCAGTAGTAGTAGTTCTAGGAGTAGTAACAATCATAGTAGTTGTAGTAGTAGGAGTAGTAGTAGCGGTAGTAAAAGTCATAGTAGTAGTAGTAGTAGCAGTAGTAGTAGCAGTAGCGGTTGTTGTTATAGTATTAGTAGCTGTAGTATTAGAAGTCATAGTGGTAGCAGCAACAATAGTTGTAATAAGAGTTGTAGAAGAAGTAGTACTATTAGTAAGAGTAGTACTAGTAGCAGTTGTCGTAGCAGCAGTAGTAGCAATAGTGGTAGTATTTGCAGTAGTCATAGCGGTAGTTGCGGTAGTAGTAGCAATCGTAGCAGCAATGGTGGTACTATTTGTTGTAAAAGTAGTATTTGTAACCATAGCAGTAGAAGCAATAGTACCAATAGTAGTACTAACACTAGCATCAGTGGTAGTAGAGCAACAAGAGCCGTACTAGCAGTTGTACCAGTAGTACTAGTAGTAGTAGTAGTAGTAGCAGGAGAAGAAGGCCTAGTAGCAGTTGTATTGTAGGAATAACAGTAGCAGAAGTAGCAGGAGAAGCACGATCAGTAATAGTAGTGGCATTAGCAGCAGCAGCAGTAGGAGAAGTAGCTGCAGCAGCAGCAGCAGTAGTAGTAGTCGAAGAAGAAGTATTAGCAATAGCAGTAGTAGTAGTAGCAGAAATAGAAGCAGTAGTAGTTATTGTTGTTGTTGTTGTTGTGGTAGCTATAGTAGCAGCAGTAGTAACCATTGTAATAGTAGTTGCAGTGGCGAAAGGAATAAAAGTAGTTGCAGTAGTACTAGTAGTAACATAGTAGTAGTCTTAGTAGTAGTGGAAGTAGTAGTAGTCATAGTAGTAGCAGGTGTAGTAATAGTAGTAGTAGTAGTAGTAGTAGTAGTAGTAGTAGTAGTAGTAGTAGTAGTAGTAGTAGTAGTAGTAGTAGTAGTAGTAGTAGTAGTAGTA
>RXID01005936.1:0-10972 GCA_005019695.1 Trichopus zeylanicus subsp. travancoricus
CCTCCTCCAACTACTACTACTACTACAGTACTACTATGACAACTATTACCACCACCACCACCCCAACAACCGCTACTACAACTACAACTCGTACTTATACTTCTACTCAAAACACTCCTACTACAGCAACTACTACTACTGCTACTTCTACTACTGCTACCACCACTAATATAACCACCACTATTACTACTGCTGCTACTTCTATTGCTATTTCTACTACTACTTCTACTACTAGAGCTACTACTCCTACTACTGCGACTACTACTACTACTGCTGCTCCTACCCCAACTCCTTCTGCTACTACTACTCCTACTACTATTACAACCCCAACTCCAAGTACTACAACTCCTACTACTACCCCAACTCCAACTACTACTACTACTACTACAACAACAACAACAACTACTACTACTACTACTTGTACTACTACTACTACTACTAGTACTAGTACTACTACTACTACAACTACTAGTATTCCTACTCTGACTTCTACTACTGCAACTACAACTACAACTTCTACTAGTGCTGCTACTACTTCTCCTAATCCAGCTCCTACTGTAACTACTACTCCTACTACAACTATCCCTACTCCAACCACTACTATGCCTAGTACTAGTCCTACTCCAACTCCTACTACTACTATTGCTACTACTACTACCACTACTATAACAACAATAACAACAACAGCTACTACAATTACTACTACTACAACTACTACTACTACTACTACCATAACTTCTACATTAGTATAATTGCTACTACTACTACTACTACCACCACCACCAACAACACTAACACTACTACTGCTATTACTACTTTTTCTACTACTAATACAAACACATCTACTCCTTCTACGACTACTACTACTATTTCTACTACTACTCCCATTACTACAACTCCTCCTAACCCTCCCATAACTTCTGCGACTACATACTACTCCAAGTAAAAGTAGTAGTAGTAGTAGTAGAAGTAGTAGTAATAGTAGTAGTACCAGTAGCAATAGTAGTAGAAGTAGTAGTAGTAGTAGAAGCAACAGTAGTGGTAGCAGTAGTAGTAGAAGCATCGGCATCGATAGTAGTAGTAGTAATAGTAATAAGAGTTGTAGTAGCAGTAGAAGTAGTGGTATGAGAAGTAGTAGTAGCCGTGGTGGTGGCGGTAGTAGTTGTAGTAGTTTGAGAAGTAGTTAGAGTACCAATAACAATCATAGTAGTAGTAGTAGTAGTAGTAGTAGTAGTAGTAGAAGTAGCAGTAGTAGTAGTTGTGGTAGTAGTTATAACAGTAGCAAAAGTTGTAGAAGTAGTTGTTGTAATACTAGCAGTAGCAGTAGTTGTAACAGTAGTAGCAGTAGCAGTAGTCATAGTTGCAGGCGAAGTAGTAGTAGTTGTAGTTACTGTAGTTGTAGGAGAAGTAGTAGTAGAAGCAGTAGGAGTTGCAGTAAAAGTAGTAGTAGAAGTTGCACTATTAGTAGCAATATTAGTAATAGTAGTAGTAGTAGTAGTAGAAGTAGTGGTTGTTGTTGTGGTAGAAGTAGCAATGGTAGTTGTAGTTATTGTAGTAGTAGTGGCAGTAGTAGTATTAGTTGAAGTAGTAACAACAGAAGTGGTAATAGCTATAGTAGTTTTTGCAACAGCAGTAGTAGTAGTGGCAGTAGTAGAGGCAGTTGTCGTAGTAGTAGTAGTAGCAGTAGTAGTACTAGCAGTATAAGTAGAAGTATTAGTAGTAGTAGAAGTAGTAGTAGTAGTAGTAGTAGTAGGAGTAGTAGCAGTAGTCGTTGTAGTGGTAGTAGTTAGTAGTAGTAGTGGTTGTAGCAGTAGTAGGAGTAGCAGAGGTAGTAGCAATAGAAGTAGTAGTAGTAGTACTTGTAGCATTAGTAGTAGTAGTAGTAACAATAGTAGTAGCAATTCCAGTAGTAGCAGAAACATCAGTGCCTGTAGTAGCAGTAGTAATAGCAGTAGTAGTAGCAGTAGTAATAGCAGAAGTAGAAGTAGCAGCAGCAGTAGTACTAGTAGTAGTAGTAGTGGTACTAGTAATAGCAGTAGTAGTAGTATTAGCAGTAGTAATAGTTGTTGTTGTAGTAGTAGTAGTTGCAGTAGCAGTGGTAATAGCGGTAGTAGTAGCAATCGTAGTTGTAGTAGTAGCAATAGTAGTTGTACTAGTAGCAGAAGTTGTAGCAGCACTCGTAGCCTTGGTTGTAGTCTTAGTAGCAGTCGTAGCAGTAGCAGTAGTAATAACAGTAGTTGCATTGTAATAGTCGCAGTAGTAGCAGCATCATTAGCAGCAGCGGTAGTAGTACTAATAGAAGTAGAAGTTGTAGTAGTAGCAGTAGTAATTGTTGTAATAGTAGTAGTAGTAGTAGTAGTTGAAACAATAGTAGTAGTATTAATCATAGTAGTAGTAGCAATCCTAGTAGTACTATTAGTAAAAGTAGTAGTTTTGGTAGGTGTATTACGAGTAGTAGGAGTAGAAGTAGTAGCAGTAGTAGTAACAATAGTAGTAATAGCAACAGAAGTCAGAGTAGCAATAGTAGTACTATTGCTATGACTGCTGTTGTGATTACTACTACAGCTTCGAGTGCTGCAGCTACTTCTACTACTGTTACAACTACTACTGCTACTACTACTATACAACTACAATGCGGCTACTAGTACCACTACTACTACATGGCTACTAGTGCTACTACTGCCAATACTACTACTAATGTTACTACTACTACTGATAATTCTACTGCAGTTACTACTACAGCTACTACTATTACTGCAACCACCGCTACTACTACTGCGGCGCCACTACTGCAACTACAACTATTATTACTGCTACTAAAGCTACTAGTACTACTGCTCCTACCTCCGCTGCTACTACTTCGGTTGCTACTAAAACTTCTTCTACTACTGCTACAACAACTACTACTACAAAATATACGACTACTACGGCTACCACTACTACTGCTACTACTGCTATTACTACTACCTACTACTACTACTACTTCTACTATAGCTAATGATACTAAGACTGCTACAACTGCTACTGCTGATACTTCTGGCACTATTGCTGCTATTACTGCTACTGCTACTACTACTACTATTACAGCAGTTGCTACTACCACTAGTACTACAATTACTGGAACTACCACTACAACTACAATCACTACGGCTACTGCTACTACTTCCTCTTCATCTTCTTCCTCTTCTTCTTCTACTACTATTGCTGCTGCTGCTACTGCTACTTTCACGACGAGTATTACTACTACTACTTCAATTACTTGTACAACTACAACTACTACAACTGCTATTACCACTATTAATACTACCATTACTAATACCACTACTACTACGACTGTTGCTGCTGCTACTACTATTGTTATTACTACTACTACTGCTGTAATTGCTATTGCAAATACAACTACTCCAACTACAACTGCTGCGACTACTACTACTACTATGGCTGCGACTACTATTGTTGTTGCTGCTACTGCTACTCCTGCTTCTGGTACTACTACTGTTGCTACTACTACTGCCACTACTAATGCTACTGCTTCTACTACTTCCACTACTAGTACTACTTGCACTATTTTTACTACTACTACGACTGCTACTACTACTGCGACTACTACTACTACTACTGCTGCTACAACTACTACTACTACTACTACTTCTACTACCACTATTGCTACTACTACAAGCACTCCTACTGCTACTACTACTACTACTACTACTACTATTACTACTACTGCTATGACTACTACTACTATTGCTACTGCTACTACTATTACTATCTCCACTACAGTTGCTACTACTACTACTACTACTATTACACCTATTACTACTAATACTATTACTAGTACTACTACTACTACTAATATGATGACTAGTATTGCTATAAGCACTTCTACAACTATTACTACTACTACCACTACAACTACTACTACAAATCCTACTAAGGCAATTACCATTATTATTGCTACTACTATTGCTACTACCACTACTGCTACGACTATAACTGCTACAACTACACACTACAACTACTCATACTACTACTACTACTACAACAATTAACAATTGCTATTACTATTATAGCTTCCATTTCAATTTCTACTCTTACGACTCTACTACTACTCCTCCTACTACTACTTGTTCTACTACCACCACTTCTCCTATTACTATACTACCCCTACCCCTTCACCAACTCCTACTACAACAACTACTACTACTACTACTTGTACTGCAACTCCTACTACTACTACTACTACTACTATTACTACAACAACAACAACAACTACTACTACTACTACCACTACTAGTACTTCTACCACAACAACTACTAGTACTACAACAACAACAACAACTACTACTACCACTACTCATACTACTACTACTACTACTAGTAGTACTACTATTACTATTACAACTATTACAACAACTACTACATCAACTACTTCTACTGTAACTACTACTACTACGACTACTAGTAGTAGTACCACTACTAGTACTACTAACTACCTGACTACTACTACTACTACTACTACTACTACTACTACTAGTACTTCTGCTACTACTACTACTAACTACTACTACTACTACAACAACACACAACAACTACTACACCTACTACTACTACTACTCATACTACTACTACTTCTACTCTTAATTCTACTACTACCACCCCGACTACTACTAGTTCTACTATTCCTGCTACTATAGTGGCTACTTCTATTTCTACTCCTACTACTTCTACTACTCCTACTACTACTCCTACGACTTCTACTACTACTACTACTACTACCACTACCCCTACTACAACCCCTACTACTACACCAACTCCTATTATAACTACTCCTACTAGTACTATTACTACTATTACTGCTACTAATACAACAACTTCTAGTACTACTACTACTAGTACAACAACTACTTCTACTACTGCTACTACTGCTGCTGCTACAACTACTGCTACTACTGCTACTACTACTAATAGTAATGCTATTACTTCAATTACTATAGCTAAAATAACTATTGTTGCTTTTGCTACTATGGCTGCAACACCTACTACCACTACTACTACACCTACTTCTATTACTACAACTACAACAACAACAACTACTATTATTAGTACTTCTACTACAACTACTACTAGTACTTCAACTACTACTACAACTACAACTACAACAACAACTACTACTAATTCTACTTCGACTTCTACTACTACTACAACTACTACTCATACTAATCCTACTACTACTGCTACTACTACACCTAGTCTAACTCCTACTACTACCACTAACCCTACTCCAACTACTACTATTCCTAGTACTACTCCAACTCCAAGTCCTACTACTACTACTGCTACTTCTACTACCGCTACTACTACAACAACAACAACAGCTACTACTACTACTACAATTACTACTACTGCTACTACTACTACTACTGCAACTTCTACAACTAGTACAATTGCTACTACTACAACTCCGATAATTACTGCTAATAACCCTAACACTACTATAACTACTACTACTAGTACTACTAAAACTAACACGCCTACTCCTTCTACAACAACAACAATAACTACTACTACTACTACTTCTACTTCCACTCCTACTACTACTACTACTCCTAACCCTCCTAGAACCTCTATGACTACCTACTACTCCTAACACTCCTACAACTACTACGACTACAACTCCTTCTCCTCCTCCTCCTCCTACTACTGCTGCTTTTATGACAACTACTACTACTTCTACTACTACTACTACTCTTACCATTCCAACTACTACTACTACTACTTGTACTCATACTATCACTCAAAACACTCTTACCACCACCACTACTACTACTAGTACTGCTATTGCCGGTACAAATACTACTACTACTACTACTATTGCTACTGATACTGCTGCTGCCACTACTACTACTACTACTACCTGTGCTACTAATACTACTGCTACTACTACTACTACTATTACTACTGCTACTATTACTACACAGTAGCTACAACAACTACTACTAGTACTACTACTACTCCTAAAACTACTACTATTACTACTATTACTCCTCCAACTACTCCTACGCCAACTACTGCTACAATGACTACTACAGCTACTACTTCTACATCTACTTCAAGTACAACTGCTACTTCTACTGGTCCAGCAACTACTTCTACTTCTACTACTACTATGAATACAATAATAATTACTATTACAACTACAGATGCTGCTGCTGCAACTCCTACTTTTACTACTACTATTCCTTCACCTACTCCTACTACTTCTTCTACAACTATGCCTGTTACTCCTACAACTACCGCTACTGCCACTCATAGTCCAAATCCTACTACTACTACTCCTCCTTCAACTGCTACTACCCATACTCCAAATACTACTCCTACTATGACTCCTACTCCAACTCATACTACTACCACTGCTACTACTTCCATAGCTACTAGTACAACAACAACAACTACTACTACTACTATATTAGTACTACTACTACTATTACTAGTACCACCACCACTACTACTACTACCGCTACCACTATTAAAACCACAATTATTACTACTACTACTACTACTACTATAACTACAACTACTACTACTGCTACTCATACTACTAATACTAACACTACTACTTCTACTTCTACAACTACTACCACTAATACTACTACACCTACTACTACTCCTACTCCTACACTAACTCGAACTACTACTCCTACTACTTCAACAACAACTACTACTTAACTACTACTCCTATTATTACTATAATTATTACTACTACTGTTGCTACTGCTACTCCTACTACTGCACCACTACTACTACTATTACTGCTACTGCTACTCCTACTACTGCACCACTACTACTACTATTACTGCTACTACTACTACTATTGTTGTTGCTGCTACTACTACTACTCCAACTACTTCTCCTACCACTAGAACTACTACTACACTTACTAATGCTACTATTGCTACCACTGCTTCTACTACAATAATAACAACAACAACTACAAGCACTACTTGTAATAGAACTACTACTACTATAGTTGCTGATCTTGCTGCTGCTACTACTACTACGGCTACTTATATTGCTGCTACTACAATAATAACAACTACTGCTACTACTAATACTACTACTACTACTACTACTACTACTACTCCAACTCCCACTCCTGAAACTACTCCTAATACTACTTCTACTAATGCTATTACTATTACAACTACTTTTAGTAGCTATAGTAGTAGCAGTTGTAGTAGTAATAGTAGTAGTAGTCATAGTATTAGTAGTAGTAGTAAGAGTTATAGTAGGAGTAGTAGGAGTAGTAGTTGTTGTAGTAGTAGCAGTCATAGCTATAGTAGTAGTAGTAGTAGTAACGATAATAGTTGAAGTAGCAATAGTAGTAGCAGTAGCAGCAGAATTAGTAGTAGCAACAGTATTAGTAGCAGTAGCAATAAAAGTAGTGTAGCAACAGTAGTAGTTGTAGGAGAAGCTGTAGTAGTAGTAGTAGTAGCAGTAGCAGTAGTTCTAGTAGTAAGAGAAGTAGTTAGAGTAGCAGTAGCTGTAGTAGTAGTAGTAGCAGCAGCAAAAGTAGCATTAGTAGTTATTGTGGTAGTGGCAGTAGTAGCAGTTGTAGTTGTTATGGTAGTGGTAGTAGTAGCAATAGTAGTTGTAGTAGTAGCGGTCGTTGTAGTACTACTAGTAGTAGCAATAGTTGTGACTGTAGTAATAGTAGTAGCTATAGTAGTTATTGGAGAAGTAGCAGTAGTTGTAGTAGTAGTAGCAGTAGAAGTAATTATAGAAGTAGTACTATTAGTAGCTATAGTAGTAATATTAGTAGCAGTACTAGTAGTAGTAGTAGTAGTAGTAGTAGTAGTTGTAGTAGTAGTAGTTGTAGTAGTAGTAGTTGTAGTAGAAGTAGTACTAGTAGTAGTAGTAGCAGTAGAAGTAATTGTAGAAGTAGTACTATTACTAGCTATAGTAGTAATAATAATAATAGTATTAATAGTAGTAGTAGTAGTAGTAGTAGTAGTAGTAGTAGTAGTAGTAGTAGCAGTATCAATAGTAGTAGTAGTAGTAGTAGTAGTAGTAGCAGTACTAGTAGAAGTGTCAGCATCGGTAGTAGTAGTAGTAGTAGTAATAAAGGTAGTAGTAGCAGTACAAGTAGTAGTATGGAAAGTAGTAGTAGTAGTACTAGTAGCAGCACCTGTAGTAGTATGAGAAGTAGGTAGGGTAGCAATAGTAGCAGTAGTAGTAGTAGTAGTTGTAGTAGTAGGAGAAGTAGAAGTAGTAGTAGTTGTGGTAGCAGTAGTAGTAGTAGTAGTAGTAGCTGCAGCAGCAGCAGCAGTAGTAGCAGTAGTTGTTGTAATACAAGCAGTAGTAGTAGTTGTAGCAGTAGTAGCTGTAGCAGTAGCAGCAGTAGTAGGATAATTAGTAGTAGTAGTTGCTGTAGTTGTAGGAGAAGTAGTAGGAGTAGTAGTAGTAGTAGTAGTAGTAGTAGTAGTAGTAGTAGTAGTAGTAGTAATAGTAGTAGTAGTAGTTGCAGTATAAGTAGTTGTAGAGGTTGTACTATTATAGCAATAGTAGTAATAGTAATCGTAGTAGTTGTAGTAGTTGTTGTTACTGTAGCAGTAGAAGTAGAAGTAGAAGTAGTAGTAGTTGTAGTAGGATTACTAGTTAAAGTAGGAGCAGCAGCTACAGTAGTAGTTGTTGAAGCAATAGCAGTAGCAGTAGTTGTATCAGCAGCAGTAGTAGTAGCAATAGCAGTAGTAGTAATTATAGTAGGAGTGGTATTAGCTATTGCTGTAGAAGCAGTAATAGTAGCAATTGTAGTAGTATTAGTAGTTGTGGTAGTAGTAGCAGTAGTTGTTGCAATAGTAGCAACAGTAATGGCAGTAGTAGCAGTAGTAGTTGTTGTAGAAGTAGTAGTAGCAATAATAGTAGCAGTAGTTGCAGCAGTAGCAGCAGCAGTAGTAGTAGAACCAGTACCATTAGTGGCAATAATTGTGGTAGTAGTTAGTAGTTGTAATGGTAGTAGCAATAGTAGTAGTAGTAGTAGGAGTAGCAGAAGTAGTAGCAGTAGAAGTAGTGGCCGAAGTACTAGTAGTAGTAGTAGCAATAGGAGTAGTAATAGTAGTAGCAGTTGCAGTAGTAGTAGCAGCATCAGTAGTGATAGTAGTAGTAGTAATAGTAGCAATAGTAGTGGTAGTAGTAGAAGTATTGTAGTAGTTGTACTACTAGTAGTAGTAGTAATAGTATTAGTAATAGTAGTTGTAACAGTAGTAGTAGTTTTAGCAGCAGTAGTAGTAGTAGCCGCAGTAGTAGTAGTAGTAGTAATAGTAGTAGTAGTAGTAGTAGTAGTAGTAGTAGTAGTAGTAGTAGTAGAAGTAGTAATTCTAGTAGTAGAAATTGCAACAGCACTCGTAGCCGTGGTGGTAGTCACAGCAGCATTCGTAGCAGTAGTAGTAGCAATAATAGTAGAAGCATTAGTAATATTAGTAGTAGCACCAGCAGCATTAGCGGCAGCAACAGTAGCAATAGTACTAGAAGAAGTAGTATTAATAGCTGTAGTAGTAGTAGTAATAGTAGAGTAGTAGTAGTAGCAGCAGAAGGTGAAATAATATTAGTTGTACTAATTATAGTAGTAGTAGTATTCGTAGTAGTTCTATTAGTAATAAAATTAGTTTTGATAGGTGTAGTATTACAATTACTACTACTACTACTACTGCCACTACCACTACAATGACAACTGCGACTCTAATACTTCTGTTGTTGTTGCTGCGACTACTATTAATAATGCTACAATTGCAGCTACTACTACAATAACTACTACATTACTACTACTACTACTACCACTACTGCCACTACTACAACAACAATAACTACTACTACAACAACTTCCATTACTACTGCTGTTGCTACCACTATTGTTATTACTACTACTACTAATACTACTTCTACTACTTCTTCTACAACAACTGTTTTAATTACTATTGGTACTACTTTCGCTACAACTATTATTGCAGCTACTACTACTATTGCTACTGCTACAGTTGCTGCTACAGCTGCTACTACTGCTACTACTACTATTATTACTACTACTTCTACTAATATTACTACTATTACTACTATAGCTACTACTGCTACTGCTTCTACTACAACTACTACTAGTGCAACTGCTCTTTCTACTACTACTGCTGCTGCTGCTAATACTACTACTCCTACTACTGCTACTGCTACTACTACTATCGCTACATTTATTGCTTCTAATACTACTACAATTGGGCCTATTGCAACTGCTACTCTTGCAATTACTACTACTGCTAGTACTACTAATATTACTACTACTATTGTAGCTACTGCCCACAACTAGTGCTACTGGTACTACTTTTGTTGCAACTACTACTGCTACTACTACTGCTCCTACTGCTGCAACAACTGGTACGACTACTACTACTTCTAATACTACTACTCCTACTACTACTATTAGTGCTACTGATGCTGCTGCTACTTCCACTGCTACGACTAGTATTACAGCTACTACAGCTACTATTACCACTCCTACAACACTACTAATGTTGCTGCGGCTACGACTGCTACTACTTCTGCTACTGTTGCTACTATTACTACTTGTACGGCTACTAATACTACTTCTACTACCCCTACTACTACTACTTCAACTGCTACTAATACTACGTCTGCTACCACTACTGCTACTATTAATACTATTACCACTACTACTGCTATTACTGCTACTACTTATATTACTACTACTACTGCTGCTACTACTACTACGACTACTACTACTGCGGCCACTAATACTACCACCACTACTACTACGACGATGACAACTGCTGTTGTTGCTTCTCTTACAATTACAACTACCGCTGATATTACTACTACAACTGCATCTACCGCTACTCCTACTACTACTACTACTACTACTACTCCAATTACTACTACTACAACTAGTACTACTACTATTGCTACT
>RXID01005960.1:0-12177 GCA_005019695.1 Trichopus zeylanicus subsp. travancoricus
AACCCACAGCTTTTGCCTTGATAGGGCGGTGCTCTGACCGATTGAACTACAATCCTAGTGAGGTCTATGATGGCATACATATTCTTAATACTTAAGGATCATCAATCTAGATCATTAGAAAGATCAAAATGGATGAGAAAAACATATGGATAGAGCAAAAAAAAAATAGACTCTTTCTCTTTATTTCTATATATTGGTCTATGTATTGGACAGTTCTAAAGGTTATATCATACTTGTGGGACGATGAATTTTTGGGCCAAGCTGGATTTGAACCAGAATAGACATATCACCAAGTAATTTATAGTCCGTCCCCATTAACCGCTCGGGCATCGACCCAAGAAGAATTAATTCTAGGCTTATTGATAATCTAATCCATGATCAACTTCCTTTTGTAGTACCATACCCCTAGGGGAAGTAGAATCTCCACTGCCTCCTTGAAAGAGAGATGTCTTGGACCACTAGACGATAGGGGCATATTGGCCTAACCACCATCATACTACCATGATAGTATGAAAAGTTTTTTGGAATTGTCAATATGATCTAATGTAATGACATTGATCCGAATTTGAAGAGCCTTTCCTATTTTTATGATGATATTATAGTAAAAGTAAGAATTTTCTTTTTTATATTCAAAAAATTTGGTTCAGTGTATTAATTGAATTCCATCATCACATTATTCAATAAGAATATCTTGCATTTTTTTTATGTTGATGTCAGATTGGTACACATATCGATCAAGTCAATCTTGTTCTGATTGATTACAAGTGATATCAGTCTTCAAACAATTCACTACATTTATTTTATTTATTTAATTAAATATCATTTATTTATTTAAATTCAATTCTATTAAATAATAATATTAATAATATTAAATATTAATACCCAATTACCAATTACTACTAGGCAACTCCCATTTTTTATTCTTGAATGAGTATATGTACATCTATAAATATATGTAGTAAACTCATAATTGAAGATGGCTAATTCTTGAATTAAAAAAGAATAGGCCCTTTTAACTCAATGGTAGAGTAACACCATGGTAAGGCATAAGTCATCGGTTCAAATTTGATAAAGGGCTTTTTCCACTAAACTCGAGCGTAGTCTTTAATCTTCATTTTTCCGTAGAGAATAGAAGTTGATACCTCTAAAAAAAGGTAAAAGGGTAACTACTATATTATTATAATCAATTCTTATTATTGAAAGCTATAGTTACAAAGTTGAACAATTAGTAATTAATAATTGTACTGAGTATACCCTGTAGTAACATAAAAATTATTCTAGATATCCAATCCTGATTATTAATCACAAAGCGAGGGATCAAATGAAATGGTATAGTTTATAGTTCATTTGTTGGTAACTTGGAGGATTACAAAAATGACTATTACTTTCCAATTAGCAGTTTTTGCATTAATTGTGACTTCATCAATCTTACTGATTAGTGTACCCATTATATTTGCTTCTTCTGATGGCTAGTCAAGTAACAAAAATGTTGTATTTTCGGGTACATCATTATGGATTAGATTAGTCTTTCTAGTAGCTATCCTTAATTCTGTTATTTCTTGAATTTTTTTGGATCCAAAAATGTCACTCTTTTTAAAAAAAAGTATTGTGAAAGACATTAAGATTCAATCTAAAGTATCTAAGTATCTGGCCCTATGCAAATATGATCCAGACGCATAAATGATATATCGTATATGCGTGGATATATGCATGTGTAACAGAAAGGAAGAAAATGCAGATATGGTCGAATGGTAAAATTTCTCTTTGCCAAGGAGAAGATGCGGGTTCGATCCCCGCTATCCACCCATAGTGAAGTAATATACTTCTTAATAAAACTTCAATTTAAGAAAACATTTGGTATAGTTGACTATGATAGTATCATAGTTCTATCTTCCTCCTTTTTATCTCCCATCCAAATAAAAAATGTTGCGAAGACAGGATTTGAACCCGTGACTTCAAGGTTATGAGCCTTGCAAGCTACCAAACTGCTCTACTCTGTGCTAAAGAACTAGGAACTAATAGATGAAGAAAGATTAGATATGCCTCTCTACCATAACTATACAAATAGAATAGTCTATTTATACAAAATGGTAAAGAGGGCTCCTCTATGATCTATGATCATAGAGATCTATACAAATATGAAACGCTATTTTTACCTTTACCAACTTGATCTTATTGTGCCCAGCAACAAATATTCATGAACCATTTCTTGAAGTATGTGTCCGAATAACCCAAAGTCTTGATAGTTACCTCTAGGTCTTCTAGTCAAAAAACAATGTCGATGAAGACGTATAGGTGCACTATTACGTGGTGGGGATTGCAATCTTCTATGAATTTCCCATTTTCACTCAATGATAGAACTTTGCTTTTTTCTTTTTTTGAAGATCAATGAATCAAATGATATTTCTATTCCAATTTCTGCCATTTCTTCCCCCTATGGATCAAACTTTTTTTGCCATAATGTTCAGTTCCTATTATTATCAATGATAGAGTTCGGGTCCTAGATTAAAAAAAAATAGAAGAAGGTCGATCTCCCTCCCTCTCCATTGAAAGAAATGAGATTATTGCTGATACAATACATAAAAAAAATAACTAAATTAACCAAATTTTCCAGATGTAGAGGCAATCAAGAAAGCTGTATAAGTAAATATATAACCTATGAAAAAATGAGCTAATCCAACCAATCTTGCTTTGACAATGGAAAGAGCCACTAGCTTATCTCTCCACCGAATCAAATTACCCAAAGGTGTGCATTCATGAGCCCATGCTAAAGTTTCAATTAATTCTTGCCAATATCCACGCCAGGAAATTAAGAACATAAATCCAGTAGCCCAAACAAGATGTCCAAATAAAAACATCCATGCCCACACAGATAAACTATTCATACCAAAAGGATTATATCCATTGATAAGTTGCAAAGAGTTCAACCATAGATAATCTCTTAACCATCCCATCAAATAAGTGGAGGATTCATTAAATTGTGAAAGGTTACCCGACCATAATGTGATGTGTTTCCAATGCCAATAAAAAGTCACCCATCCAATGGTATTTAACATCCAAAAAACTACCAAATAAAATGCCTTCCAACCAGAAATATCACAAGCACCACCGCGTCTTGGGTCTTTTTATCTAGCATTAGCTTAGAACCACGTGCATCTAAAGCACCTTTTACTAAAATCAATGTAGTTGTGTGCAAACCTAGAGCAATAGCATGACGGACCAAGAAATCTCCAGGATCTATTGTTAAGAAGAGTGAATTACTATTCTCATTAATAGCATTCAACCAGCCGGGTAACCATATATTTTGACACGCATTGAATGCTAGGCCATTCATTGAAGATAAGAGTACATTGAACCCATATGAAGTCTTACCATGAACAGATTGTATCCATTGGGCAAATATGGGTTCAATCAAGATTTGTTTTTCCAGAGTACCAAAAGCGAGCATGACATCATTATGAACATAAAGTCCCAAAGTATGGAATCCCAGAAATAGGCTGGCCCAACTTAAATGAGTTATGATAGCTTCTTTATGGTCTAACATTCTTGCTAATACATTATCTTCATTTTGTTCTGGATTATAATCTCTAATGAAGAATATAGCTCCATGAGCAAAGGCTCTCGTCATGATGAATCCTGTGATGTATTGGTGATGAGTATATAACGCATCTCGAGTAGTAAAGTCTTGTGCTATGAATGCATAAGCAGGCAAAGAGTAGATGTGTTGAGCTACTAAAGAAGTAATAACCCCTAAAGAGGCTAGAGTAAGACCTAATTGAAAATGAATCAAATTGTTTATTGTGTCATAAAGGCCCTTATGCCCACATCCTAATCGACCCCCCGGGGGAATATGTGCTTCTAAAAGATCATTGATACTGTGCCCAATCCTGAAGTTAGCTCTATACATATGATAAGCAATGAGAAAAAGAAATGCAATAGCTAAATGATGATGAGCAATATCGGTCAGCCATAAACTTTGCATTTGTGGATGAAATCCTCCAAGAAGGGTTAGAATGGTAGTTCCGGCCCCCTTGGAGGTACCAAATAAATGACTACTGGAATCAGGGTTTTGTGCATAAAGATTCCATTGACCATTAAAAAGTGGTTCCAATCCTTGGGAATGTGATAATATGTTTAAGAAATTATTCCATCTGACATACTCCCCCCTGATCCAAGAATAGTGACATGAACAAAATGTCCTGCCCAAGCCAAAGAACTTAATATGAAAAGTCCTGACAAATGATGAATGAGATGAGATTCGACATTTTTAAACCACAAAACACTCGGTCTCCATTTTGGTTGTAGGTGTAACCAACCCGCTATTAAAGATATACCAGAAAGACATAATAGAAAAAGAGCTCCAATATAAAAATCTTTATTGGTGCATAATCCAATTATATACCACCACTGATAAAGACCATAATAAGCAATATTCATGGGGCTGATAGCACCTCCTCGAGTAAAGGCCTCGACGGCAGGTTGACCAAAATAAGGATCCCAAATTGCATGAGAAATAGGTCTTACATGTAAAGGGTCCTGTATCCATGATTCCAAATTTCCTTGCCAAGCTACATGAAATAGATTTCTGGATGTCCACAAAAATATTATTGCTAATTGCCCAAAGTGAGAAGCAAAAATGTTTTGATAAAGACATGCCTCAGTAATATCATCATGACTTTCGAAGTCATGTACGGTAGCAATACCAAACCAAATATGACAAGTAGTGGGGTCCTGAGCTAAACCATGGCTAAACCTTGTAAATCTTAATGCCATAATGCCTTTTAAATCCTCCTAGCCATTATCCTACTGCAATAATTCTTGCTAAGAAGAATGCCCATGTTGCGGCAATTCCACCTAGAAGGTAATAGGTTACTCCTACAGCACATCCTTGTACAATGCTCAAGGCTCTAGGCTGAGTAGTAGGAGCAACTTTTAATTTTTTATGAGTCCAAATGATAGATTCAATGAGTTCTTGCCAATAACCATGACCACTAAATAGAAACATTAAACTGAAAGCCCAGAAAAAATGAGCACCTAAGAAAAAAAGAGCATATGCAGATAATGAAGAACCATAAGACTAAATTACCTGAGATGCCTATGCCCATAAGAAATCCTGTAACATTAATAGTAATGGAACTTTGTGCAAAGTTTCCTCCTGTGATATGGGTTACCACTCCTTGATCACTTACAGTGCCCCAAACATCTGACTACATTTTCCAACGAAAATGGAAAATTACTACCGAAATTGCATTGTACATCCAGAATAGACCTAATAAGACATGATCCTAGGTAGATATTTGACATGTTCCTCCTCTTCTTGGCCCATCACAAGGGAAATGAAAACCAAGATTTGCTTTATCAAGTATCAAACAGGAACTGCAACCAAATAGAATGCCTTTTAGTAGTATCAATATAGTCACATGGATTGTAAATGCATGAATGTGATGGACCAAAAGGTCTGTGATTCCTAATGGAATAGGTAAGAAAGCTACTTTGCCACCTACTGCTACTAATTTGCCACCTACTGCTACTAATTCATCACCTCCCCAAGTTAAGCTGGTACTTGTTGTTGCACTAGGAGCTATTACACCCAGCGCTAAAGCATGGGTGTTTTGTACCCATTGAGCAAAGATGGGTTGGAGTTGTATAGTGGTATTTGAAAACATATCTTGGGGATGCCCTAAAGCATTCATGGTATCATTATGAATATATAAGCCAAAATTGTGAAACCCTAGAAATATACATGCTCAGTTAAGATGTGATATGATTGCATCACAGTGCCTAAGGACATGATCTAATAGATCATTGTATCGAGTAATTGGATCATAATCTCTTAGCATAAAAATAGCTGCATGTGCACCAGCACCAACTATGAGAAATCCACCAATCCACATATGATGTGTGAATAGCGAAAGTTGTGTACCATAGTCAATAGCTTAGTATGGATAGGGGGGCATGGAATACATATGGTGAGCTACAACAATGGTTAAAGAACCTAACATAGCTAGGTTAAGAGCTAATTGAGCATCCCATGATGTTGTTAGGATTTCATAAAGGCCCTTATGAGCCTGGCCTATAAATGGACCTTAATGGGCTTCCAAAATGTCGTTAAGGCCATGGTCAATACCCCAGTTGGTCCTATACATATAACCGGTGATCAAGAAAAGAATTGCAATTGCTAAATGATGATGTGCTATATCGCTCAACCACAGACCTCCCATTATTGGACCTAATCCTCCATGAAAACTCAGAAATTCTATGTATTTTGACCAATTCAAGGTGAAAAAGGGGGTTTCTCCCTCGGCAAAACTGGGATAAAATTGAATCAAAAGATATTTATTCAAGATAAATTCATGAGGAAGTGGTATCTCTTTAGGATCAACTCCAGCATCAAGAAATTGGTTCATAGGTAAAGATACATGGATTTGGTGTCCCACCCAAGAAAGAGACCCAAGTCCTAGTAATCTCGCAAAGTGGTGATTCAACATAGATTCTACATTTTGGAACCAAGCCAATTTTTGCACTGCTTTGTGATAATGGAACCAACTTGCAAAAAGCATTAAGGATGCAAAGACCAATGCACCAATTGTGTTACAATAGAGTTGTAATTCACTAGTTATTCCATATGTTTGCCAAATCTGAAAAAAAATTGGAGGTTATTTGTATTCCTCGAAAACCCCTGCCTACATCACCATTCAATATTTCTTGACCTACTCAAACCACCTGCACACTAGGTCCAATGTGAGTAGGATCTGCTTCATAATTGGAAAAACGGGCACTGTGGAAGTACATGCTACTCAGCCAAAGAAAGATAATGGAGAGTTGACCGAAATGAGAACTAAATACTTTTCAAGAGATCTCCTCTAAATCACTGGTATGACTATCAAAATCGTGAGCATTAGCATGTAGGTTCAAAATCCAAGTGGTAGTATCAGGACCCTTAGCTATTGTTCTTGAGAAATGGTTGGGTCAGGCCCATTCTTCAAAAGACATTTTTATAGGATCCCTATCTACAACAAAGAGACCTACCAATAGTTAGATTTTTAGTGAACCTTTGAAAGATGGATATTTTATTTAAGTTATGATAAGTCCCTTTTTTCCTATCTCCCATCCATCTATTTAATTTTTCACTAGAGCAATTATGATATCCAAGTCAATCCGGGGCAAGTGTTCGAATCTATTATGACATAACGATTAGGTGCCTAATAGACAATTTAAAATCTTGTAAAACCTTTTCTCATAAAACCCTTTCCTAGTGTGATGAAAAAACTATTTTTTGTGCAACCTAACCTTGTCTAATATATTTCTATCTGAATGTATAAATGCCCATATGTATCTACTTCCGTGGAACATAATATCTTAATTATTGTACTGTATTACATTACATTAAAAATCACAAAATAATTTATTAGAATTAATAGGATTCATTTTGATATTTATATTTAGTCATTCAAAGGTATTCTTTCCTTTATTAGATTAGTTTTCTGTACCCATATCTCCTTTATCCATATAAGATACCATACAATAATGATTTGATTGGATCTTATCGTAGGATATGTATGATCTATTTTATTTGATTAATAGATCCAACAATCAATTGTAATGAATTACAAATTTTATTCGAATTCTAAATGCCTTGTAATCTTCAACCAATTATGTGCTTCAATATAATTATTCAAGGTAAGCGCTATAGCCTGTTTCCAATACTCAGCAGTTTGATTGAACCAAGCTTTTGAGATTTCAGAATCACCCCGTAGAATGGCCCACTCTCCTTGGTTGGAATAGGTGAGTAAATTCCTTTCCTTGGAACCATACTTGAGAGTTTCCTACCTCATACGGCTTAGCAATTGATTCTTTTGGCATCCCATTTTAATATGTACTAACTGTATTAGATTTTTAAGAAATGAACCCCCCCCCCCCTTTCTTAACAAAAAAAGGGAGGGGGGGATTAACCATAACTAAGCAGACGAAGTTAATTAACTAAGTTTCAAACTCTAATTTTCTTGGTCAGAAATCTATTTTATCTTTTCTCCCCTCCTTCCAAAGAATAAAGCATAGAGATATTTCCTTATCTCATTACATTGATTTTTTTGAAGGGGAACTATCTCATTTTCATATATGAAATTTATATAGAATCTCTAAAAAGGACTTTCCCTCCATAAGAAAAAAGAACTTCCTATCTTTGGGATCTGACACTACACCGCTGCTCAATATCTTATACCTTAGTGGATCGACTTTATTACATAAGTTGATTACTTCCAATATCTTGAAGTATAAGTAAGCAGTTCTTAATCGTATTGATCCAATAGCTCACTAATTGATCTTTATGGTGTTTTGTCTGTCAATTTGATCCTTTACCCATAGAATATAGTATATAGGCATATCTATTTCTTCATATTTTGGTTCTTGTGAAGTCTCTTTCCTTACTACAGCTGAGAAAAATTGTTTCTTTGGATGATGCATATGTGGAAAGCCTTTTTTATAGTATTTACTTTACTAGCTAATTTGATCCTTTTTTTCCTTCTTTCTATAGTGGAGATAGCCACATGTAATGACAGATCATGGCCATATTATTAAAATCTTGTGGTAAGAATGGATTTCATTCTAGTTCCTAGAAATAATATTCCAAAGCCTTCATATGTTCTTCGTTACTTGTGTGTATAAGGCCTATGTTATAGAGTATTTAACTTCGATCATAGGGATCAATTTTTGGTCGTGTAGCTTCATAATAATTTTGTAAAGCTTCAGCATAATTTCCTTTGGATTGAGCTGACATCCATTACGGTCGTTCATTGTATTCAAAAATCTCCATTCCAGAATCATACATGAGATTTTCATTTCATACGGCTCCTCCCTTTAGTGCATAGTACTAAGTAATCCATGGAATCCAATTTTGACTATTCTCATTATATTATGAACTGGTAGGGGCTAGTATTTTTACAAGAAATCTCTAGCCAGCCTCCCTGTAAGGTAAGAGGTTTTTCTTTCTTAACACCAATCAAGTTTTATATAGAAATGGTAATTCTAACAATTTCTTTGTCCCCAACGCCCCCTATTTTCAAGAATTAGTCATTTCAACAATCTTTGATGGTTATATGGATATCCAAAGTACGAAAGATATGGATGTTTGTTGTCCTAACCATTCTTCTTAGTCCCGATACCAATAAGTAAAGGGATAATTTATAACAAAGTTTTCATCTTGTTGATTCCTAAGTGTAGTGCTTCTTTCCCTATGCTGCCTATGGGTATTAGTGAAGTAGAATTGACCTGTAATACATAACCTATAGGGGTACCCTTTCGCTCAATACTAAAATTGGCAATTGAAGCATTTGAGGCTACATTTCTCTAAAATACACGAGAGCAGGAATTATTCTATCTCCAAACTTCACCTTCACTAAATGTAGGTTTATTTCAATAATTTGTTTGTTTCCACCCTGAACCACACCCCTTTTTGTAAGACTGAGAGGGCTAAAACAACAAGAAAAAAGAATCAAATTGCACCATCTCTATAATAAGTAAATGCCTTTTTTCTGCCTAAGTTGTTGGAATTATTCATAATAAGATATTGACTACAATTGAAGAGGTCTTATCAATAAAATTTTCATTTATCTGAGATCTAGGCATAATTAATTAGCAATCTATTCTATAATTTTTCTCATTACCCCGAGAGGTAATGATCTCTCAAATAAAGGAATTCTAAGTATAAGATATCATAAAAACAAATAGACTAATTAAGTTCTAAAAAAAATGTGAACCCTTCACTCAAATTATAAATTGAAATTATGCTTTAGGTAAGGAGAGATATGAAATATTTAAATCAGATTGGATTTCATCCCAATTATCAAATTATTTATTATTTATATAGTATACCACTGAATAGAACTATTACTATTTCGTCTAAGTTGAATAACCAAGACAAAGATTTTTTTTATTCTTATGGAACCATTGATCAATTGAACCTGTATTGCAGTAATATGAATGACTCACTATTTATGCAGTTTCTATTTCTCATCAATAATAAGATTATATTATGTAAGAGAGATGGCCGAGTGGTTCAAGGCGTAGCATTGGAACTGCAATGTAGGCTTTTGTTTATTGAGGGTTTGAATCCTTCTCTTTCCATTTATTTATGTTATTTCACCAATGTTACTGACTACAATATATCAAATATCATAAGAATCAATATCCTTATTCCAACACTAAGACTCTTATTTCTATTTCATAGAGATTCTCTATTCCTAATTACTCATTTATTTTCAAACTAATCAATTTACTATCTATTATTTGATTTATTTGTAATACATAAATGGGAAAATGAACTCTTAGATTTATTTATACAAATTTTACTTCAGCACAAGGGGGGGAATTGTCTGAACCTTTCCTTGTTATTTTCGTTAGGTTCAAGTCTGATGGGAATAATATTCTACGACTAACAACTCATTTATTTTCAAACTGATTGATTTACTATCTATTATTTGATTTACTAATCCTTTATATTGGAACAAGTCAATAGTCAAATGTTTTGGCAATTCCTCAATTGGAGAGGAGGGGGGTGGGGGGGTGTTCCATAGAATTTTGAATCAGAGCTTTCGATCTTTGTTTATTCTTCGTAGTAATAATATCCCTGGGCTTGCAACGATAACTCAGTATATCCACTATACGATTATTAACTAAAATATGTCTATGATTAACTAATGGCTTCGGGAATAGTCGAAGCCATAGCTAATGAAAAAAGGATGTTATCCAAACGCATCTCAAGTAGTTGTAATAAAACTTGACCTATTGACCCTTTGGCTTTTCCAGTGATATGTACATATCTAAGTAATTGTCATTTTTTCAAACCATAACGAAAATGCAATTTCTGTTTTTCTTCTAGACAAATACAATATTGTGATCTTTTCCCAGAATGCGATTGGTTTTTAAGATCACTTCCAGATCTAGGCTTTTTATTAGTTAGTCCTGGTAAAGCTCCCAGACGACGTATTTTTTTGAAACGAGGTCCTTCGTAACGAGACATAAAAAAATTACTCCTTTCTTTTTATTTTATTGACATTTCATTTCTTCATATTACATTACAGAATAAATCAAAATTAAGACTGAACTAAAGGAGAAACTATGTAAAGCTAAAATGGATTTATTGAAGTACTACAAATAACTATTGAATACTACAAATCAAATAAGGTAGAATGGAATAAATTGTATCGATATACAGATTTTTTGTATATATAGGAAATAATGTATATACTAAGAAATTTAGACTTCGTCTTTGGATTTGTTCTATACAAATCTAATTCCTCCATTTTGTATTTTTGGATTTCTAGTTACAAGTTATCACCACATAATAGATCCGATTGGTGACCCAACATTTGGGGAAATGGAGAAGGGGGATTGTCAATCATGGAACAAAATAGATAGAGAAAAAGCTAGCTATCGGAGTCAAATTGATGACCATCAAATTACAAATGCAATGCTCTAACCTCTGAGCTAAGCGGGCTCGCATAACAGAAATGTATAAGAATTCTATAAAGTACTTGATCTTAGTTAGCTATTAATAAATTCATAATTGAATACTAAAATACTCAAATTCATTTAGAATTTTAATTTAGTAAATTAAATTTAACTATCTAATAACTATCACTATAATATAAGTATTTAATAAGTATTTATAAGTATAATTTGATTTAGTATTATATTATGATTTTTTCATTTAGTATTATATTATTAAATAAATTATTAAATAATTAAATATTCAAAATAATTCAATATATATTTTATATGATTAAAATAAAATATCATGACATGATATTATCAAACTTGAAATTTTGACTAGAAAAAAATGGAATTATTTTTTAGAGCAGTTATAGCAAACTATACTAATTATATTAACTACTCGATCAGTTCTTAGATCAGAAAAGAATAAGAAAAGGAGAATAAAGATACAAGAATGAGGTATTCTTTTGGTTTCATTTAGAAACATAGGAGATAAGAAAGAATGAATATCGACCGTTCTAGTATTGCATATTGTGCAGTAAAAATGAAAGAGGGGGGAAGAATATATATCTGGGATATATGTATCCATATTGAATTCTAGATATATCAATAATAGAATTAGTTCTGATTGAAACAAATATAGTTTATCCAATAAAGATGAAATAATAGAGGGTGGCAAAAAATAAA
>RXID01005962.1:0-12553 GCA_005019695.1 Trichopus zeylanicus subsp. travancoricus
CTACTTGTACTCCTACTACTACTACTATTGCTACTACTACAACAACAACTACTATTACTACTACTACAACTACTACTACAACTTCTGCTACTACTTCTATGAGTATAATTACTCCTACTCCTGCACCAACTCCTACTTTAATTACTACTACAACTGCTACTATTGCTCCAACTACTAGCACTTCTACTATAGCTATTATTGCTACTTTTGCTACTACTATTACAACTCATCCTGCTACTACAGCCACTACTACTACTGCTGTTGTTGCCTTTCGTACTACTACTACTACTACTACTACTACTACCACTACTACTACTACTACTACTACTACTACTACTACTACTACTACTACTACTACTACTACTTCTACAACTGCTACTACTACTAATCCTAATACTCCTATAACAACGACTACTACTAATACTATTAATGTACTACTACTCCTAAAACCTCCCCTCCTAATGCTCTGACTATTTCTACCACTACTCCAACAACTCCAGCTACTATTAATACTACAATTACTCCCAGTACTCCTACTACGCCTACTAGCACTACTACTACTACTGCTATTACTCCTGCTACTGCTACTACTACCACAACTGCTACTACTCTTACTACTATTTCTATTACTACTAAACTACTGCTATAGCTAATTCTAATAGTACCACTACTACTCCTACAACTACAATTATTATTACTAACAATACTGCTAGCGCTGCACCAAGTAATACTACTACTACTCCAACTGCTACTACTACAACTTCTACTACTACGACTACTACTTCTTCTCTTCCAGCACAACTACTACTCAAACTACTATAAGGACTGCTGCAACTACTACTGCTACAACATCTACTACTACTACTATTACGACTATTAATACTACTATGACTACTACTACAACTCCGCCTAAAACTACTACTACTACCACTACTACTAGTAGTATTACAACTATTACTACTATTACTACACTACTACTACTATTGCTAGTACTACTACTCCTGCCACTACTACTACTACGACTACTGATAGTACTACTACTGCTACTCCTATTGCTACTACTACTACTCGTACTACTAGTACTACTGCTGCTGCTGCTACTTCGACTACTTCTTCTACTAGTACGACTACTACTACTACTGCTACAAATCCTACTACCACTACAACAACTACTACGATTAATACTACTACTGCTACTACTACTATTATTGTTGCTGATGTTGATTCTACTATAGCTACTGCTACTGCTACTAATACTACTACTACTTCTATTACAACTATTACAACAACTACTACTACTACTCCTCCTCCTCCTATTCCTACTTCTGCTACAACTACTCCTACTCCTGCACCTACTACTTCCACTACTACTTCTATAATTACTATTACAACTACTGCTACACTTCCCCCAAGCCCTACTGCAACTTCTAATGCAACTACTACCACTAATACTCCAACTGCAACTACACCTACCACTACTACTCCTACTCCTAACCTTACTCATACTGCTCCTCCTCCTCCTTCTCCTCCTACTACTACTACTGTTTCTACAACTACTATTCTTGCTGCTCCTACTACTACTATGACAACTACAACAACAACAACAATGACAAGAACAACAACAACAACAATAATAACTACTACTACTACTACTACTACTACTACTACTACTACTACTACTACTACTACTAATACTACTTCTATTACAACTACTACGACTATTGCTAGTAGTACTAGTACTAGTACTACTACTCCTACTCCTACCTTAGCTACTACTACTCCTACTCCTACACCTACTCCTCTGACTTCCACTACAACTTCTACAACTACTTCTACTACTATTACTACACCTCCTATAACTCCTACTACTACTTCTAATCCAACAAATACTACCAATACTCCTAATACTACAACACCTACTACTACTACTCTCACTCACAATCCTACTCGTACAGCTCCTCCTCCTCCAACTACTACTACTATTGCTACTGCCGCTACAACTACTATTGCTACTGCCGCTACAACTACTATTGCTACTACTACTACTACTACTACTATGACTACTACTACTACTACAACAACAACAACTAATACTACTACTACTACTACCATTCCTACTACCTACCACTACTTCCACCCCTACTACTACTACAACCAGGATAACTATTACTACTACAACTACCGCAACTACTACTACTACTACCCCTACTACCATGGCTACTACTACTACTGATGCTACTACTACTGCTACTACTACTACTAATCCTACTACTACTACTACTACAACAACAACAACTACTACTACTACTCCTCCTCCTAATACTCCTACTACTACTACTACTACTACGACCGATACAACTCCTTCTACTACTCCTAATATTCCTGCTACTACTACTACTTCTATTATAACTAAAAATACTACTACAACGAAACTACAAGACCTACTACTACTATTACTACTATTACCACTACTACTACATCCACTATTACAACTCCTACTGCTACTGCTACTCCTACTACAACTACTAGTACTGCTACTGTTGCTGCTACCAGTACTTTTTCTGTTACAATAACTACTACTACAATAACAACTACAACTACTACTACTTTCACAACTACTACTACTACTACTACAATTCCTACTTCTATTGCTGCTACTACTACTCTCATCACTACTACAACAACAACAACTACTACTACTGCCATATCTTCTACTACTCCCATTGTTGTGGTTACTACTACTTCTACTACTGCTACCACTACTATTGCTACTGTTGCTGTTTCTACTATAGCTGCTATTAGTACTAGTACTCCTACTACTACCACTGCTATTATTTCTACTAGTACTACTGCTACTACTGCTGCTACTACTACTACTACACTACTACCACATCTACAACTACAACAACTAATACTATTACTACTTTTACTACTTGTACTACTACTTCTACTATAACTCCTACAGCTTATAATACTACAACTACTAGAAGGAGTGCTGCTACTACCTCAACTACTACCACCACTGCTGTTGCTGCTGCTTCTACTACTGCCACTACAACAACTACTACTATGTCTACTAATACTACTACTACTACTACTACAACTACTACTACTAAACTACAACTACATCTACAACTCCTATTGCTACTACTAATCCTACAACTAATACTATTACTACTACTACTACTACTATAGCTACTACTTCTACTACCACTCCTATTGCTACTAATACTACTATTACTAAAGGCTTTGCTGCTACAACTTCAACTACTACTACTACTCCAACTAATACTTTTGCTACTCTCACTACAACTACTAGTACCACTTCTACTAATACTACTATAACTACTACAACTACCGTTTGATTACTCATATTCCAACTCCTAGTCCTACTACTACCCATATACTACTACTACCACTACTGCTGCCACTACTACTACTACTACTACTAGTACAACTACAACTACTGCAACTACTACAACAACACTACTACTACTACTACTACTATTACCACAACTACTACTCCTATTACTATCACAACAACTACTACTACCACTATTACTACTACTACTATTACTACTACTACAAGTACTACTGCTACTACAACTAGAACTACTACTGCTACTACAACTATAACAACAACAACAACAACAACTGCTACTATTACTACTACTGCTGTTGCTACTACTACTACTACTACTACTACTACTACTACTGCTACTATTATTACACTTACTGCTTCCACTACTACTACTGCTACAACTGCTGTTGTTGATGCTACTACTACTACTAGTACTACTACCTGTAGTAGTACTAGTAGTAGTTGCAATAGTAGTAGTAGTATATCACCTATAGTAGTAGTGGTAGCTGTAGTAGTGGTAATATGAGAAGTGGTAGTAATAGTTATAGTTATTATAGCCGTAGCTGCAGTTGTAGTAGTAGCTGAAGTATTAGTAGAAACTATTATTACAGTAGAAGTAGTAGTAGCACAAGTAGCAATAGTAGTCATAGTTGTAGTCTTAGTAGCAATAGTTGTAGTACGAAAAGTAGCAGTAGTAGCAATAGTAGTAGTATGACTAATAATAGTGGTAGTAGTAGTAGGGGTAGTAGCAGTAGTAGTAGTAGTACTAATAGTAGTAGTCGTAGTAGTAGTAGCAGTAGTTACAATAGCAATAGTAGTGGTAATAGAAGTAGTAGTGCAGAAGTAATAGTCGTAGTGGCTGTAGTCACACTAGTAGTAGCAGCAATAGTAGTACTAGTTGTTATTGTTGTAGTTGTAATTGTAGTAGAAGTAGTAGTAGTTGTTCTAGTGATAGTAATAGTAGTAGTAGTAGGTGTTGTAGTAGAAGTGCTAATAGTAGTAGTGGTAGAAATAGTAGCAGAATTCATAGTAGTAGTAGTAGTAGGAAGAGGAGGACGAGTAGTAGTAGCAGAACTAGTGGTAGTAGCAATAGGATCTGTAGAAATAGTAGTACTAGTAGTAGTATTTGTAGTAGTAGTTGTTGTAGTACTACTAGTAGTCATACTAGTAGTACTAGTAGTAGTAGTAGTACTACTAGTAGTAGTTGTTGTTGTTGTTGCTATTCTTGTAGTAGTAGTAGTAGTCGTCGTCATCATTGTTGTTATTATAGAGGTAGCTGTAGGAGTAGTAGTAGTAGTAGTAATAGTTAGGGTAGCTGTAGTAGTAGTTATTGTCGTAGGAGTAGTAGTAGCCATAGCAACAGTAGTTGCAGAAGTAGTATAAGTAGGGGAAGCAGTAGTAATAGCTATAGTAGTAGCAGCAGTATTAGCAATGGTACTAGTAGTAGAATGAGTACTAGTAATAGTAGTAACAAAAGTAGTAGTTCTAGTAGCAATAGTAGTAGCAGTAGTTGTAATAGTAGTAGTAGTAGTAGCGGCAGTAATAGTTGTAGTAGTAGCTATAGTAGTAGTAGTAGCCACAGTAATAGTAGTAGCTATAGTAGGAGTCGTAGTAGCAGTAGTAGTAGTATAAGTAGTAATACTAGTAATAGTAGTAGTAGTAGTGGCACTAGTTGTAGTATTACTTGTAGTAGCATTTATTGTAGCAGCAGTTGTTGTTGTTGTTCTAGTAGTGGCAGTTGCAGAAGTAGCAACAGCAAAAGTAGTAATAGTAGTAGTAGCAGTAGTAGTTGTAGGAGCAGCAATAGCATTAGTAGTAGTAGAAGTAGTGCTCATAGTGGTAGTTGTAGTAGAAGTAGTCATAGTAGTAGTAGCAGTAGCAGCAGCCACAGTTGTTATAGTTGTAGTAATAGTAGTAGTAGTTGTAGTAACAATAGTAGTAGTAGTAGTAGCAGTAGAAATAGAAGCAGCAATAGTAGCAGCTGTAGCAATAACAGTACAAGTAGTAGTAGCAGGTATTGTATAAGTAGTAGGAGTAGTTCTAGTAGCAGTAGCAGTAGTGTCAGCAGTAGGAGAACTAGTAGTAGTAGTCATAGTAGTAGCATTATCTTTAGCAAAAGTAGTAGTAGTTGTAGTAGTAGTAGTAGTAGTAGTATTAATATAAGTAGTAGTTATAGTAAAAGTTATAGCATCCGTAGCAGAAATAATAGCAATGTAGTAGTAGAACCATCAGTAGTGGTAAAATTTATCGCAGTAGTAGTAGTTGTAGCCGTCTGAGTAATGGTAGTAGCAACAGCATGAGTTGTAGTTGTAGTTATAGGAGAAGCGGTAGTACTAGTAGTATTTGTTGTTGTAGTAGTAGTAGTAGTACTATTAGTAGCAGTTGTAGTAATAGTATTAGTAGCAGTAGCAGTAGTGGTAGAAGTAGTAGTAGCAGCCGTAGCAGCAGTAGTAGCAATAGTATTAGTAGTTGAAGTAGTAGTGGTAGTAGCAGTAGTAGTAGCTATAGTAGTAGTTGTAGTAGAGTACTAGTTGTAGTAGCAGTAGCTGTAGTAGCAGCAGTAGTTGTTGTTGTTGTAGTAGTAGCAGTAGTACTAGTGCTAGTAGTAGTAGTAGCAGTAGTAGTATGACAAGTAGTTGGAGTAGCAATGGTAGTAGTAGTAGCAGAAGTAGTAACAGTAGTACTAGAAGCAATTGTTGTAGTAGTAGTTGTTATTGTAGTAGCAGCAGTACTGGTAGTAGTAGTTGTGGTTGTAGGAGAAGTATAGTAGTAGTAGTAATAGTAGTAGTAGTAGTAGCAATAGGAGCAAAAGTAGTAGCGCTAGTTGTAGTCATAGCGTAAGTTGTTGTTGTTGTAGTAGTACTAGTAGTAGTAGTAGTTGTTGTTATTGTTGTAGTAGCAGTGGTAGTCGTAGTAGTAGTAGTTGTAGCTGTAGTAGCAACAGCAGTAGTAGTTATGTAGTAGTTGCTATTGTAGTAGTAGGCGTAGCAGTAATAGTAGTACTAGTAGTTATTATTATTGCTATTATATGATTAGTAGAAGTAGTAGTTATAGCCGCAATCATAGTAGTGGCAACAATAGTAGCCATTATGGCAGTAGTAGTAGCAGAAGTTGCAGTCGTAGCAATTTTAGCAAGAGCAGCAGCAGTAGTAGTAATAGTAATAGTAGTTGTCATAATAGTAGTAGTAGTAGTTTTAGCAGTAGTAATAGCAGCATTAGTAGTAGCAAAAGTAGTGGCAGTAGTAGCAGTAGTAGCAGTAGTAGCAGTAGTAGCAGTAGTGGTAGTAGCAACTATAGCAGTAGCAATAGTGGTAGTAGCAGCTATAGCAGTAGCCATAGTAGTAGTACTAGTAATAGTAGTAGCTATTGTAGTGGTAGCAGTAGCTATTATAGTAGTAGGAGCTATAGTATTAGTGGCAGCAGTAGCGTATCAATAACAATGGTAGTAGGCATAGTAGTAGTAGCATTCGTAGTAGTATTAGAACTAGAGGTAGTTGCAGTAGCAGTAGTAGGAGTAGTAGTAGTTGTTATTGTTGTAGTAGCAATAGAGTAGAAGTAGAAGTAGAAGTAGCACTAGTAGCAGTAGAGCAGCAGTAGTAGTAATGGTAGTCGCAGTAGGAGCAACTGTAGCAGTAGTAGTAGCAGTAGTAGTTGTACTGGCAGTAGTGGTAGTAGTAGTAGCACTATGTGTAGTAGTAGTAGTAATAGTACTAGTAGTAGTGGGAGTTATTGTTATTGTTGCTACAGTAGTAGAAGTAGTTGTTGTAGTTGTTGTAGTCATAGTAGAAGTGGTTGTAGTAGTTGTAATATGTGGTAGTAGTTGTAATAGTAGCTGGAGTAGTAGTAACAGTTGCAGTAGTCGTAATAGTAGTAATAGTAGCAGTGGCAGTAGTAGTTGTTGGAATAGTAGTAGTAGTGGTGGTGGTAGTAGGAGTGTAATTGTTGCAATAGTAGTTGGAGTAGTAGTCGTAAAAGTCGTACGAGTGTTAGGAGTGGTAGTAGTCATTGTAATAGTAGCAGTAGTAGTAGTAGCAGTTGTGGTAATAAGAGTTACAGTAGTAGTACCACTAGCAATAATAGTAGTAGTAGTGGCAGTAGCAATTATTTCATTAATAGTAGCAGCAATAGTAGTAGTTATTGTAGTAATAGTTATAGCAGCTAAAGTAGTAGTTGGATTAGCAGTAGGAGTTAGAGTTGGAGTAGTAGTAGTTGTTGGAGTTGTAGCAGAAGTGGTAGTAGTAGTAGTAGCAAGGGTTGTAGTAGTAGTAGTAGTAGAAGCAGTGGTAGAAGTAGTAGAAGTAGCAGTTGTAGGAGGAGTAGTAGTAGTAGCAGTAGCATTAGTTGTAGTTGTATTATTAGTAGTAGCAGTAGGAGTAGTAGTAGTTATAGCAGTAGTAATAATAGTACGAGTAGAAGTAGTAGTAGCCAAAGGCGTTATTATAGTAGTAGTAGTAGTAGAAGAAGTAGAAGTATTATTAGTAGTAATGGTAGTAGTTGGTGGAGTAGTAGTAGTGCTAGTAGTAGTAGTTGTAGTAGTGGTGCAGTAGTAGTGGTAGTAGTTATTGTTATTATTGTTTTAGTCGTGGTAATAGTAGTAGTCATTGTAGTAATAGTAGTACTAGTAGAAGTAGCAGTAGTAGTACTTGTAATTGTACTAGTAGTATGAGTAGTAGTAGCAGTAGAAGTTATAGTAGTAGTCATTGTAGCAGTAATAGTAGTAGTAGTAGTAATTGTAGCAGTAATAGTTGTATTAGTATTAGAAGGAGTACTAGTAGTAGAAGAAGCAGTGGTAGTTGTAGGGTAGCAGTAGTAGTTGTTGTTGTAGAAGTACTAGTAGTAGTCATAGTTGTAGTAGTAGTAGTAGTAGTTGTAGTAGTAGGAGTTGTAGAAATCGCAATAGCAACAGGAGCCACAGTAGTGGGTGTAGAAGTAGCAGTAGTAGTAGTTGTTGCACTAGTAGTAGTAGTTGTTGTCCTTGTAGTAGTAGTACTAGTAGTAGTAGAAATAATAGTAGTAGTGGTGAAGTAGTAATAGTAGTACTAGTAGCGGTAGAAGTAGTTGTAGTAGTGATAGTATAGGTTATATAGTAGTTGTTGTAGTAGTAGTAGCAACAGCATCTGTAGTACTGGTATTGCATGTAGTAAAAGTAATGAGAGTAATAGTAGGAACAGGTGTAGGAGTACAAGTAGTAGAAGTATTAGTAGTAAGAGTAGTAGTCATAGTAGCAGTAGTAGTAGTAGGAGTAGTAGTAGTAGGAGGAGGAGTAGTAGAGTAGTAGGGGTAGTAGTAGGAGTAGTAGTAGCAATAGTAGATGTAATAGTAGTAGCAGCCATAGTAGTAGGGGTTGTAGTAGTAGTAGTTGTTGTTGTTGTAGTAGTAGTAGAAACTGTATTAGTAGCAGAAGTTTCAGTAATAGTAGTAGTATTAGTAGTAGTAGTATTAATATTAACAGTAGTTGCAGTAGTAGTAGTAGTAGTAGCAGCAACAGCAGCAGTAGTAGTAGTAGTTGTAGTAGTAGTAGTAGTAGTAGTAATAGTAGCAGTAGTAGTAGAAGTAGTAGTAGTAGTAGTAGTAGTTGTTGTTGTTGTTGTTGTAGCAGTAGTAGAAGTAATTGTTATAGTAGTAGTAATAATAGTAGTAGTTGGAGTAGTCGTAGTGGTAGTTGCTGCAGCCATAGTAGTAGTAGTAGTAGTAGTAGTAGTAGTAGTAGTAGTAGTAGCAGCAGCAGTAGTAGCAGCAGCAGCAGTAGTAGCAGCAGTAGTAGCAGCAGCAGCAGCAGTAGTAGTAGTAGTAGTAGTAGTAGCAGTAGCAGTAGTAGAAGTAATTATTGTTGTAGTAGTAATAATAGCAGTTGTTGGAGTAGTAGTGGTGGCAGTTGCTACAGCCGTAGTAGTAGTAGTAGTAATAGCATTGGTATTAGGAGGAGTAGTAGTAGTTGTGCTAATAATCGGCTTAATTCTAGTAATAGTGGTAGGAGTACTAGTAGTGGAACTAGGTGGAGTAGTAGTAGAAATAAAAGTACTAGTAGAAGCAATAACAGAAGTAGTAGGAGTAGTTGTAGTAGTAGTAGTTGTTGTAGTTGTAGTAGTAATAGTAGCAGTACTAGTACTAGTACTAGTAGTCGTAGGAGAAGTAGTAGTAGTAGTGCTTGTAGCAGTTGTTGTAGTACAAGTAGCAGTAGCAGTAGGAGTAGTTATCATAGGAGTAGGAGAAGTAGTAATTGTAGTAATAATAGTAGTAGTAGTAGCAATAGTAGATGGATTACGTGTAGTAGAAGCAATGGTAGTTATAAAGTAGCTGTAGTAGTAGTAGTTGTAGAAGTACTAGGAGTAGTAGTAGTAGTAGAAGTAGTAGCAGTAGTAGTTGTAGTCTTAGGTGTAGCAGAAATAGCAGTAGCAGTAGTAGCAGCAGTAATTGTTCTAGTAGTAGTAGTAGTAGGTGTAGTGGTAGTAGTAGTAGAAGTCGAATTAGTAGTACTAGTAGCGGTAGCAATATTAGTAGTAGTCATGGCAGAAGTAGTAGTAGTTGTGCTAGTAGCAATAGAAGTAGTTGTAGAAGTCATAGTAGAGGTTGCAGTAGTAGTAGTTGTTGTTGCTGCTGTAGCACTTGTACTAGTAGTACTAGTTGTAGTAGAAGTAGGAGTAGTAGGAGGAATCGGTGTAGGAGTAGGCGTAGTAGTTGAAGTATTCATATTAATAGTAGTAGTTGTTGTAGTAGAAGTAGTAGTAGCAGTAACAGTAGTCGTAGTAGAAGTAATAGTAGTAGCAATCGTGGTAGTAGGAGTTGCACTAGTCGTTGTTGTTGTTGCAGTAGTGGTAGAAGCAGTATTAGTAGTAGTAGTACTAGTAATAGTAGTACTATAGTAATAGTTGTAGTAATAGTAGTAGTAGGAGTAGTAGTTGTAGAAGTAGTAGTAGTAGTAGGAGGAGGAGGAGGAGAAATAGTAGTAGTAGTTGTTGTTGTTGTTGTTGTAGTACTAGTAGTAGTAGGAGGAGGAGTAGTAGGAGGAATCAGTGTAGGAGTAGGAGTAGTAGTTAAAGTATTTGTAGTAACAGTAGTAGGAGTAGTAGTAGAAGTAGCAGTAACCATAGTAGAAGTAATAGTAGTAGCAGTTGTAGTAGTTATTGTTGTAGTAGTAGTAGAAGCAGTATTAGTAGTAGCAGTACTAGTAATAGTAGTATTATAGTAGTAGTAGCAGTAGTAGTTGTAGTAGTAGTAGTAATAGTAGTAGTAGGAGTAGTAGTAGTAAAAGTAGTCATAATAGTAGTAGTAGTAGTAGTAGTAGTAGTAGTAGTGGTAGTAATTGTAGTAGCAGTTGTAGCAATAGTAGAAGTAATAGTAGTAGTAGTAATAATAGTATTAGTAGTTGTAGTAGTAGTAGTTGCAGTAGCAACAACTGCAGTAGTACTAGTTGTAGTAGTAGTAATAGTAGTGGCATTAGGAGGAGGAGGAGTAGGAGGAGGAGTAGTAGTAGTAGTGGTAGTAATAGGGGTAATTCTAGTAGTAGTGGTAGTAGTAGAAATAGTGGAAGCGAGGGTAGTAGTAACCGTAGAAGTAGTAGTAGTTGTAGTTGCAGCAGTAGCAATATTGGTAGTAGTAGTATTCATAGCAATAGTAGTATTCGTAGCAGGAATATTAGTAATAGGAGTTGTAGAAGAATTACTAGCTATTGGAGTGATACTACTAGTAGTAGTTATGTAGCGGTTGTGAAGCAGCAGCAGTAGTAGTATTTGTCATAGTGGTAGTAGTAGTAGTAGTAGTAGTAGTTGTTGTTGTTGTTGTTGTTGCAGTTATAGTAGTAGTACTACTAGTATTAGTAGTAGCAGTCGTTGTACATGTCCAAGCAGTAGTAGACGTCCTTGTAGCAGTAGTAATAGTAATAGTAAGAGTAGTAGTATCATTACTAGTAGCAGCAGCAACAGTAGCACCAGTAGTAGTAGTGGTAGTTGTAGTAGTAGTAGTAGTAGCAGTTGTTGTTGTAGTATTTGTCGTAGGTGTTGTAGTAGTAGTAGCTAGAGTAGTAGAAGTAATAGTGGCAGTAGCAGTAGCACAGGTACTAGTAGTAGTAGTAGTAGTAGTTGTTGTTGTTGTTGTTGTTGTATTAGTAAGGGTAGTAGTGGGAGTATTAGTAGTAGTAGTAATAGTAGTACTAGCAGCTATAGTAGCAGTAATAGAATTCATAGTAGTAGCAGTAGACGGAGTAGTAGTAGTAGTAATATTAGTAGTACTAGTTGTTGTAGCAGTTGTAGTATTAGTAATTGTAATAGTAGTTAGAGCAGCAGCAACAACAGCTATAGAAGTAATGATAGTAGTAGTAGTGGTAGTAGTTGTAGTTGTAGAAATAGTAGTAGTGGCGGTAGTAGTAGTAGTAGTAGTAGTAGTAGTAATAGTAGTAGTTGTTGTAGCGCTAGTAGAAGTAATGTAGTAGTAGTGGTAATAATTGTAATAGTTGGAGTAGTAGTAGTTGTAGTGGCAGCAACTGTAGTAGTGGTAGTAATAGTTGGGGTATTAGGAGTAGTAATAGTAGTAGAAGAAGAAGTAGTAGTAGTGGTGGTGGTGGTAGTAATTGGGGTAATTATAGTAATAGTGGTAGTAGTAGTAATAGTGGAAGTAGGAATAGTAGCAGTCGTAGTAGCAGTAGTAGTAATAGTAGTAGTACTAATAGTACTGATAGTCGTAGTAGTAGAAGCAGCGGTAGCAGCAGTACTTGTGGTAGTAGTAGTAGCACGAGCAATTGTAGTAGTAGAAGTAGCAGTTGCAGTACTAGTATAGGTAGTACTAATAGTAGTTATAGAGGCAACAGCTGTAGGAGTAGTAGTAGTTGTAGTAGTTGTAGAAGTAATAGGATTAGTAATAGTGGTAGTAGTTATAGTAGTTCGAGAAGCAACCACAGCAGTAGCAGCAGTAATAAGAGTGGTAGTAGTGATAGTAGTAGTAGAAGTTGCAATAGAAGCAGTAACAGTAGTGGTAGTAGTAGAAGTAGTAGTCGCACTAATAACGATAGTAGTAATGGTAGCAGTAGTGGTACTAGTAGTAGTAGTAGCAGTACTCCTGCAACTATTACAACTATCGCTACTACAACTACTACTACAATAATTGCTACCACTCTTCCAACAACAACTACAGCTACTATTGCTGCTTCTACAACAACTACGGCTACAACTACTATTGTTATTACTTCTCCTACTACTG
>RXID01006033.1:3721-18889 GCA_005019695.1 Trichopus zeylanicus subsp. travancoricus
TAGTAGTTTTTATTGTGGGAGAAGTAGTAGTAGTAGTTGTTGTTGTCGCAATAGTCGTAGTAGTAGCAGTTGCAGCAACAACGGTATTGGTGGCAGTAGTGGTATTACTAGCTGCAACAACAGCAGCAGCAGCAGCAATAGTAGCATCGGCAATCATAGTAGTTGTACTAGGAGAAGTAGTAGTCGTAGTAGCAGTAGTAGAAGTATTAGTAGTAGTAGTAGGAGAAGTAGTAGCAATAGTGCCAGTAGAAGTGGTAGTAGATGCATTAGCAATAGTAGAAGTAGTAGTAGTAGCAGTTGCAGCAATAGTAGTAATAGTAGTAGCAGAAGTAGTAGTAGCAACAGTAGTAGCATTAGTAGATGTAAAAGGAGTCATAGTAGAAGTAGAATTAGCAACAGTAGTAGCAGTAGTATTAGTAGGAGTAGTAGTAGTAGTAGATGTAGCAACAACAGTAGTGCTAATAGTGGCTGTAATAGTTGTAGTAGTAATAGTAGCAGTACCAACAATACTAGCATTAGCAACAGAAGTAGCAGTAGTGGTGGTAGTAGTAGTAGTAGAAATAGCAATCATCACAGCAGTAGTAGAAGCAATTATAGCAGTAGTAGTAGTCATAGTAGCATCAGCGGCAGCAGTAATAGTAGTAGTAGTTGTTGTATTGCTAGTGGTAGTAGTAGAAGTAGTAGTTATAGTAGTAGTAGCAGTAGGAGAAGTTGTTGTAGTAGTGGCAATAGTTGTAGCAGTAGGAGTAGTAATAGTAGAAGCAGAAGAAGCAGTCGTAGTAGCTGAAATAGTAGCATAAGTAGCTGCAGCAACAACAGTAGTATTTGTAGTAGTAGCCGCAACTATAGTAGTATCGGTAGTAGCGGTAGTACCAGTGGCAGCAGCAGTAATAGTTGTAGCTGCAGTAGCAGTAGCAGCGGCAGCAGCGGCAGTAGTAGTGGTGGTAGTAGTAGTAGTAGAAGTAGGGGCAGTAGTAGTAGTAGCAATAATAGTAGTGTAGTAGTAGTAGTAGAAGTAGTAGCAGTAGTAGTAGAAGTAGTAGTAGAAGTAGTAGTAGTAGCTGTAGCTGTTGTAGTAGTAGCAACACGAGCAATAGCAGCAGTAGTAGTAGTGGTAGTAGAATTAATAGCCGCAGTAGTAGAAGTCATAATAGAAGTAGTAACAGTACTAGTAGTAGTAGTAGCCGAAGTAGTATCGATAGCAGCAGTAATAGCAGTAGCAGCAGTAGTAGTGGTAGCCATAATAGTGTTTGTAGCGGTAGAAGTAGCAGTGGTAGCAATAGTAGCTATGGTAGCAGTCATAGTAGCTACTTTTGCAGTAGTAGCAGTAGCAGTAGGAGTAGCAGCAGTAGCCGAAGTAGATGTAGTAGGATTAGGAGTAGAAACAAAAGTAGTAGTAGCAATAGTTATAGTAGTAGTAGTAGTATTAGTAGTAGTAGTAGTAATAGAAGTAATAGTAGTTGACGTAGTAGTAGCAGTTTTAGTCGCAGTACAAAAAGTACTAGTAATAGTAGCAATAGTAGTTGCAGGAGTAATAGTAGTAGCACTAGAAGTAGTGGGTGTTGTTGTAGTAGCCGCAGCTGGAGCAGCAGCAATAGCAGTAGTGGTAGTTTTAGGACTAATTGCTGTCGCCATAGTAGCAGTACTAACACTAGTAGCAATAATAGTAGTAGCAGTCGCAATAGCAGCTGTAGTAGTAGTTGTAGGAGTAGTAGTTATAGTAGTTATAGCAATAGCAGTATTAGTTGTACTAGTAGTAGTAGTAGTAGTAGTAGTAGTAGTAGTCGTAATAGTAGTAGCAGTAGTAGCAACGTCATTTGTAGCAGAAGCTGCAGTAGCAGTAGTAGCAATAGTAGTAGTAGTAGTAGTAGTAGTAGTAGTAGTAGTAGTTGCAGCAGTAGGAACAATAGCAGTAGTAGCAGCAGTAATAGTAGCAGTAGTAATAATAGTAGTAGTTGTCGTAGAAGCAGGAGACGTAGTAGGTGTAGTAATAGTTGTAGCGGGATCAACAACAACACCAGTCGAAGTAATGGTAGTAGTAGTAGTTATGGTAATAGTAATGGTTGTTGTGGTGATAGTTGTAGTTATAAGAGCAGTAGTAGTAGTAGTAGTAGTAGCAACAACAGTAGCAGGATTAGTAGTAGTAGTAGTCATTCTCGCAGTAGTGATTGTAGTACAAGTAGTCGTAGTAGTAGTAATGGTAGTAGAAGTACTAGCAGTATTAGCAGTAGTAGTCATAGCAACAACAATAGTAGTAGTAGCATTAGTAGCAGCCGCAGTAGCTGTGGTAGTAGTAGTAGTGTTAGTAATAGTAATACTAGTAGTAGAAGTAGTAGTATCAGTAGTAGTAGTAGTAGTAGTTGGAGTAGTAGTAGAAGTACCAATAGTAGCAGTAGCAATAGTAGCAGGAATAGTAGTAGCAGTACTAGTGGTTGTTGTAGTAGTATTAGTAGTAGCAGTATTAGTAAAAACAGTTGCAGTACTAGTAGTTGTAGTGCTGGCACAAGTAGTAGTAGTAGTAATAGTAGTAATTGTATCAGTAGTAATAGTAGTAGTTGTAGTAGTAGTAATAGTAGTAGTTGTAGTGTTAGCACAAGTAATAGCAGTAGTAGTAGTAGTAGTAGCTGTAGAAGCAGCAGTAGTAGTGGTAGGAGTCGTAGTTGTAATAGTAGTAGTTGTAGTAGTAGAAGTAGTAGTAAGTGTTCAAGTTTTAGTATCAGTAGTAGCGTTGATAGCGATAGTAGTAGTAGTAGTAGTAGTTGTCCTTGTAGTAGTAGTAGTAGTAGTAGTAGTAGTAGTAGTAGTAGTAGCAGTAGTAGTAGTAGTAGTAGTAGCAGTAGCAGTAGTTGTGGTATTAGTAGCAATAGTAGTATTCGGATTAGTAGTTGTCATAGTAGTAGTTGTAGCAATAGCAATAGTAGTAGCAATAGTAGTGCTAGTTGTTGTAGTTACTACAGTTGCAGTATTATTTGTAGTTGCAGTAGTAGTACAAGTAGTAGTGGTAGCAATAGTAGTAGCCATAGCAGTAGTACCTGCGGTAGCAGTAGTAGTAGTTGGAGTAGTAGTAGTAGTGGTAGTAATAGTAGTAGTAGCAGTAGTAGGAGCAATAGCAGTAGGAGCAAAAGTAGTGGAAGTAGTAGTAACTGGAGTTGTTGTAGCAATAGTAATTGAAGTAGTAGTTGAAGTATTATTAGGAGTAGTACTAGTAGTAGTAGTTGTATTAGCAATAGTAGTAGCACAAGTAGTAGTATGAGAAGTTGTCAAAGTAGCGGTGGCGGGATCAGCAGTAGTCCTAGTAGTAGTAACAGTAGTAGCAGTAGTAGCAGTAGTAGTAGTCGAAGTTGTAGTAGTAGTACCAGCAAAAGCAGTAGTTGAGGTAGTAGTAGTAGTAATGGTAGTAGTTGTAGTAGTATAGGTAGTAGTAGCAATGTTAGTAAGAGTAGTAGTAGTAGTAGTAGTAGGACAAGTAGTAGTTGTTGTTATAGTAATAGTCGTAGTAGCCGTAGCAGTTGTAGTAGTAGTAGTTGTAGCAGCAACAACATTAGTGGCGGTAGTAGTATTACTAGCTGCAGCAGTAGCAGCGGCAGCGGCAGTAGTAGTAGTGGCAGCGGCAGTAGTAGTAGTAGTAGCTGTAGTAGAAGTAGTAGTAGTAGTTGTAGCAGAAGTAGTAACAGCAGTGCTAGTAGAAGCTGTAGTAGATGCATTAGCAGTAGTAGTAGTCGTAGAAGTTGTAGCAATAGTAGTAATAGTAGTAGCAGAAGTAGTAGTAGTAGCAGTAGTAGTATTAGTAGAAGTACAAGAAGTCGTAATAGCACTAGAATTAGCAACAGTAGTAGCAATAGTATTAGTAGGAGAAGTAGTAGTTGTAGATGTAGCAAAAGCAGTAGTACTAGTAGTAGCAGTAGTAGTTGTAGTAGTAATAGTAGCCGTAGAAGTAGTACTAGCATTAGCAACAGAAGTAGCAGTAGTTGTAGTAGCTGTAGTAGTAGAAATAGTAATCATCACAACAGTAATAGAAGCAATTATAGTAGTAGTAGTAGTCAATGTAGCAATAGCGGCAGTAGTAGTAGTAGTAGTAGAAGTAGTAATAGTAGAAGTAGTAGTTGTAGTAGTAGTAGTAGTAGGAGAAGTTATTGTAGTAGTGGCAATATTTGTACCAGTAGCAGTAGTAGAAATAGTTGTAGCAGTAGTTACAGTAGTAGCAGTAGCACCAGCAACAGTAGTAGCAGCAGCAACAGCAGCAGCAGCAGCGGTAGCTGCAACAGCAGTAGCAGCAACAGCAGCAGCAGCAGCAGCAGTAGTAGTAGCAGTAGCAGTAGCAGTAGTTATTGTGGTAGTAATAGTAGGAGTGCTTGGAGTAGTATTATTATTACAAGTAATAGTACGAGTGGTAGTAGTAGTAGTAGGAGCAGTAGTAGCAGTAGTTGTCGTAATAGTAGTAGTAGTAGCAGTTGTACTAGTAGTAGTAGTAGTAGTAGTCGTAGATATGGTTGTAGTAGTAGTAGTAGTAGTTGGAGTAGGAGTGGTAGTGCATAGTAGTATTAGTAAGTAGTAATGATTAGTAGTAGGTGTAGTAGTAGTAGTGGTAGTAGTAGTTTTACGAGTAGTAGTATAGTTCTAGTAGCAGTTTAAATAGTATAGTCATACGAGTTGGGCTAGAATAAGAATCATAGTAGTAGTTAGTAGTAATAGGAAAAGTAGCAGTAAGCAGTAATAGAAGTAGTGGCAGTAGAGGAGCAGGAGTAGTAATAAGATTATTGGAGTAGTTGTTGCTGTAGTTGTAAGTAGTAGTATTTGTTATTAAGGAGTAGCAGTAAGCTAATAGAAGTAGTAGCAGGAGTAGAAGTAGCAATAGTAGTTGTCGTGGCAGCCGCATCAATATTTGCAATAGTAGTAGTAGGAGTAGTAGTATTATAAGTTGTTGTAGTAGTAGTAATCATTGTAGTAGTAGAAGTAATGGTAGCGATAGTAGCAGTGGTAAGTGTAGCAGTAATTGTAGTAGTAGGAGATGTTGTACGAGTTGTGGTTATAGTAGCAGCAGCAACTGAAGTAGTAGTAGTAGTAGTAGTTGCAGTTGTAGTAGTAGTCATAATGCATAGTAGCTGCTGTAGTAGTAGAAGTAGTTGTAACAGTAGTAGTAGTTGTAGCAGTAATAGTAGTAGTAATAGCAATAGTAGTAGTAAAAGCAATAGTAGTGCTCGTAGTAGCTAAAGTAGTAGGAGTTGTAGTCGGAGTAGGTGTAGGAGTAGGAGTAGTATAGGAGTAGTAGTATTAGTGGTAGTAGTTGTAGCAGTATAAGTAGTAGTGTTATTATTAGTAGTATTAGTAGCAATAGTACTAGTTGTAGTAGTAGCAGCAGTAAGAGTTGTAGTAGTAGTTGTAGTAGTACTAGTGGTAGTAGTAGTAGTAGTAGTGCTAGTAGTAGTAGTAGTAGTTGTTGTTGTTGTTGTTGTTGTTGTTGTTGTTGTACCAGAAGTTGTAGAAGTAGTAGCAGTGGTAGTAGTATGAGTTGTAGTAGGAGTTGTAGTAGTAGTAGTAGTATTTGGAGTATGGGTAGAAGTAGTTGAAGGAGTTACAGTAGCTGTTGGATTTGGAGTACGAGTGGTAATAGCAATAGTTGCAGCAGTAATAGGCAAAGTAGTAGAAGCGGTTGTAGGAGTAGGAGTAGGAATAGTAGTAGTTGTAGTAATAGTAGCAGTAGGAGCTGTAGCAGCAACATTTGTAGTTGTGGTAGTAGTTGTTATTGTATTCGTAGTAGTAGTAGTAGCAGGAGTAGTAGTAGTAGCTATAGTTGATGGACTAGTAGCAGTAGCAATTGTACTAGAAGTTGAAGTAGAAGTAGTAGTAGTAGGAGTAGTAATAGAAGTAACAGAATTAGTTATTGGCATAGTAGTTGTACTAGTAGTGGTAGTTGTAGCTGTTGTGTAGGAATAGTAGCAGCAGCAGTAGTAGTAGTAGGAGGAGGAGTAGTAGTAGTATTAGTAGTAGTAGGAGTAGTTGTAGGAGGAGGAGGAGGAGGAGCAGTAGTATTAGTGGTAGTTTCAGTGGTTGTAGTAGTGGCAGGACTAGTAGTAGGAGTAGTAGTACTAGTAGTAGTAGTAGTAGTAGCAAGAGCAGCAGTACTAGTAGTAGTAATATTAGTACCAGCAGTAGCAACACTAGTAGTAGTAGGAGTGTTTGGAGTAGTAGTATTAGTACAAGTAATAGTAGTAGTACTAGGAGTGGTAAGAGTAGTAGTAGTACTAGAAGTATGCACAATGTTAGTAGTTGTAGCAGTTGTAGTAGTAGTTGTAGCAGCAGCAATAGCAGTAATAGTAATAGTAGTAGGAGTAGTAGTAGGAATTGTAGTCGTAGAAGTTGGAGGAGTGTTAGAAGTTTTAGGTAGTAGCAGAAGTTGTAGGAGCGTAAGGAGTAGAAGTAGCAGTAGTAGTTGTTGTTGTTGTTATTGTTCTAGTAGCAGTAGTGTTAGTATTACTATTAGTAGTAGTAGGAGTAGTAGCAGTAGCAATTGTACTAGTTGTAGAAGTTGTAGTAGTAGTAGTACTAGTAGTACTAGTAGTACTAGTATTAGTCATTATTGTAGTATGAGTAATAGTTGGATTTGTAGTTATTGGACTAGTGGAAACAATAGTAGTTATAGCAGTAGTAGTTGTAGCAGTAGTAGTAGTAGTAGTAGTAGCAGCGACAATAATAGTAATCGTAGCGGTTGTTGTAGGAGTTGTAGTTGTAGTATTGGTGGCAGCAGTTGTAGTTGGAATAGGAATAGCTATAGGAATAGTAGTTTTAGTAGTAGTAGCAGTAGTAGTAGTAGTAGTAATAGTAGCATTACTAGTAGTAGTAGTAGTAGTAGTAGTAGTAGTACTAGTAGTAGTAGTAGTAGTGGCAGCAGTAGTAGTAGTTGCAGCAGTAGTAGAAGTAATAGTAGAAGCTGTAGCAGTATTAGGAGTAGTAGTAGTAGTAGTAGCAGTAGTTGTTGTAGCCGTAGTAGTAAAAGCAGTAGTAGGAGTAGTTGTAGTAAGAGTAGTAGTAGTATTGGCAGTGGTAGTAGTAGCAGTATTGGTAGTTGTAGTAGTAGTAGTAGTAGTAATAGCAGCAGTAGTTGTAATAGTGGTAGCAATAGTAATAGCAGTAGTAGTGGAAGTTGTAGTAGTGTTAGTAGTAGTAGTAGCAATAGCAGCAGTAATATGACTAGTAATTGAAATAGCGCCAGTAGTTATTATAGCAGTAGTTGTTGCAATAGTAGTGGTAGTGGTAGTAGTATTAGAAGTGGTCATAGCAAAAGTAGCAATAGTAATAATATTGATTGTAGTAGTAGTGGTAGTAGTAGTAGTACTATTAGGAGAAGTAGTAGTAGTAGTAGTAGTAGTAGTAGTAGTAGTAGTAGTAGTAGTAGTAGTAATACTATTAGTAGCAGCAGTAGTATTAGCAGGAGTAGCAGTAGTTTTAGTAACATAGGTAGTAGTAGTAGCAGCAGTAGTTTTAGTAACATAGGTAGTAGTAGCAGCAACAGTTGTGAGAGTAGTAGTAGTAGTAGCAATAGTAGTAGTAGCAGCAGCAATAGTAGTAGTAGTAGTAGTAGTAGTAGTAGTAGTAGTAGTAGTAGTAGTAGTAGTAGTAGCAATAGGAGTAGTGGTGGTGGTATTAGAAGTAGTAGGAGTAGCAGTAGTTGTAATAGTATATGTAGTAGTAGTAGCAGTTGTAGATCTAGTAGTAGTTGTTATTGTAGTAGTAGTAGTAGTAGTCGTAATAATAGCAGTAATAGTAATAGTCGTAGTATTAGGAGTTGCAGCAGCAGCAACAATAGTATTAGTAGTTTTAGTAGAAGGAATAGTAGCAGTAGTAGTAGTAGAAGAAGAAGAAGAAGAAGTAGTAGTAGTAAAAGTAGTAGTAGTAGTAGTAGTAGTAGTAGTAGTAGTAATAGTAACTGTACCAGTCGTAGTAGTAGTAGGAGCAGTAGCACTAGTGCTGCTGGAGGTGGTAGTAGTAGTAGTAGTTGTTGTTGTGTTACTAGTAGTAGTAGTGGCAATAGTGTAAGTAGTAGTTGTAGTCAGAGTAGGTTTAGCAGTTTGAGTAGTAGCAGTTTGATTAGTAGTAGTAGGTGTAGTAGTAATCGGAGTTGTAGTAATAGTAGTAGCAGTAGTAGTAGGTGTGGTAATAGAAGTAGTAGATGTTGTAGCGATAATAGTAGAAGCTATAGCAGTATTAGGAGTAATAGTAGAAATAGTAACAGCAGTAGTAGCAAAAGTAGTTGTAGTAATACAAGTAGTAATAGTATTAGTAGTAGTAGTGGTAGTAGTAGTAGCTGTAGTAGTAATTGTTGAAGTGCTAGTAGTCGTAATAGCAGTAGTAGTTGTAGTAGTGGTAGCCGCAGTAATAGTAGCAGTAGTGGTAGTGGTAGTAGTATTCGTTGTAGTAGTTATAGGAGTAGTAGTTGAGATAGCACTAGTAGGAATAGTAGCAGTAGTGATTGTAGCAATAGTGGTTGTAGTAGTAGTAGTAACGGTAGTAGTAGTAGTAGTAGTAGTAGCAATATTAGTTGTAGTGATAATAATAGTAGTAGTAGTGGTAGTAGCAGTAATGTAGGTGGAGAAGTAGTAGTAGTACTAGCATAAGTAGTAGCAGTAGTAGCAGTTGTAGCTGTAGGAGAAGAAGTGGGCATAGTAGTTGGAGAGGCAAGTATAGTAGTAGTAGTAGCGGTAGCAGCAGTAGTAGTAGTAATAGCAATCACGGTAATAGTAGTAGTAGTAGTAGTAGTAGCAGCAGCAGTAGTAGCAGTCAAAATAGTATTAGTAGCAAAAGTAGCAGTAGCAATAATAGTAATAGTAGTAGAAAAAGTATTAATAGCAATAGTAATTATTGTAGTAGTAGAAGTAGAGCAGTAGTGGGCTGATAGTAGTAGCAGTAGTAGTAGAAGCAGCAGCAATAGTAGTAGTAGAAATAGTAGTGCTAGTAATAGTAGTATTCGTAGTAGTAATAATCGTAGTAGTAGTGGTAGACATAGTAGTAGTAGTAGTAGCAGTAGCATCAACTGCTGCAATAGCAATAGTAGTAGTTGTGATAGTAATAGTAGTAGTAGCAATAGTAGTCGTAGTAGTAGTAGTGGAAGTTGTAGTTGTAGCAATAGTACCAGTAGTAGTTGCCGTAATCATAGTTGGGGAACTAATAGTAGTAGCTGTAGTAGCGGAAGTAGTAGTAATAGCTATAATAGCATAAGTAGTTGCAGTAGTAGCAGTAATAGCAGTAGTAGTAGTAGAAATAGTAGCAGCAGTGGTAGTAGTTGTAGTTGGAGCAACAGCGGCAGTATTAGTAGTGTTAGTAGTAGTAGTAGTGGTGGTGGTGGCGGTAGTAGTAGTAGTTAGAGTAGTAGTGGTGGTGGTGGTGGTTGTAGTAGTTGGAGTAGTAGTAGTGGTGGTATTAGTGGTAGTTGTTTTAATAATAATAGCTGTCGTCATAGTAGTGGTAGCTATAGTAGCAGTAGTAGCAGAAGTAGTTGTAGTAGTAGTAGCAGTTGTATCAGAAGTTGCAACAGTAGCAGTCATAGTTGTAGTTGCAGAAGTAGTAATAGTATTAGTAGTAGTATTAATAGTAATACTTGTAGCAGTAGCAGTGGTATTAGTAGAATTAGTAGTTGCAGTAGTAGTAGTAGTATTAGAAACAGTATTAGCAGTATTACTACAAGTAGTTGTAGTAGCAGCAGTAGTAGCAAGAGTAGTAGCGGAACCGCTAGTAGTAGTAGCAGTAGTTGCAGCAGTTGCAGTAGCAGCAGTAGCAGTTGAGGCAACTGTAGTAGTAGTAGCAGTAGTAGCAGTTGAAGCAGTTGTAGCAAAAGCAGTACTAAGAGTAGTTGCTATAGCTGTTCTAGTAGTGGTAGTAGTTGTAGTAACAGTTGTTATTGTACTGGTAATACTTGTTTTAGTAGTGGCAGAAGTGGCAATAGTTGTAGCAAGAATAGTAGTAGCAGAAGTAGTAGCAGTAGTTCTGGTAATAGTAGTAGCAGAAGTAGTCTCAGTAGTAGAGCAGCAGTAGTAGTTATAGTAGTAGTTGTGGTAGAAGTAGTAGGAGGGGTAGTATCATTAGCAGCAGCAATAACAACAACAACAGTAGTGGTAGTAATTATTTTGGTAGTAGCAGGATTAGTAGTTGTAGTACTAGTGGTAGTAATAGTCATAGTAGTAGTAGTTGTTGTTGTTGTAGTGGCGATTGTAGTAATATTTGTAGTTGTAGACGTAATAGTGGAAGTAGTTGTAGGAGTATAACTCATCGTAGTAGTAGCAGTTGTAGCAGCAGTAGTTTATAGTAGTAGTAGTACTAGTAGTAGTAGTAGGTGCCGCAATAGTAGTAAAAGTCGTAGTAGTCGGAATTATAGAAGTATTATTTGGAGTAGCAATAGTTATAGCTTCTGCAGTAATAGTAGCAATAGTTGCAGGAGTAGTAGTCATAGTAGCTATAGTAGTTTTAGCGGCAGTAGTAGTAGCAGTAGCTATTGTAGTAGTACTAGAAGTAGTTTAAGTTGTAGTAGTAGGAGAAGTATTAGTCATAGTTGAAGTTGCAGTTGCAATTTTAGTAGTAGTGGTAGTATTAGTTGTGGTAGTAGTTGTAGTAGTAGCAGTAATGGTAATTACAGTAGTAGCTGAAGCAGCAACAGTAGTAGCAAAAGTAGAAGTAGTAGTCATTGTCATAGTAGCAGTTATAGCGGTAATAACAGTAGTAGCAACAGTAGTTGTAATTGTAATATAAATTATAGTAGTTCTATAAGCATTTGTAATAGTAGTCAGTGTAGAAGTAACAGAAATGGTAGCAATAGTAGTAGTAGCAGTAGTAGTAGAAGTAGTAGTAGTAGCACTAGTAGTAGTAGTAGCTAAATTAGTAGCAGTGGTAGGAGAAGTAGTAGGAGTAGCAGAAGCAGCAGCAGATGTAGTAGTAGTAGCAGTTGTAGGAGGAGTAGTAGATGCCGAAGTAGAAATGGCAGTAGTAATACAAGTAGTAGTCATAGGGGTAGTGGTACTAGTAGTAGTATAGTAGCAATAATAGTAATAGTTATTGTAGTAGTAGCAATAATAGTAGTAGTAGCAGTAATAGTAGTAGTAGTAGTAATAGTAGTAGTAGAAGTAGTCGTAGCAGCTGTAGTAATAGTAGTAGTAGTTGCGGTAGTAGTACCAATAGTAGTAATAGTAGCAACTAATACTGCTGCTACTACTGCTAATACTATTACTGCAACTACTACTACTACTCCTATGATTACTACTACTACTCCTGCTACTACTGCGATTACTACTACTACTACTACTACTACTACTACTACTACTACAACTTGTCCTACAATAACAACAACTACTACTTCTCCTACTACCACTAGTGTTGCTACTAATTCTGCAACTACTACTACTAGTACTACTATTACTATTGCTACTACTACTACTACTACTACTACTACTACAACAACAACAACTACTGCTCTTGCTGCTACTACTACTACTACTACTGCCACTACTACGACTATTGCTACTGCTACTACTAGTATTCCTACTTCTGCTACTATCGCTAATGCTATGGCTAGTAGTGCTACTACTACAGTTATTACTGCTACTACTACTATAACTACTACTACTACTACTTTTGCTGCTACTAAAGCCACCATTGCTTCTACCACTACTACCACTAATACTAGTTGTTGTAAGAGTAGTAGGAGTGGTAGTAGTAGTAGTAGTTGTAATAGTTGTGTTGTCGCAAAAATATTAGTTATAGTAGTTGAGGCAGTAGTAGTAGCTATAGTAGTTGAAGTAGCAGTAGTAGTTGCAGTAGTAGTAGTAGTAGTGGGAGTAGTAGTAGTAGTAGTAGTAGTAGTAGTAGTAGTAGTAGAAGTAATAGTAGTTCTGGAAGAAGTAGCGGTAGTAACAGCAGTAGTAGTTATAGTCATCATAGTAGTAGTAGTAGCAGGAGTAGTAGGAGTAGAAGTAGTAGTACTAGTAGTAGTAGTAGTAGAAGTTGTAGTAGCAGTTGTAGTAGTAGTAGCAGCAGTAGTAGTTGTTGTGGTGATAGTAATAGTAGTAATATTATTAGTAGGAATAGGAGTAGTAGTGGTAGAAGTATTTACAACAGCAATAGTAGCTATAGTAGTAGGAGTAGTAGTCGCAGTAGTTATTATAGTAGAAGTATTAGCAGAAGTTGTAGTTGGAATAGTAGTTGTAGTACTAGGATTAGTAGTAGTAGAAATAGTAGTTGTTGTTGTAGTAGCAGTAGGACGAGTAGTAGCACGAGTTATCGTAGTAGAAGTACTCATACTAGTAGTAGTAGTAGTTGCAGTAGCATGAGCAGTAGTAGTAGCAGTAGGAGTGCTAGTAATAGTCGTATTATTAGTATTAGCAGTAGGAATAGGATTGATTTTCGTAGAAGTAGTTGCAACAATAGTTGCTGCTGCAGTAGTAGGAGTAGTAGTTATTGCAGAAATAATATTAGCAGAAGTTGTAGTTTGTATAGTAGTAGGAGCGGGAGTTGGAGTAGGAGTAGTGGTATAGGTAGTTGTTGGAGTGGCAATGTTGTACTAGAAGTAATAGTAGTACAAGTAGTTGGAGGAGGAGTAATAGTAGCAGTTGTTGTTATTGTTGTAGCTGTATTAGTAGTGGTAGCAGTAGTAGCAGTAGTAGTAGAAGTAGCAGTTGGGTAGCAGTAGTAGTTGTATTAGTAGTAGTAGTAGCTATAGTAATAGTAGTATTAGGAATAGTAGGAGGAGTAGTAGTAGTTGGTCTAAGAGCTACAATAGCATCGGAGCAGCAGCGGCAGTTGCAGTAGCAATAGTAGCAGTGGCACTAGTAATTGTAGTAGCAGTAGCACTAGTAGTAGTACTAGAAGTAGTAGTAGTAGAAGTATTAGTAGAAGTTGCACTAGTAGTAGCCGTATAAGTAGTAGTAGTAGTGGTGGTAGTAGTACTAGTAGTAGTAATAGACGTGGTAGCAGTAGTACTACTAGTACTACTACTCCGACTACTATTACTGCTACTGCCACTGGTAATACTACTAGTACTAGGTGTAGTAGTAGTAGTTATAGTTGTAGTCATATTAGTAGTAATAATATTATTAGCGGTAGTAGTACTAGCAAAAGTAGTAGCAGCTGTAGTAGTAGAAGTAGCAGCAGCAGTAGTAGTAGTAGCAGCAGTAGTAGTAGTGGGAGTAGAAGTACTAGTGATAGTAATAGTAGTAGTAGTAGTAGTAGTAGTAGTAGTAGCAATAGTAGTAGTAGTGGAAGTAGTTGCAGTTGTTATAGTAGTAGTAGTAGTAGTAGTAGCAGCAGCTGCAGCAATAGTAGTAGGTGTAGCAGCTGTAGTACTAATACCAGTGCTTGGAGTAGTACTAGTAGTGGAAATAGTAGTAGTGGTAGTAGTAGCTGTTGTAGTTGTTAGAGTTGTAGTAGTACAAGTAGTAGTAGTTGTAGTTGTGGTAGCAGCAGTAGCAGTCATAGTAGCCATAACGGTAATAGTAGGAGTTGTAGTAGTAGTAGTAGTAGTAGTAGTAGTAGCATAAGTAGCAATAGTAGTATTAGTAGTAGTGGTAGTAGTTGTTGCAGATTTAGTGTTAGTAGTAATAGTAGCAGTAGTAGTAACAATAGCAGTAGTTGTAGTAGTAGTAGTAGCAGTAGCAAAGTAGTAGTAGTAGTAGTATAATAGTAGTAGCAATAGTTGTGGCAGTAGCAATGGAAGCAGTAGTGGTAGTAGTGGCAATAGAAGTAGCAGTAGCAGTGGTAGTTTTGTTGTTGTTGCTGTGGTGTTAGTGATAGTAGTAACAAAATTAATAGTAGGAGTATCAAGATGTGTAGTAGTAGCAATAGTAGTGGAAGTGGTCATTGTATTAGTAGTTGGAGGGGTCATACTTGCAGTAGTTTTAAGAGTAGTAGTAGGAGTAATAGTAGTAGCAGTAGTTGTAGTGTAGTAGTAATAGTAGTAGTATTAGCAGTAGTAGTGGTAGTAGTAGTAGTAGCAGTAGTAGTAGTAGCAATAGCAGTATCAGTAGTAGTAGTATTAGTGGTAATAACAGTAGTAGTAGCATTAGCAGAAGTAGAAGCAGCAGTAGTAGTAGCAGCTGCGGCAGTAGTAGTATCAATAGTAAATGTTTCAGTTGTAGTAGTTGTAGCAGTAGTTGTAGCAATAGTAATAGCGGTAGTAGTAGTTGTAGTAGTCATAGTAGTAATAGTAGTTGTCGTTGAAGTAGTAGTGGTAGTGGCAATAGTAGTCATAGAAGTAGTAGTAGTAGGAGTAGCAGAAGTGGCAGTGGCATTATTGGACGTAGCAGTCGTGGTAGCAGTACCAATTGCAAAAGTGGCAGTAGTAGTAGTAGCAAGTAGTAGTTGTACTAATAGTATTAGTAGTAGCAGATTTAGTAGTTGGAGTAGTAGTGGTATTAGCAATTGTCATCGTAGTAGCAATAGTTGTAGTAGCAGTACCAATAGCAGTAGCAGTGGAAGTAGTGGTAGCTATAGTAATAGTAGTAATAGTAGTAGCAATAGTAGTAATAGTCGTAGCTATAGTAATAGTAGTAATAGTGGTGGTCATAGTAGTAGTAGCAGCAGCAGCAGGAGTAGTAATAGTAGTAGTTATTGTTGTAGTAGCAGCATCTATTATAGTAGTAGCAGTAGAAGTAGTAGTTATAGCAGTAGTGGTAGTAGGAGTAGCATTAGTGGAAGCAGCATTATTCGCAGCAGCAGCAGTAGTAGCAGTAGCAGTTGTAGAAGTGGCCGTAGTAGTAGTAGCAAGTAGCAGCAATAGTAGTAATAGTGATAGTAGTAGTAATAGTAGTAGTAGTAGTAATAGTAGCTGTAGTGGTAGTAGTAGTGATATCAATAGTAGTAGTAGTTGTTGTTGTAGTACTAGGAGTAGTAGCAGTTGTAGCAGCAGCAGTAGTAGTAATCACAAAGTAATAAAAGTAGTTGTAGTAGTATTTGTAATAGTAGTAGTTGAAGGAGTTGTAGGAGTTGCAATAGCACTAGTAATAGTAGAAGTAGTAGTTGTAGAAGTATTAGGAGTTGTCGTAGTATTAGTAGCAATAGTAGTAGGAGTAGTAGTAGTAGTAGAGGTGGTAGTAGTAGTAGTAGTAGTAGTAGTAGTAGTAGTAGTAGTAGTAGTAGTAGTAGTAGTAGTAGTAGTAGTGGTATTTGTAGTAATAGTAGGAGTAGAAGTAG
>RXID01006086.1:0-18189 GCA_005019695.1 Trichopus zeylanicus subsp. travancoricus
CCTTACATTGGGGCCAGTGTTGTCGCCAATTTGATTTCGACATCCTTATCGGTTTCTGTCAGATATTATTTACGTACGTAATATTATTCACGTAATTATTCATTATTTTTAAAATTTTTTAAATATATTCTAATTTTTTAATTTGAAGTTAAAAAATAATTAAAATTAAATTAAATTTTAGTCAAAATATAATTTTTATTTTAGACCTTCGATATATGGTTATACTTCAGAACCGCTGCCATGAGATCGCGCAGAGCTAATTGTTTTGATTCATATGCCCATAAATGCTCGTCCGGATCATCCAGGTACTAAATTTGTAATTCCACACCCAGATGTTCCAAACTCAACCGATGATGATTATGATGATTAGTTGTATTATCTTAGAATTTATAAATTATGTACGTGTGAAATATATTTTAATGAAAAGTTAAATTTATTTATGTTAATTTTTAAATTTTAATCATATTCATATCATTTCTTATATATTTTTTTAATACACTAATATATATTAAAAGCAGACAATATTAGTGACTAACTATCAAAATTAATTTTAATTAGCTTAAATAATATTTGAAATTATTGTAAAATTAAGTATAAATTCATTCATAAGTTTCCAAATTTTTTCAAATTTTTTTTAATATTTTATTGTATTTTTAATTTGAAGTCAAAATATAGTCAAACTCTGGTCAACGCCCAATTAATAATTTAAAAAAAATTTTCGGGCGAAACCGAAACGGCCGAAACTAAAACCAAAACGGCGGAAACGTATCGGTTTCGGCGGATCCCGAAACCGATACCGAAACCGAAACCGAAAACCATGGTTTAAACTCGGTGTAGCTGTCGCACTCTCCCTCGTAGGTTTCCTAGCTGAGCACCTCCGGTCTAGGTTTTGGACTCGGAGATCGAATAAGGGTTTGAACTTTTTCATTGTTTTTGTTCTTGGTTTGAATATATTTGTTGTTTATTCATGTGCATTTGCTTGTAGTGACAGGTGAAAGATTGGAATGTGGCAAGACACCCAGCAACAGGGGCCTCAAAGATGAGCTTCGCATTCTGAAAAATGTAAGATTTTGCATAAATTTTGTCTCTCTTTTCCTATAGTTGGTTTCTTGTAGGTTTTAATGGAACAAGCTTTGGAAATTTGGGGGTTTTTTTTGGTTCTAACATATTAAACTTTGGGGAACACTGAGAAGTTCAAGATCTCAGAGGTGAACACTCAGAAATTTTGGGGAAAACACTCCAACCGCCAATTTAATGCACAAGTTAGACATAGAGAAGGAGTTGGCAATGGAACGGGAGATTGTCCACCTCAGGAATGTAGTCATTGCCCTTAGTGAGAGGGAGAGGAGCCTTTAGCTCCAGTTGCTTAAGTATTATGGAATGCAAGACCAATAATCTGTTGTGAGAAAGCTGGAGAGCCAATTGAAGATAAATAGCATGCAAGCTAAACATTATAATATGAAGATTGAGTCCTTGCAGGCCAATAACTAGAGGCTTCAAGCTTTGGTATCAGATTATCCAAGAGTAATTTTTAAGCTCAAGTCCACAAGAGTAGGAGTTAAAAATAGATGGAAAGTGGGTGAGGGAGAAGATCACTGCTCTTCATCAAATGATCACCCTGTTAAAAGCATATGAGGCAAGGGATTGGAAACATGATGCAGAGGTTGCAGGATTTGGAAGATGAGGTTGCAAGTCTTAAAAGAGTCAATTCAGAATTGCTGGTGGATAATTCAAAATTGACAATGAAGTTGGGAGTCCACACAAATGCTTGCCACCTCTTCTCTTGAATGTTCTAAGGTAGCTTCTAAATTACTTTTCATGTTGTAACTCTCCATTTTTTTGGCTCCATGTGTGTGTTGCATTTCCATCAGGTTCTAGCTTTTGAAGAACAATTTCATCTAGCTTTATTGGCTGCATTCAGTATCAAGAAGATCCTTTCATAGTTCAATAGTTTTATTCCATTCTCTCCAATTTCATTCAGCTTTATTGACTGCATTTGGTGTCAAGAAGATCTTTGCATAGTTAAATAGTTTTACCCCATTCTCTCCATGATGTAAATGATCTATGTTAGAACACCTTCCAGTATCAAGTTTCCTCCCATAAAGTCTGCAATAGTTTGATATCCATTTGAATGTTCAGTTTTTTCTTTTTCCAATGTTAAACATGTTGCACCCAATCAGGTCCCTTGGCTTTTATTAACCATAAACATGTTGTAGACGGATATTGCAGAAGAGGATGTCAATCACCTAAGAGAAGCAAATGACAAATTGATGAATGATATCGAAGACGGATCATTGTGCTGATATTGAACAATTGATGTATCTTAAGTGGGTCAATGCTTGCCTTGGCTATGAGCTGAGGGACTATCAGCCACTGCCAGAAAAAGCAGCAACAAGGGACTTGAGTAAGAACTTGAGGCCAAGGTTGGAAACAAAGCCCAAACAACTCATGCTTGAATATGCAAATGATGGAGGTGGTGAGAAGAATGCGGGTCTCATGGATTTTGATTCAGATTACTGCTCTTCATCACAAACATTTAGTGGAGAACCTGAAGACCATGCCTTTGATGCCTGCCTCTGAGCAAAACACACTAAAGCAAACAAATTAAAATTTTTAGTGAAGCTAAAGAAGCTGGTTTTGGAGAAAAACAATCACAACCACAGAATTGCTGCAACAGATAGAACACCACAAACTGGTGGCAACTTAGAGAGAAGGATATCCACTTCCAGTTCATATGATGATGCAATTGCCAGGGACTCCCGATAGGTTTTGTTCATGTCTGACAGAAGAACATTCCTTGGCTAGTGAACTACTTGAAACACAAGCAGCGGAACATGGACGGAATAAAGCTTCACAAAACCCAATTTCGTGTAAGTCGTCCTTGGATATACCACTCTCAAAGCATAAGCCAGATGTAAAAGGAGAGCATCATGGGAATTATGGTGGATCATCTAGTTTGCAGAAGAAAATGGACCCTGGGCAGGAGAGAAATAATTGTTTTTTATTTTGTGTAAAAGTGACATTTTGCTCTTATTTTTTTTATGAAGTGATACTTTTTTTTGGCGAAAGATTCCTATGAGGCCAGAAATATTTCGGTAATGTGACAAAAGATTATTTTCTTGGTCTTGAAAGGCCATTTATAATATTTTGCAAAAGCATTTGTGGCATTCTTAATCAAAGTTCATTTTTCGATACGTATCTTGGTTGTAGAAGAACGAGGAGGTTAGAAAACATTCATTCTTCAGATACATTGGTTTTTGTTGACTTAGTTGTGTCTTGAATGCGGATTTTTCGGAGAGATTTAATTAAATTAAAATTCATATTAGGTAGTAATTTAGTGGGTTTAATTTTTTTCAAAAATTGTCTCCTATTAGAAGATTTTGATTAGTGAAATTTTTATTTAAATTAGTCTTTTATTTTGATTTAAACTCAGTTAAACCATTTGTATAAATACTCTATTCATCTAAGGGTTTCAGAACAGTGAAATAAAGATACATAAATTAAAACTCTCAAAATGCCTTGTGATGGCTAGACTAGTTAGTTTTTTTTGAAAATTGATGATTGTAGTTTCGTTTCTATCATCGTAATCTTCTCTTTTTTTTCATCAATATAATATCTTTCGGATCGCCTTCGCTTATGAAGTAGGTCATACACCAAACCACGTAAATCTCTCGTATGTTTTTTTTTTCTTCTTTTACATCGTGAATTGTGATGGACATCAATATTTAACGTAACAAACTGATATTAGAGGTTGATTCAATATGCCCATTATGAAGTTCGATGTAGATAAATTCAATGAAAAGTAAGGACCTTCTATTTGGTAAATAAGAGTTCATACAATCCTTACCCAATAAGGGTTGATAAACATATTGGAGGATGTAAAGCTTGAAAATGTCACCGAAAGTGTCTAAAAAAATCAGAAGGCTAGTGCACATAACACAATAATTCTCAGTTTTACTCATGGTTTGCAGTTTCGGCCGAAACCGAGCCGTTTCGGCCGGTCCCGAACCGAAACCCTATTTTGGGTTTTGGTTAGGGTTTACTGTTCATTACTGTTCATAGTTATTGTTCATCTTCACTGAGCGCGGGCGGGAGCGCGTGCTGGTGAGCGTGAGAGTGCGGGAGCTCACCGGGCTCGAGCACGAGCGGGTGGGAGCTCGTCGGGCTCGAGCCCGGGCGGGCGGAGCTGCTCCAGGCGCGAGCCTGGGCGGGGGGGTGGAGACCTCGCCGGGCTTGGAGCCCGGGCCGCCGGGGGGCGGGCGCCGACGGTGGTGGGGGGAGGGGGAGGGGGCGGGGGGCGGAGAGAGGAACTCGAGCTGGTTTCGTGTCCGAGCCCAAGGGCCATGCGCACTCGCTGGTTTATCGGCACTCTATCGCCTATCTCGCGCCCTCACCGACCTAACCCGTACTTCCGCAAGATGAAGCCGGCCTTACACTGAGGCCAACACTATCGCCAATTTGATTTCGGCGTCAGTATCGATTTCTGTCAGATACTGTTTACGTACATAATATTTTTTACGTAATTATTCATTATTTTTTTAAATTTTTAAACATATTATAATTTTTTAATTTGAAGTTAAAAAATAATTGAAATAAAGTTAAATTTTAGTCAAAATATAATTTTCATTTTGGACCTTCGATATATGATTATACTTCAGAACCGCTGTCATGAGATCATGCAGCACTAGTTGTTTTGACTCATATGCCTACAAATACTCGTCCGGATCATTCAGGTACTGAATTTGTAATTTCACACCCAAATGTTCCAAACCAACTGATGATGATTATGATGATTAGTTGTATTTTCTTAGAATTTATAAAATTATGTATGTGTGAAATACATTTTAATGGAAAGTTCAATGTGATTATGCTAATTTTAACTTTTAATCATATTCATATTATTTCTTATATGTTTTTTTAATATATTAATATATATTAAAAGTAGACAATATCAATGACTAATTATCAAAATTAATATTAATTAACTAAAATAATATTTAATATTATGGTAAAATTAAGTATAAATTCATTCCTAATTTTTCAAATTTTTCCAAATTTTTTTCAATATTTTATCATATTTTTAATTTAAAGTCAAAGTACAGTCAAAATATGGTCAAACTCTGGTCAACACCCAATTAATAATTTAAAAAAAATCTTTCGACCGAAACTGAAATCAAAATGGCCGAAACGACCGAAACGTATCAATTTCGTTGGGTCTCGAAACCAAAACCGATACCGAGTTATAAAACCTTGGTTTACTGATGATATACTCTATCCGTTTTTTGATAAAACATCACCTTCAAAGATATAAAAAAAGTTAGAAAAACAGTATATGAGTAAGTCTATCTCAAATCAAGTTTATTTAAAGCAGAAGCTTTTCAATTTTCGAATGAAAAAATGTACGAATATAATTGATCATCTTAATATTTTCAATAAAAAAGTCTCTCAATTATTAAGCATTGATGTTAAAATTAAAGATGAAAACAAGACAATTATTTTATTATTATAAGACAATTATTTTATTATTATTTTTACACCCTTTTCTTGAGAATCTGAAGACTATTCTCATGTATGGTAAGAATTTGAAATTTGATGATATTTCTATTGTCATTTGATGTAGGACGCTCAAAGGAAGTTCAGAAATATCAAAATGAGCTAATTCAGAAGTCAAGGGGCCATGACAAATGATTTGATTCACTCTTTTATTTAAACTTAGGATTTACCTTACTTAGTACCTTTTTATGTTTAAATTCTCTTCATTATGATGTCTTAGGTCTTATTTTCGGATTCCACTAACCCAAGACTAATTTTAGACTGAATCCTATTCAGTTTAGGACTTGGGAAGGATGAATCCTTATTTAGGATTTTATTTTCATAGGTTAACTTATTTAGAACTTCTATTAACCCAACTAATGGGTTCAAGCTGAGTTGTATTCAGTTTAGGACTTGGAAAGCTAGAAACTTACTCAAATTGGACTTCTGGTATTTGTATAAATAGGCCTTGAGCCCTATGGACGAGAGAACAACTTTTATTCTCAATAAAGCTCTACTTTAGTGAATTTTCTCTCTTCCTTGTGGATTCAAGGAGTTCTTAACAGAGCCAACGGTGTTTTCCTCGTCTACCACGCTTGTTGCTACGTCAAGTGGTATAAGAGCGAGGCTCTCCTTGCTTAATGTCTAACGACGATGCAACCAGCAGCAATCCTAGGGACGGTGCTCCTATGGGTAATCACATCAGCCGTGAGTATTTTGATTCGACCATGGAGACAATCCAAAACTCACTTGCAAGATTGATGCTGAGGATGGATCAACTTGAAGGCCTGAATCAACCACGTCGACGAATCGATGAAGTGACTCGCGATCCAATTTGTCGAGGAAAGGCTCCGCAAGTGAATCCAAAGGGTTTACAAATCCTTGGAAACTCCAGCGATGAAGAAATTGAAGACATCCTTCATCGACCAGTTTCTGAGCATGATAGACGTCATGATTTTCGCTTGAAGATTGATCTCTCATCTTTCAATGACCAACTTCAGATCGAAGATTTTCTCGATTGGCTCGCTGAAGTGGAACGGTTCTTTGACTACATGGAGATTCCAGATTCGAAGAAAGTGAAGCTTGTTGCTTACCGACTCAAGGGGGGTGCATCAGCATGGTGGTAACGCATCCAGTTGGAAAGGACACGCCAAAATAAAACTCCAATTCGAGCATGGCCACGGATGAAGGCTCTTCTCGAAAAGCAATTCCTTCCCATAGATTATGACCAGGTACTCTTTCAGCAATATCAAAATGGTCGACAGGGTAATCGCAGTGTGAAGGCATATGCTGAGGAGTTCTATCGCCTATCAGCACGTAATAATCTAATAGAGACTGAATCTCATCAAGTGGCAAGATTCATTGGTGGGCTACGCACAACCATCCAAGATAGGATTTCTTTACAACCTATTTGGACGGTTAATGAGGCTGTGAGGAGTGCAACTCGTGTGGAGTCCCAATTGGAGAGACCTGTCATCAGAAATCAGGTGGGGAGAACCATTGGTGAGAATTCAAAAGGAGCACAATCTATTCCTAATAGAGGTGTAGCTACACAACCTTCTCGACCTTCCACACAAATGAGTCTTGAAGCTAGACCTACAAGGCCATCAGGAAACACCACATCAGCAAAGAACCCAAGTTCAAATCCTGATCTAAAGTGCTATCGCTGTGGAAAACTTGGACATCGTTCTAATGTTTGTCCAACAAGACAACCTGTGAACTTGGCTATTGAAGATAATTTTGTGGCTGACAATTTACATGACTCAAAAGATGATGACCTAGCTTGTGATCAAGAAAACTATGAAGATGGAATATTCGATGAGCCTGATGGTGAAAGGTCATCTTTAGTAGTTCAGAATCTGATGTACATCCCAAAGCAAGAGGAAAACCTACAACATCACAATATCTTCCACACTTGATGCATAGTAAATGGCAAGATCTATGACATGATTATTGATGGGGGAAGCAGTGAAAACATCATCTCCAAGACTATGGTTGACAAGCTTCAATTGAAAACGGAATCACATCCCTCTCCCTACAAGATCGGCTGGATTAAAAAGGTTGGTGAAACTAAGGTAACTGAACGGTGTCAAATTTATTTTTCCATTGGAAAATTCTACGATGATGAGGTAACCTGTGATGTTGTGGAGATGGATGCATGTCATATTCTTCTTAGCAGACCTTGGCAATTTGATAGATATTCTACACATCGTGGGCAAGACAATCGCTACATTTTCTTCAAAAATGGAAAAAAAATTATCCTTACCCCCATTGGCGAAGAGCGTCGACCCAAAAGTTTACAAGAGGAAGGTCACTCCTTCCTGATTGTGCAAAATTTTATAAATGAGGCTAGAGAGACATCTCAAATATTTGTTGTGATTGAGAAAGGAATGGAGACAATGCCCACTGAAGCTCTAAAAGGCTTGCAACCCTTCCTAGATGAATTCAAAGAAATCATGCCGAATGATCTTTCCGATGAACTACCCCCAATGAGAGATATTCAGCACCACATTGACCTTGTCCCTGGAGCAAGTTTACCAAATCTGCCCCACTACAGAATGAGTCCAAAAGAGTCACAAATTTTACAAGACAAGGTTGAAGAGTTGATCAGAAAAGGAATGGTCAGAGTTAACATGAGCCCATGTGCAGTTCCAGCCTTATTGACACCTAAGGAAGATGGAAGTTGGCGGATGTGTGTAGATAGTCGAGCTATCAACCGAATCACGGTAAAGTATAGATTCCCAATTTCTCGCTTAGAGGACATGTTGGACATGTTGGAAGGGTCAAAGGTGTTCTCCAAGATAGATTTGAGGAGTGGATACCATCAAATCAGAATTAGACCCGATGATGAATGGAAAACTGCTTTCAAAACAAAAGAAAGACTTTATGAGTGGCTTGTTATGCCTTTTGGACTCTCAAATGCACCAAGTACCTTCATGCGATTGATAAATCAGGTACTCAAACCTTTCATTGGTCATTTTGTTGTTGTTTACTTTGATGATATCCTGGTGTATAGTCATAATGAAGAAGAACATAAAAGGCATCTAACAGAAGTACTTATTGTGCTGAAGAAGGAGAAGTTGTACATCAACTCAAAGAAATGCCATTTTATGACTGACCACTTGGTGTTCTTGGGTTTTATTGTAAGTGCGGAAGGCATTCATGTTGATGAAGAAAAGGTAAAAGCTATTAAGGAATGACCAATACCCATAAGTGTATCAGAAGTTAGAAGCTTCCATGGTCTGACAACATTCTATCGGAGGTTTGTCAAAAACTTTAGTTCCATTATGGCACCAATAACTGAATGTTTAAAGCAACGCAAGTTCTCCTGGACTCAAGAAGTTAATAGATCCTTCAAATTAATCAAGGAGAAGTTATCTACTGCACCTGTTTTGGCATTGCTCAGCTTCGAGAAGTTATTCGAGGTAGACTGTGATGCTTCATACATAGGCATTGGAGCCGTTCTATCTCAAGAAGGAAGACCAGTAGCTTTCTATAGCGAAAAGTGGAGCGAAACTCGAAAGAAGTGGTCAACATATGAGCTAAAATTTTATGCAGTTGTACAAGCAGTTCGTCATTGGAAGCATTATCTAATTCAATGAGAGTTCATTCTATATACTGACCACCAAGCTTTGAAATTCATTGATAGCTAGAAGGACTTGAATCGCATGCATGGTTGATGGTCGTCATTCTTACAGCAATACACCTATGTTTTAAAACACAAATCTGGACAAAAAAATAAGGTGACAGATGCTTTGAGCCGCAGGGCAGCCTTGATGGTAACTATAAGCAACGAAGTTGAAGGGTTTGATTATTTGAAGGAATTGTATGCTGAAGATGAAGATTTTAAAGAGGAGTTGTTGCTACGTCATCATTTTATCTAATATTGTTTTGTGTAGCTAATCTTGACAAAAATTTTTAGGCAAAAGTAGTCAATATAACATATTTTATTGTAAATCGCTCCCCCCAGGTAGCCATTGATTACAAAACTTATGAAAAGATATGGACTGATGAATCTACAAATTATTTTTCTTTAAAATTTTTTTATTACCCTGCTTATGTGCATGTCGTCAAGAACAAGCTAGATGCACGTTTCAAAAAATGTATTTTCCTTGGTTATACTAAAAGTTTTAAGAGTTATCATTTGTAAATTTTTACTAATTTTAATGTAATTATTGAGAGAGATATAACGTTTAATGAAAATGTTATATTAAAATCTCTCAAAAAATGCCCCAGTAATATAATACAAATGGAGGTGGAGCATATAATTCCTTTAGAAGAAGATATTTAGGGTGTGCTAAACTTTCAAGAAAATCTCAAGAATCAAGTTAAAATTTTCGAGAGGCCTCTATTTCGAAAATCTCAAAGAAACATAAAACCACCAAAAAGGTATGATTTTAAAGATATGGTAGTTTTTGCTTTATTTATTGACAATGATGATCCTTCTTCCTATAAAAAAACAGTGCAAGATAAGAATTCTTTTCAATGACAAGTTGTTATTAATGAAGAGATGAATTTCCTTCAAAAGAATCATACTTAGGACTTGGTGAAATTACCAGAATGTTAAAAAATAATTGGTTGCAAATGGGTATTTTGAAAGAAAAAGGATTTCTCTAAGATAGATAATATTAAATTTAAATCACGTTTAGTTGCAAAAGGGTATTCATAAAAAGAGAGTGTTGCCTTTAATGAATTTTTCTCTCATGTGTTTAAAACATACATCTATTTGTTTTTTACTTATTTTAGTTACTTTTCATAATTTTGAGTTAAAACAGTTTGATGTCAAAATCGTCTTTTTATATGGAGAATTAGAAGAGCATATTTTTATGCAATAACTTGAAGGGTTCATCCAAGAAGGCAAAAAAATTTATGTCTGCAAGTTGAAAAAATCACTTTATAGTTTAAAACAATCTCCAAGACAATAGGATAAAAGGTTTGACAGTTTTATGTTTAGACAATATTTTATCCATTACAAACATCATTACTGTGTCTATTTTAAAATGCATGCCAATAATTTATTTATTATATTACTTTTTTATATTGACGATATACTTATTACTACTCAAGACATATTATATCTACTTAATGATCTAAAACTTAGAATGAAAAAAGAATTTGAGATGAAAGATTTAGGTGCTGTAAGGAAGATTTTCGGTATGAAGATTGATTGACATCGAAAGCATGGTAAGTTATGATTCAAACAAAGCAAGTATATTAAGCAGATTATTTCTTGATTCCGCATGTAGAATTCAAAACTCGTTAGTATTCGTTTGACATCCCACTTCAAACTTTCAGTTCAACTATATTATTTTACAAATGAAAAGCATGCATATATGAAAAATATCACATTCTCAAGTGTTATTAAAAGTCTAATGTATGTTATGGTATACACAAGACCTAATATTGTATAAACAATTAGCGTTATTAGTCATTACATGACAAATTCATAAAAAGAGTATTGACAAGTTGTGAAGTAGTTATTAAGATATCTCAAGAATACTCTTAATATTGACTTAGGTTTTGCTAAGAACATAGTTCAAAAGACCAAAATTATTGACTACATCGATTCAGATAATGTTTGAGACCTTGATCAACGATGATTTTTCACTAGTTATTTTTTTAGTTTTTATGATGGTCCTATTAGTTGGAGGTGTACTTTACAGTCAACTATGACATTATTTATAACAAAGTCGAGTATATGACAGTTACAGAAGCAAGCAAAGAAGTTTTATGGCTAAAAGATTTGGCAAGTGAAGTTAATTTTTTTCAATGTGTTCTTCCTATTTTTTACGACAATTAGAGTGTCATATACCCTACGAAGAATCAAATATACCACGTCAGATCAAAGCATAAAGAAGAAGAGGATTTGAGTCAAGGTAAAGATTGTTGACTTACTTGTGTCTCAAATGCGAATCTTCCAAAAAGTTCTAATCAAATTAGAATTCATATTAGGAAGTAATTTAGTGGGTCTAATCATTTTTGAAATTTGTCTCCTACTAGAAGACTTGAATTAGTGAAATTCTTATTTAAGTCAGTCTCTTACTTTAACTCAAACTCAATTAAACCACTTCTATAAATATCTTATTCATCTAAGGGTTTCGAAATAGTAAAATAGAGATACATAGATTAAAACTCTCAAAACGTCTTGTGATAGTTAGGCTAATTAGTCTCTTGGGATAGTTGGTGATAGTAGAGTTTCGCCTTCATCATTGTAATATCATCTTTCTTCTCATTAATACAATATCCTCCGAATCGTCTTTGCTCGTTGAGTAGCTTGTAGACTAGACTATGTAAATCTCTTGTATACTATTTTTCTTTTTTTCTTTTCTTCTTCTACATCGTGAATTATGGTGGATATCGATATTTAGTGCAATAGATTTCAATTTTCAATGAACTTCCGATAAACATTCCTTCTTTTTCTTTTTCTTTTTCTTCATTTTCATCCTTTTCTGCTTTTTGTCAGATTGGTTTCTATCTTCTTTTTTAGTCAATATGGGCTTTGAATTTGTGCATCTTTGTTTTTATTTATATGGTCTTTTTTTACTTTATTTCAGTTTTTGTTTCTTTAACTTCTTTTTTCTTCCTTTTATTTTATCTCAATTAACTTCTCATTTTTGTTTCAATCTATATTTATATTTCTTTAGCTTTTTTATTTTCACTACAAGTGCATTTCTATTTTTTTCTAAATTGTAGACACTAAATGCTTACCATGGTAAGTTGGTAAGGTCTCATGTCCTTGAATTTAATTGTCTCTAATGGATTATATGTGATCCATTATACCACCAAATTATTAAAAATCTTTTCATTTCTATTTTTTGTTTTAGTTGGGGATGAATATGTTAATAGATATATTTCAAGCCACCCATTGTCAAATTTTTTTCAAAAATTGGTCAACTCTTTTTGAAAGCAATGCATCAAGTTGACTATGAGTGTGATTGTTTAGAAATCGATGAAGATAATTTTGATACTATGGTCATTTATGGTATGAATGAATTTTGATGAAAATTAAGATTGTTTGAATCCCAATAATGAATGTTGGCTTGGTGCATAAATGTCTAGATCAATATGAATTTGTTAGTAGGAGTGTTTATGTAGGAGGTAGAATGTCACATATTTTGATCAAAATTTAGTATGAAATCTATTCTTTAGATATTAATATAATTTGGCTAGTATAATAGTAGAAGATGTCAATTATTAATTTTAGCAAAATTATTACAAAATGCCATACAATTATTAATAGGTTGGGAGTTCCTATATTGTCAAATTCTATTGCTCTTTTCAAGACCAAAAATATCTCTATTTCATCATAAAATATCTTCTTAGTGGTAATATAAGAAATTTACTCCCATTAAATAAAAGTAATGTATTTTATTTACTATCATAATTTTTTAATAAGAAAATTAGCAAGTGCAAGGCACATGCATTATACTTAGTGCCACCTAACTTGGGAATAAAAAAAATTAAAATAAAATCACAAAAAGGATAAAACAATTATGTAGTTCATTTCATATTATTAGCAAAACATTGATGTAGTTAATTGGGTTATATCTAATACTGAATTAGTTAACTTTGCTTAAAAGAAGGAGTGTTCTCTTGTCATCTCTTGCCTTTTAAGAAAATAATATCTAAAAGTCTGGTTCATTTGCTAGTTGGTTCCCAATATTTATTTTTTTCGAAATTTTAAATTATTATTTTAAATATATTTTAATGTACTTTTATATTTTAGAAAAGATTTACAAGTCCAACTATTCCATTTTGGATTCCAAATACAATTTAAATAATTTAGGTAAAGTGATAGCGACATTAGGATTGAGCCTTTCGTATAAAAGGCCAAAAATCTTCGTCTTCCTATGTTTTTCTTGAAAAAACATAAATAATCTCAAAGCAATTAAGGTTTAAGAAAAAATTAGCTGCAATAATTACACTTAACATAAACATCACTTATTTGGAAGAGTTTTTGATAAGGAACACTCACATTATGACAAATTTATAAAATTACCAACAATATCACTATTAATAAAAACAATCTCAATTAAAACATTTTATTTTAAGTTAATTTTATCAATTAAATTAATATAAAAAAAATCAAATTATTCTTACTTGGTTTTGGTTTAGACAATCAATCAATAATTATCAAATAGTTGGTTTAACAAAAATTAGATTTTAGATTTTCAGTTATATAACATCGGACAATTATTTTTTCGAAAAATTGAGATAAAATGAATAATTTTTTATATTAATTTAATAGATGTCCAAATTAAAATCAATAAAATCAAATTCATCCTTTTATATTAATTTAAATAATAAAATTAAATTAAAATTCAATAATTCTTGAATATTTTAATCAAAAAATTTTTATAAAAGATGAGCGATTTTTTTAAATAATAATAAGGGGATAATTTTTGATAAATTTATTATTTTTTACTAAAAATTATATTTTAAAAATGAACATAAAAGATAAAATAAGTACGTGTTAACAAAATTGGCTCAAAAAAAGAATTTAATGTAAGTGTGTTGATTCTGTCTCTATTGTCTGTAATAAGCTCAGATGTGAAGTTGGTTGTTTCTTACACCAGGACAAATATTTTTTGCACTTATAATTGTTGAAATTTGACCATCCAGAACATATGTTCTTAATATACTTTTCAAGCGATAGTTGTCGACAACATCACAAGATATTATTTCATACAGGATGATGCGGACGATAGGATTAGCTATTTCATTATACAAACAAAATATAAAAGACGAACATGATGCAAGTAATTTTGAAATGGGAAAAAGCAAGAGAAGATTCCACACCATATTATCAATAATAATCGCACTTACGTCATCTCAACTTATCTTATAAAATAAAATAAATATAAAATAGGTATTATCATCTCAATAATAATTTTAGTATTCTATTTGATTCGAAATTAAAATTAAAATCATTTTATTCTGATCGATTTATTATTTAAATATTAAAAAAATCAAATTAATTTTATTTTTCTTTTTTAAAAAATTATTATACTATATATTTTTATTCATTTAAATCTTAATAAATAATATATTTAAAGATATAATAATTAAAAAAATTTATATAATTCACCATTCAAATTAATATTCAAATATTAAAAATTTAATTTAAATTTTTTTATTTTTTATTTTAATTTTTAACTTAATTTTAATTTTGATTTCAAATTTAATGACCCTCGAGAAATTAGGAGTACACAAATATAAAGATTTGCAGGAGTTACCGTCAAAAAAATAAAAAATAAAAAAAAAAAGAAAATAATTTGAAATTTCACTGCGGTGAAATTAAACATGGTCCACCCTTGGTGCCCCTACCGCTTACTCCTCCCCCAAATAATTAGCATCTGGACGACAAAATCGCCCCTCGTTCAAAACTAATCCCCGCGACAAATTCCCACCAATAAAAAAAAATTAAACTTTTTTTTTTTCGCCTCCTTTTTTTCCTCTCTCCCCAGCATCTTCTCACCGATCTCTGCGCCCCATTCCGAATCCCCAATTCGATCCCATTCGCTCTCATTCCCCCAAATTCCCCCAATTTTTCTGAAAATTCCCGATTTTCTACAAATTTTCGTGGGATTCTGGGTTCCCCGGAGTTGCAAGGAGAGATCTGGAGCTCAGGCGAGGGTTCTGGGGTTGGTCAGACGAGAATGGAGTCCGATCGAGATCGTGTTGATGGTGTTTGGCAGTATTGAGGTGGATTTTGGTGGACTTCTCGGTGGCCGGGAGGTCGGGGGCTGGCGTTTGATGGTAAAGGCTACGGCTTCAAGATGCATTTCGCCATGCTCGATGATTCTCCGATGTTTCGGAAGCAGGTGAGGGAGTTTCTGTTGCGATTGTCTTTCGATTACTTACTGTTTTCATCTTGTTTTGTTGTTCGTTGAACGGCGAATTCTGTTTTGCAGCACGTTGTTTTTGTTTTTGTTTTTTCGATTTTTGCTTGAATGAATCGGCAAGTTGTTATTGGCTTTTATTAAATGTTGGAGATGCGTGATTTTTTGGTTTTGTTTGTAAAACTCAAATTTTTAGAGCCTCGAAGAAAAGGAAAAGAGAAAAGAGGAAAAAAAAGTAAAAGATGAAAGAACCTTCTTGCTGTACCTTTTGAGGTGGGGATCATTTTTTGACTTGGAATGACACATTTTGATTAGAAGTTGGAATGGTATGCTTTGTGGTTACTCACAAATTTGTATGGCTTAGAGCTCCTTTTGAACTACACATTCGGTTCTAATGATCAGTCAGTAAAGGTTGCCTGGTTGTGAACATTTGTTTTAAAACCCAAGCTACGGTGCTTTTTTGTCTGACGACTGATTTCTCCAAATAGAAGCCTACTGATCAGTCATATGCAAGTCCAAGTTGTAACTGCACCCAATTAGTATCTAGGCTCAAAGTGGGTATTGTATATCTGCTTCTGTTGTTCAAGGCGAACTAAGTTGGGAGAAAAGGGTATGCCTAACTTGTGTACAGTGGTTGATTCAGAATTCAATGGGCACCAGCATAGCTCAGAATCAACTCAAGAACAACACTTATCCCATCCAAGCTTCTGAATTCATGAGATTGTTGTACATGATTGGAGATAATTGTGTACAATCTATTACCATCTGTTTTAGTTCAACTGAAGTGTCTTGATATTTTATCTGGGTTGATGTCTAATTATTGGAATGAGATAGTGCAATAATTCATAAGGACTAAGTAAAGTCAAAAAGCTAACTATATTGCAATTGAACTTTCACGATGTGGCATGGAAGGGAGAGGAAGAAAAGGACAAATGAAAAGCAACTTTGGAAATGAAACTATTTGATATGATGTGATTATGAAGAGGTTAATGGTTCAAGTTATTTTCCTTCTTAAACTAGAAGGAACTTATGGAGCAAAGCCACAATATTCACATTATGAGTTGTTTTACTTCTTCGTGTAGACAGCAACATGCTATTGCTATGGCATGGTTCCACTTAATGCAAATATAGTCAATAGGACTATCCTTTTGAAAGGTATGAACTGGGATTCTTATATTTCAGTAGATTCATTGCCTAAAGAAAAGAAACGAAGATGGTTGCTGCCCCAGTCAAAGACTTCCTTCCTCAATAAATATTCACTTTTTTTTGTGGAACCCAATGCACATGGAGGATGGTGTATGTTAATCATATATTGCTTTGCTGCTTGACTATCCAGCATAAGATCTTTTTGTATCATACTTTGAGTGGTTGAACATTAGATGGAAAAAGGAACTGGAGAAATTAAATGAATTAACGCTATATTATCCTTTGAAATTGCAAATAATTACATCTGAGGATGTACTTATGCTTCATTTTTCCTGATTTTGATATTGAAGTTTATCTGATTTGCTTTCTGATGACAACAGTTGCAGTCACTTGAGGAAAGCGCGGAATCATTGAGGGAGAGGTGTTTAAAGTTTTATAAAGGCTGTCGCAAGTACACGTATGGTTACATTCCACTGTTCAGAATGTCAATTTATTTGTTTATCTACATAGATTTTTTACATGGCAAGTTTTCTATAACCTGATGAACTTTATGGTTCACTATGATGGCCAGTTTGCATATAGCCTGCAGGCAGTCTGAATGATCTGCAACTTCTGCTTCTTTGCAAATGCTCAACTCGATAAATTCATCATATATAGAGGCTTGCACTTTTAAAACGGATGAAGACACCACACCTTTTTTTGTCCCTCCTGCTGTTGCAGATAATACCTAATCGTCAACTTCTGTTAGTTTAATTCATCTTTAACTAATCTAACTGGATGGTTAGTTTTAACTAGGATGTAAATGCTCAAAATTAGCCTGGATAAGTTTACGGTAATTAAAGCAAACTAAACTAAGAGAGGATGAGGTGTTATCTACAAGGGTTAGGGAAAAGTTGGGTGTCTTTATTTATTTTGGAACATGTTGATTGTTATCTGCCAATTCTTCAAGATGCTATATGCTAAATTCCTTCATATTTTCAATTTAGCCCTGATGATGACAGATTTTACAAGTTTTACTTTTGTAGTGGAGCTTTCTATTCCATTGTTCAGTACGTTTAGTAAGCTGCATGCCAGTTCATGTGCTGTATAACACACTTGATTATGGAAGTCCAGTTATCCATTTTGTTATCTATTTGTCTTGTGAAGTACTATGATAAGGATGTAGGGCAGGGTTTATCCGAGCTGATTTTGCCTTTTTGTTTTCTGGCTATCCAAAAAACCACCTATTTACTTCTAATATCTCCCAGCTATTTCTATGTTGTTTCTTTTTTACAAGATGTCTTTTAATGATCTGCAGGGAACAACTTGGTGAAGGGTATGATGGGGATATTGGTTTTGCAAGCTCCCTCGAAATGTTTGGTGGGGGGCACAATGATCCCATCAGTGTTGCCTTTGGAGGTTAAGTCCTTTTTTTTAGAGTTTAGCTTTAGTTGATTATTCACTTGAGTTGTGCCGAAGTGATGTTGAAATGTTTTCTGATGTTTTCCATGTTTAAACGAAAACTTCTGTTGCTGATAATATTAGCCTATTTGAGTTGATGGGAGTATAAACATTTTGTTTGTCCTGGCCTCTTCCCAAAGCTCAACAAATCTAGTGACCAAGATAAGATCCTATGGGACTGGGCTTCCAGAAAAGTACTAACAGAAATATGAAAAACAAAAAGACAATG
>RXID01006090.1:0-10179 GCA_005019695.1 Trichopus zeylanicus subsp. travancoricus
TAGTGATTTTTATTTTTTACGCGCCATATATGTGAAAATCAGGATTTTTTACTCTAATCTGTAATTTAACTTTTTTAGGCTACGAGGTTAAATAAGTTTTGAAAATACTTTACTTCTTTCGAATTTTTTACGTTGCGAGGTTAAAGATGTCTTTTCATTTTTTAAGTGAGTTTTCCAAGCAATTTTGAAATTTTTTAAGAGATATATGCTGGTAAATTATCGCTTCTAAAGGGGGCAAAAAATCATAGAAAATTTTGGAAAGTATAGAAAATCGTAAAATTAAATAAAAATAGAAAAGAATATAGAAAAAAGCCTCCCTTGAAACTTCAAAAACTAAAAAAAAAAAATACAAAATCATTAAATTTGCAAAAAATGTATCAAATCGGTAAAAGTACAAAATATCACAAAAAAAACCTCTAAAACTCTATAAAATCATTGAAATCTCAAGAAACACTTAAAATTTCATGAATGTGCAAAAAATCCCTGAAAGTACATAAAGATCCGAATAATTCTCTTTTAAATATACGTTTCTTTCTCTAAATGGGTATATATGTGGTAATTAAGATTTTGAAATTGAGTCTTCAACTTCAGCTTTTAAGTGGTCTGTAGGCTAAAAACATTTTTCTAGGAATTTTTCTTCGTGCAAAGAGGTTTATACGTGAAAATTAAGCCCTTTAATGTTAAATATGAAATTTTATTTTTTTTAAGAGATATATATGTGAAAATCAGGGTTTCTTAATCGAATTTGTGATTTAAGATTTAAATAAGTTTTAAAGATACTTAACTTCTTTCAAATTTTTTACGTTACGAGGTTAAATATGTATTTTCATTTTTTAAGTAATTTTGACAAGCAACGTTGATTTTTGTTTTAAGACGTATACGTAGGTAAATTAAAAATTTTAAAGGTGGAAGAAAATCATAAAAAAATTTTGAAAGCATAGAAAACCAATAAATTTCTTGGAAATATAAAAGAAAATATGAAAAAACCTCCATTCTCGATCCCTTGAAATTTCAAAAAAAAAACCTTTTTTGAAAGAAAAATCCTTGAAAGTAAAAGAAAAATACCAAATTCATTAAATTTTCAAAAATTATAGGAAATTGGTGAAAGTACAAAATATCAAAAAAAAACTCCGAAACTCCATAAAATCATTAAAATGTCAAAAAACCCTCAACATTTCATAGAAGTGTAAAAATCCCTACAACTACGGAAATATCATAAAAATTCTCTTTTAAATATGCATTTCCGTATCTAAAGGGGTATATATATGTGATAATTAGGATTTTAAAATTGAGTCTTCAATTTTAGTTTTTAAGAGGTACATATGCTAAAAAGTTTTTTCTAGGTAATTTTCTTCTTTCAAAGAGGTTTATATGCGAAAATTAAGCCCTTTAAGGTTAAATAGTAAAATTTTTTTTAAGAGCCATATATGTGAAAATTAGGGTTTTTTAATTGAATTTGCGATTTATTTATTTAGGTTACAAGGTTAAATACGTTTTGAAAATACTTTACTTCTTTCGACGTTTTTACGGTGCGAGGTTAAAGATGTCTTTTCATTTTTTAAGTAAGTTTTCCAAGCAATTTTGAATTTTTTTTAAGAGGTATACGCCGGTAAATTAAAACTTTCAAAATAGGCAAAAAACCATAGACAATTTTGGAAAGTATAGAAAACCATAAAATTAACTAAAAATAAATGAAATCTCAAAAAACCCTCAAAATTAATGAAAGTATAAAAAATCCCTGAAATTACGAAAAGGTCATACAAATTCTCTTTTAAATATGCATTTGCTTCTCTAAAGGGGTATATATGTCGTAATTAAGATTTTGAAATTGAGTCTTCAATTTGGGTTTTGAAGAGGTATATGTGCTAAAAAGTTTTTTCTAGGCAATTTTCTTCTTTCGAACAGGTTTATATGCGAAAATTAAGCCCTTTAAGTTTAAATAGTAAATTTTATTTTTTCAGAGCCATATATGTGAAAATCAGGATTTTTTAATCTAATCTGTAATTTAATTTTTTTAGGATACGGGGTTAAATAAGTTTTGAAAATACTTTACTTCTTTCGAATTTTTTACGTTGCGAGGTTAAAGATGTCTTTTCAGTTTTTAAGTGAGTTTTCCAAGCAATTTTGAAATTTTTTAAGAGATATATGCTGTAAATTAAAACTTCTAAAGGAGGCAAAAAATCATAGAAAATTTCGGAAAGTATAGAAAATCGTAAAATTAACTAAAAATATAAAAGAATATAGAAAAAAGCCTCCCTTGAAACTTCAAAAACTTAAAAAAGAAAAAAAATACAAAATCATTAAATTTGCAAAAAATGTAGCAAATCGGTAAAAGTACAAAATATCACAAAAAAACCCTCTGAAACTCTATAGAATGATTGAAATCTCAAGAAACACTTAAAATTTCATGAATGTACAAAAAATCCCTGAAAGTACATAAAGATCAGAACAATTCTCTTTTAAATATACGTTTCTTTCTCTAAATGGGTATATATGTGGGTAATTCATTTTTAAATTGAGTCTTTCACGATCAGCTTTTAAAGTGGTCTTATTAGGCTAAAACATTTTTCTAGGAATTTTTCTTCGTGGTGGGCAAAGAGGTTTATACGTGAAAATTAACCCTTTAAAATGTTAAATAGGAAATTTTAATTTTTTAAGAGATATAGATGAATGGTGAAAATCAGGGTTTCTTAATCGAATTTGTGATTTAAGATTTAAATAAGTTTTAAAGATACTTTACTTCTTTCAAATTTTTTACGTTACGAGGTTAAATATGTATTTTCATTTTTTAAGTAAGTTTGGAAAGCAACTTTGATTTTTTTTTTAAAGACGCATACGTAGGTAAATTAAAAATTTTAAAGGTGGAAGAAAATCATAAAAAAATTTTGAAAGCATAGAAAACCAAAAAATTTCTTGAAAATATAAAAGAAAATATGAAAAAACCTCCCTTGAAAGTTCAAAAACTTAGAAAAATCCGTGAAAGTAAAAGAAAAATACGAAATTCATTAAATTTGAAAAAATTGTAGAAAATTGGTGAAAGTACAAAATATCAAAAAAAAACTCTGAAACTCCATAAAATCATTAAAATGTCAAAAAAACCCTCAACATTTCATAGAAGTGTAAAAATCCCTAAAACTACGGAAATATCATAAAAATTCCCTTTTAAATATGCATTTCCTTATCTAAAGGGGTTTATATGTGATAATTAGGATTTTGAAATTGAGTCTTCAATTTTAGTTTTTAAGAGGTACATATGCTAAAAAGTTTTTTCTAGGTAGTTTTCTTCTTTCAAAGAGGTTTATATGCGAAAATTAAGCCCTTTAAGGTTAAATAGTAAATTTTATTTTTTAAGAGCCATATATGTGAAAATTAGGTTTTTTTAATTGAATTTACGATTTATTTATTTAGGTTACAAGGTTAAATAAGTTTTGAAAATACTTTACTTCTTTCGACGTTTTTACGTTGCGAGGTTAAAGATGTCTTTTCATTTTTTTAAGTAAGTTTTCCAAGCAATTTTGAATTTTTTTTAAGAGGTATACGCCGGTATATTAAAACTTTCAAAATAGGCAAAAAACCATAGAAAATTTTGGAAAGTATAGAAAACCATAAAATTAACTAAAAATAAATGAAATCTCAAAAAACCCTCAAGATTTAATGAAAGTATAAAAAATCCCTGAAATTACGAAAAGATCATACAAATTCTCTTTTAAATATGCATTTCCTTCTCTAAAGGGGTATACATGTCGTAATTAAGATTTTGAAATTGAGTCTTCAATTTGGGTTTTGAAGAGGTATATGTGCTAAAAAGTTTTTTCTAGGCAATTTTCTTCTTTCAAACAGGTTGATATGCGAAAATTAAGCCCTTTAAGTTTAAATAGTAAATTTTATTTTTTAAGAGCCATATATGTGAAAATCAGGATTTTTTAATCTAATCTGTAATTTAATTTTTTTTAGGCTACGAGGTTAAATAAGTTTTGAAAATACTTTACTTCTTTCGAATTTTTTACGTTGCGAGGTTAAAGATGTCTTTTCATTTTTTAAGTGAGTTTTCCAAGCAATTTTGAAATTTTTTAAGAGATATATGCTGGTAAATTATCGCTTCTAAAGGAGGCAAAAAATCATAGAAAATTTTGGAAAGTATAGAAAATCGTAAAATTAAATAAAAATAGAAAAGAATATAGAAAATAGCCTCCCTTGAAACTTCAAAAACTAAAAAAAAAAAATACAAAATCATTAAATTTGCAAAAAATGTATCAAATCGGTAAAAGTACAAAATATCACAAAAAAAAACCTCTGAAACTCTATAAAATCATTGAAATCTCAAGAAAAACTTAAAATTTCATGAATGTACAAAAAATCCCTGAAGGTACGTAAAGATCAGAACAATTCTCTTTTAAAATATACATTTTCTTCTTTCTCTAAATGGTATAATATGTGTAATTAGGATTTTAAAATTGATTCTTCAACCTCCATCAGGCTTTAAGTGTCCTTGAGGCTAAAAACTTTTTCTAGGAATTTTTCTTCTTGCAAAGAGGGTTTATATTATACTGAAAATTAAGCCCTTTAATGTTAAATATGAAATTTTATGTTTTTTAAGAGATATATATGTGAAAATCAGGGTTTCTTAATCGAATTTGTGATTTAAGATTTAAATAAGTTTTAAAGATACTTTACTTCTTTCAAATTTTTTACGTTACGAGGTTAAATATATATTTTCATTTTTTAAGTAAGTTTGAAAAGCAACTTTGATTTTTTTTTAAAGACGTATACGTAGGTAAAGTAAAAATTTTAAAGGTGGAAGAAAATCATTAAAAAATTTTGAAAGCATAGAAAACCAATAAATTTCTTGGAAATATAAAAGAAAATATGAAAAAACCTCCCTTGAATGTTCAAAAACTTAGAAAAATCCTTGAAAGTAAAAGAAAAATACAAAATTCATTAAATTTGCAAAAATTGTAGAAAATTGGTGAAATTACAAAATATCAAAAAAACTCTGAAACTCCATAAAATCATTAAAATGTCAAAAAACCCTCAACATTTCAGAGAAGTGTAAAAATCCCTAAAACTACGGAAATATCATAAAAATTCTCTTTTAAATATGCATTTCCTTATCTAAAGGGGTATATATATGTGATAATTAGGATTTTAAAATTGAGTCTTCAATTTTAGTTTTTAAGAGGTACATATGCTAAAAAGTTTTTTCTAGGTAATTTTCTTCTTTCAAAGAGGTTTATATGCAAAAATTAAGCCCTTTAAGGTTAAATATTAAATTTTATTTTTTAAGAGCCATATATGTGAAAATTAGGGTTTTTTAATTGAATTTGCGATTTATTTATTTTGGTTACAAGGTTAAATACGTTTTGAAAATACTTTACTTCTTTCGACGTTTTTACGTTGCGAGGTTAAAGATGTCTTTTCATTTTTTAAGTAAGTTTTCCAAGCAATTTTGATTTTTTTTTAAGAGGTATACGCCGGTAAATTAAAACTTTCAGAATAGGCAAAAAATCGTAGAAAATTTTGGAAAGTATAGAAAACCATAAAATTAACTAAAAATAAATGAAATCACAAAAAACCCTCAAATGTATGAAAGTATAAAAAATCCCTGAAATTACGAAAAGAGCATACAAATTCTCTTTTAATTGCATTTCCTTCTCTAAAGGTATATATGTCGTATTAAGATTTTGAAATTGAGTCTTCAACTTGGGTTTTGAAGAGGTATATGTGCTAAAAAGTTTTTTCTAGGCAATTTTCTTCTTTCGAACAGGTTTATATGCGAAAATTAAGCCCTTTAAGTTTAAATAGTAAATTTTATTTTTTAAGAGCCATATATGTGAAAATCAAGATTTTTTAATCTAATCTGTAATTTAATTTTTTTTAGGATGCAGGGTTAAATAAGTTTTGAAAATACTTTACTTCTTTCGAATTTTTTACGTTGCGACGTTAAAGATGTCTTTTCATTTTTTAAGTGAGTTTTCCAAGCAATTTTGAAATTTTTTAAGAGATATATGCTGGTAAATTAAAACTTCTAAAGGAGGCTAAAAATCATAGAAAATTTTGGAAAGTATAGAAAAACGTAAAATTAACTAAAAATATAAAAGAATATAGAAAAAAGCCTCCCTTGAAACTTCAAAAACTAAAAATAAAAAAAATACAAATCATTAAATTTGCAAAAAAAGTAGCAAATCGGTAAAAATACAAAATATCACAAAAAAAACCTCTGAAACTCTATAAAATCATCGAAATCTCAAGAAACACTTAAAATTTCATGAATGTACAAAAAATCCCTGAAAGTACATAAAGATCAGAACAATTCTCTTTTAAATATACGTTTCTTTCTCTAAATGGGTATATATGTGGTAATTAAGATTTTTAAATTGAGTCTTCAACTTCAGCTTTTAAGTGGTTTGTAGGCTAAAAACATTTTTCTAGGAATTTCTCTTCTTGCAAAGAGGTTTATACGTGAAAATTAAGCCCTTTAATGTTAAATATGAAATTTTATTTTTTTAAGAGATAGATATGTGAAAATCAGGGTTTCTTAATCGAATTTGTGATTTAAGATTTAATAAGTTTTAAAGATACTTTACTTCTTTCAAATTTTTTACGTTAACGAGTAATATGTATTTTCATTTTGAAGTAAGGTTTAAAAAGCAACTTTGATTTTTTTTTAAAGACGTAGACGTAGGTTAAATTAAAAATTGTGAAGGTGGAAGAAAATCTAAAAAAATTTTGAAAGCATAGAAAACCAATAAATGTCTTGAAAATATAAAAGAAAATATGAAAAACCTCCCTTGAAAGTTCAAAACTTAGAAAAATCCTTGAAAGTAAAAGAAAAATACAAAATTCATTAAATTTGCAAAAATTGTAGAAAATTGGTGAAAGTACAAAATATCAAAAAAAAACTCTGAAACTCCATAAAATCATTAAAATGTCAAAAAACCCTCAACATTTCATTGAAGTGTAAAAATCCCTAAACTACGGAAATATCATAAAAATTCTCTTTTAAATATGCATTTCCTTATCTAAAGGGGTATATATGTGATAATTAGGATTTTAAAATTGAGTCTTCAATTTTAGTTTTTAAGGGGTACATATGCTAAAAAGTTTTGTCTAGGTAATTTTCTTCTTTCAAGAGGTTTATAGGCGAAAATTAAGCCATTTAAGGTTAAATATTAAATTTTATTTTTTAAGAGCCATATATGTGTAAATTAGGGTTTTTTAATTGAATTTGGGATTTATTTTTTTAGGTTACAAGGTTAAATAAGTTTTGAAAATACTTTACTTCTTTCGACGTTTTTACGTCGCGAGGTTAAAGAAGTCTTTTCATTTTTTAAGTAAGTTTTCCAAGCAATTTTGAATTTTCGTTTTAAGAGGTATGCGCCGGTAAATTAAAACTTTCAAAATAGGCAAAAAATCATAGAAAATTGTGGAAAGTATAGAAAACCATAAAATTAACTAAAAATAAATGAAATCTCAAAAAACCCTCAAGATTTAATGAAAGTATAAAAAATCCCTGAAATTACGAAAAGATCATACAAATTCTCTGTTAAATATGCATTTCCTTCTCTAAAGGGGTATATATGTCGTAATTAAGATTTTGAAATTGAGTCTTCAATTTGGGTTTTTAAGAGGTATATGTGCTAAAAAGTTTTTTCTAGGCAATTTTCTTCTTTCAAAAAGGTTTATATGCGAAAATTAAGCCCTTTAAATTTAAATAGTAAATTTTATTTTTTAAGAGCCATATATGTGAAAATCAGGATTTTTTAATCTAATATGTAATTTAATTTTTTTAGGATACGGGGTTAAATAAGTTTTGAAAATACTTTACTTCTTTCGAATTTTTTACGTTGCGAGGTTAAAGATGTCTATTCATTTTTTAAGTGAGATTTCCAAGCAATTTTGAAATTTTTTAAGAGATATATGCTGGTAAATTAAAACTTCTCAAGGAGGCAAAAAATCATAGAAAATTTGGGAAAGTATAGAAAATCGTAAAATTAACTAAAAATATAAAAGAATATAGAAAAAAGCCTCCCTTGAAACTTCAAAAACTAAAAAAAAAAAAAATACAAAATCATTAAATTTGCAAAAAATGTATCAAAACGGTAAAAGTACAAAATATCACAAAAAAAACCTCTGAAACTCTATAAAATCATTGAAATCTCAAGAAACACTTAAAATTTCATGAATGTACAAAAAATACCTGAAAGTACATAAAGATCAGAACAATTCTCTTTTAAATATACATTTCTTTCTCTAAATGGGTATATATGTGGTAATTAAGATTTTTAAATTGAGTCTTCAACTTCAGCTTTTAAGTGGTCTTTAGGCTAAAAACATTTTTCTAGGAATTTTTCTTCTTGCAAAGAGGTTTATGCGTGAAAATTAAGCCCTTTAATGTTAAATATGAAATTTTATTTTTTTAAGAGATATATATGTGAAAATCAGGGTTTCTTAATCGAATTTGTGATTTAAGATTTAAATAAGTTTTAAAGATACTTTACTTCTTTCAAATTTTTTACGTTACGAGGTTAAATATGTATTTTCATTTTTTAAGTAAGTTTAAAAAGCAACTTTGATTTTTTTTTTAAAGACGTATACGTAGGTAAATTAAAAATTTTAAAGGTGGAAGAAAATCATAAAAAATTTTGAAAGCATAGAAAACCAATAAATTTCTTGAAAATATAAACGAAAATATGAAAAAACCTCCCTTGAAAGTTCAAAAACTTAGAAAAATCATTGAAAGTAAAAGAAAAATACAAAATTCATTAAATTTGCAAAAATTGTAGAAAATTGTTGAAAGTACAAAATATCAAAAAAAACTCTGAAACTCCATAAAATCATTAAAATGTCAAAAAACCCTCACATTTCATAGAAGTGTAAAAATCCCTAAAACTACGAAAATATCATAAAAATTCCCTTTTAAATATGCATTTCCATATCTAAAGGGGTATATATGTGATAATTAGGATTTTAAAATTGAGTCTTCAATTTTAGTTTTTAAGAGGTACATATGCTAAAAAGTTTTTTCTAGGTAATTTTCTTCTTTCAAAGAGGTTTTTATGCGAAAATTAAGCCCTTTAAGGTTAAATAGTAATTTTTATTTTTTAAGAGCCATATATGTGAAAATTAGGGTTTTTTAATTGAATTTACGATTTATTTATTTAGGTTACAAGGTTAAATAAGTTTTGAAAATACTTTACTTCTTTCGACGTTTTTACGTTGCGAGGTTAAAGATGTCTTTTCATTTTTTAAGTACGTTTTCCAAGCAATTTTGAATTTCTTTTAAGAGGTATACGCCGGTAAATTAAAACTTTCAAAATAGGCAAAAAACCATAGAAAATTTTGGAACATATAGAAAACCATAAAACTAACTAAAAATAAATGAAATCTCAAAAACCCCTCAAAATTTAATGAAAGTATAAAAAATCCCTGAAATTACGAAAAGATCATACAAATTCTCTTTTAAATATGCATTTCCTTCTCTAAAGGGGTATATATGTCGTAATTAAGATTTTGAAATTGAGTCTTCAATTTGGGTTGTGAAGAGGTATATGTGCTAAAAAGTTTTTTCTAGGCAATTTTCTTCTTTCGAACAGGTTTATATGCGAAAATTAAGCCCTTCAAATTTAAATAGTAAATTTTATTTTTTAAGAGCCATATATGTGAAAATCAGGATTTGTTAATCTAATCTGTAATTTAATTTTTTTAGGCTACGAGGTTAAATAAGTTTTGAAAATACTTTACTTCTTTCGAATTTTTTACGTTGCGAGGTTAAAGATGTCTTTTTTCCTTTTTTAAGTGAGATTTTCCAACAATTTTGGGAAATTTTTTAAGAGATATATTCTGGTAAATTAAAACTTCTAAAGGAGGCAAAAAATCATAGAAAATTTTGGAAAGTATAGAAAATCGTAAAATTAACTAAAAATATAAAAGAATATAGAAAAAAGCCTCCCTTGAAACTTTGAAAACTAAAAAAAAAAAAAATACAAAATCATTAAATTTGCAAAAAATGTAGCAAATCGGTAAAAGTACAAAATATCACAAAAAAAACCTCTGAAACTCTATAAAATCATCGAAATCTCAAGAAACACTTTAAATTTCGTGAATGTACAAAAAATCGCTGAAAGTACATAAGGATCAGAACAATTCTCTTTTAAAAATATGTTTCTTTCTCTAAATGGG
>RXID01006092.1:0-12329 GCA_005019695.1 Trichopus zeylanicus subsp. travancoricus
ATCCTCAGCATCAACCTTGCAAGTGAGTTTTGGATTGCCTCCATGGTCGAATCAAAATACTCACGGCTGATGTGATTACCCACAGGAGCACCGTCCCTAGGGTTGCTGCTGGTTGCATTGTCGTTAGACATTAAGCAAGGAGAGCCTCGCTCTGATACCACTTGATGTAGCAACAAGTGTGGTAGACGAGGAAAACACTGTTGCCTCTGTTAAGAACTCCTTGAATCCACAAGGAAGAGAGAAAATTCACTAAAGTAGAACTTTATTGAGAATAAAAGTTGTTTCCCGTCCATAGGACTGAAGGCCTATTTATACAAATACCAGAAATTCAATTTGAGTAAGTTTCTGGCTTCCCAAGTCCTAAACTGAATATAACTCAGTTTAAACCCATTAATTGGGTTGGTAGAAGTTCTAAATAAGTTAACCTACGAAAATAAAATCCTAAATAAAGATTCATCATTCCCAAGTCCTAAACTGAATAGGATTCAGTCCAAAATTGGTCTTGGGTTGGTGGATTCCGAGAATAAGACCTAAGACATCATAATAAAGAGAATTTTAAAGATAGAAAGGTACTAAGTAAGGTAAAATCCTAAGTTTAAATAGAAGAGTGAATCAAATCATTTGTCATGGCCCCTTGACTTCTGAATTAGCTTCTTTTGATATTCTTGAACTTCCTTTGAGTGTCCTCATCACTCCTCTCCTTCCCACAACTGAACTCAAACCTGGCCTTCGAAAAGCAAGAAAGAGCTTCAAGAATTGTGTAGATAATGAACCAACCCAGGGACCAAAAAGGAGAAATGATCAGAATGATTTATGAAAGAAAGAGAATAGTGGCCCCTTTCACCCAAGGGACATCATATAGTCTCACAAAAGCTGAGGGTTACGGCTTAAGCAGTCAGATGAGAAATGGCAGTCAAAAGTGGAGTATGACCTGAGACTAGCCCTAAAAGGAGTGGATTGACCAAAACTGTTTCCAACTTACCCAAGGAATGAGAGTGAGAGTGAACAGTTGAAGCTCTGATCCTTCGCCACTACGTTGATTGATTTCTCTTTGACAATACGCTAAGTCTGAGTACTAAGTGTGGGCTTTTGATCTCTACCTCCAACTACTAGCAATCGAGTCTGTAGGTGAATTCTACTTTCTTAGTTGAGGATTCAGGGTATTATATAAAATAAGGGAAGAGCACTGCAAGATAAAAATCCCACAGTGGCAGTATGCAAAACAATGTACTGGGATCTACTTGGAGATCAAGAATTCTCAATATTTCTTAGATCCATGGATCAAATTAGATTCAGTGGGATCTTTTGCTCACATTTTTTTTTCCACCAAGAACATTTTTTCATGGCCTTAGCACACTGCTTGCTAAGCATGCGGCACCTGAACTAGCCCCTCGTTAGGTCAAGTCAGCCCTAACACGAAAAAAAATCAAGGAATCTTTCCATATGTGAACTTGGGCCTCAAAGTCTGAATTGCGATCTTTGCCTCTTGTGTTGTGGCCTTCCCCAGCGAGTGTAGCCCAGGAGCAACCAGCCATAGCATCATGAGGGGCAAGCAAGAGAAGTATACTCTAGCTATTGAATTTCTTCTTTTTCATACATTTGTGACTAATTGAAGAAGCTAAATGATAATCTGAACCTATGTTATCAGAGTTCTAGTTTGAAAAGACATTCTACCAATCCAAAAAAATTGAGAAAAAGGCCTTTGTTACTTTGTGATCCTAGGGTCCTAACTCTATGGGAGCCCCGACATCTGCTTCTCTCTCTTCTGCTTCCAATAGCACTATCTTCTCCCACCCGCCACCCTAGCTCTTATCTAGTAAATTCACAGTCTCTGCGGTGATCCTAAAGCACCCACAACAAGCTAGGGAAGAAAGCCACCAGCAGCCCCTCCTAGGACTGAAGCTAATAGCCCTTCGTCTTCAAAGGATGTCTAACTGTACCCACCAAGTCAGGTCAGGCACGATATGAAAAGATGAGTTAGGGTCATCCACAGGCTTGTTGACACTTTTGGGTATACATAGTGTTTTCCTTGACGTCATCCACCCTGTTGTGCCATCAGCCAACTCTGGCATGCAAAGGTCAATAATCTATACTGAGTAGGAGCCATAACTTCCTATGGGGCAGAAGGATACAAGAATAAGGAGGTCATAAAGAAAGAACTTTAGCTGGTATACGAGTGGAAACAGTCTTAGCAGTTGCTTTCTCAAATTCTCTGGAATCGCAACACAGGTGACAACAGCTCTCTCCTCGAAACAACACAACTCCCTCTCACAGCTGAACCTTTGCAGACATCCATGCTGTCCCCTGCCATGATTCCTTTTGAGTGCCCAGCATTTGGCTAATCTCAATGCCAAAAACAGCAGCTAGTCTTTATCCCCGGATTCATTGATTTGTGGATTAGCATATCACAAAGTCCTTTGATGGGCATAAATAAATCATCTTCGCAGCAGTCACCAAACCAATAGAACAAAGGCTTAGCCTTGCATCTGGTCCACAAGCAAGGGTCCATTACCATTGGCTTCTGAGAGCCAGTAGAACGAGTTCATCCTTAGGACCGATATAGAAACAGAAATTATTGGGGAATTCCAGCATTGAGATACTTAGATAAGAAGGAAGAAGAAGAGATAAAGTGCTAATGTAATTTATCAAAATCCTCTTTACAAGAATAAGAAATTAGCTGATGAGGGTCAAATCTTCCTTGGGGCTGAGGGAGTTTTGGGCGCGGAAGGGGGGAAACAAAAGACAAGCTCCCAATAAGAATAAGGAGAAGGGAAGCTCGCAGATCTCATTGGGAAATTAAAAACTTTATTAGAAACTCCACGGACTGCCGAGCCAGCAGCCCGGGCACAGCCCGCTGCCGGCTGCCGCTGCCCTTCCTAGAGGACTCCTCGGGCAGTTTTATAGGCAGGAGGAGATAAGGTCCGGGTGCCTACTGGGCCCCATAGCAACCTTTACAGCTCATTCCCACCCACCAACCGACACACCAGTACAATAATTCATGAGAGGATAAGCCCCTCGTGACTAAAAAGCAAAAGGTGCCAGACAAAGCGGCTGGCACATCCGCTTTATTAAAGGAACAGCGGTGGACTATGATGGGTCCACCACGTTCCGTCACTACTGTTCGCTGCGAACAGCACGGGTAGACCGCTCCATCGGCCGAGCAGGATCCCGCTCTTCGTGTCTTCACCTTTCTCCCACCACGCTCCGCACGAACCTTGATGGTCAGGCGGATAGTAGCGAAAGGCGGCGTTGTCGCTGCAAGCGGTGATCGGGCGGTCCTTGGATTTCCAGAAATGAAGAGCAACCTCTCTTTTGCTCTTTGCTCCGTTACGCAGAGTCTTTGGTGACACCATCTCCGAGCAAACCGTCTCCACCAGACCTTAATATTCCTTGAATTCTACCAGTCAGGATGTGATTATACCCCTGGGGTTTGACTAGTTCAGGCTTGCCTTCGGTCTTACGGCACCCCGTTGCGACTTACTACCGTACTCGGGCCTGAGCCAAGCCGTATCCACTTTTATCCCCACATTCTAAAACTGATATAGTGAAGGCAATATCAATGTGCTAAGAGAACAACCTGCCAAGTACCTCGTGCAGACAGCAAACGCCGACCGATCTGGTACTGCTGACTGAACAGAAGCGAAGTCCCACCACCGACTCCGGTAACAGATCCCTTGATCCAGCTCTGATACCAAGTTTTGGGCGTGGAAGGGAGGAAACAAAAGACAGGCTCCCAATAAGAATAAGGAGAAGGGAAGCTCGCAGATCTCATTGGGAAATTAAAAACTTTATTAGAAACCCCAAGGACCGCCGAGCTAGCAGCCCGGGCACAGCCCGCTGCCGGCTGCCGCTTCCCTTCCCAGAGGACTCCTCAGGCGATTTTATAGGCAGGAGGAGATAAGGTCCGGGTGCCTACTGGGCCCCATAGCAACCTTTACAGCTCATTCCCACCCACCAACCGACACACCAGTACAATAATGATGTAGGACACTCAAAGGAAGTTCAAGAATATCAAAAGAAGCTAATTCAGAAGTCAAGGGGCCATGACAAATGATTTGATTCACTCTTCTATTTAAACTTAGGATTTACCGTACATAGTACATTTCTATGTTTAAAATTATCTTCATTATGATGTCTTAGGTCTTATTCTCGGATTCCACCAACCCAAGACCAATTTTGGACTGAATCCTATTTAGTTTAGAACTTGGGAAGGATGAATCTTTATTTAGGATTTTATTTTCATAGGTTAACTTATTTAGAACTTCTACCAACCCAATTAATGGGTTTAAACTAAGTTATATTCAGTTTAGGACTTGGGAAGCCAGAAACTTACTCAAATTGGATTTTTGGTATTTGTATAAATAGGCCTTCAGTCCTATGGACGGGGGACAACTTTTATTCTCAATAAAGTTCTACTTTAGTGAATTTTCTCTCTTCCTTGTGGATTCAAGGCGTTCTTAACAGAGGCAACGGTGTTTTCCTCGTCTACCACGCTTGTTGCTACGTCAAGTGGTATCAGAGCGAGGCTCTCCTTGCTTAATGTCTAACGACGACGCAACCAGCAGCAACCCTAGGGACGGTGCTCCTGGGGGTAATCACATCAACCGTGAGTATTTTGATTCGACCATGGAGGCAATCCAAAACTCACTTGCAAGGTTGATGCTGAGGATGGATCAACTTGAAGGCCTGAATCAACCACGTCGACGGATCGATGAAGTGACTCGCGATCCAATTGGTCGAGGAAAGGCTCCGCAAGTGAATCCAAAGGGTTTACAAATCCTTGAAAATTTCAGCGACGAAGAAGTTGAAGACATCCTTTGCCGACCAGTTTCTGAGCATGATAGACGTCATGATTTTCGCTTGAAGATTGATCTCCCATCTTTCAATGGCCATGCGTGTTTTCGCCGTCTCTACGGGACTCCCGGCGAAAATCTGCGGAAGCTCAGTGCTCTTTAGTGGAGAACAACAAGAAATAAGAAAGAGATATGGAAAACTCTCAGATTCTTATTGCTCTTCTGGACAATCTACAGACTCTTTGGACATATAAACTTGTTCTGGACATGCTTACAATGGGACTACCGCCCCCTTTATATAGAGGGCGGGCTGAGCTCATGACGTAAGCGCTTACGTCATTCTGCTACAGTGCGCTACAGTGCTACAGTGTACTTGCTACAGTGTACAGTGTACCTGCTACAGTGTACAGTGTTCTGCTACAGTGCACACCGCCCCTACGTACAGTGGTCACCGTCCTATGCACAGTAACCCTATACTAGAGTACAAACTTCTACAGTGACAGCTGTCCTATAGTGACAGCTGTCTGTACGACTACAGTAGTTACAGTGACAGCTGTCTGTCAGCTACAGTGACAGCTGTCTGTACGGCTACAGTGTTGCTACAGTGTTTTATTCTCTTCACACCTTCCCACCACGCTCCGCTTGCTAGTCGTGGCGGCTACTTGCTACTGGTACTAGGGCCTTTTCCTTTTGGACTTGCTGGGCTGTTGGGCTGGGTTGCCTGGAGACGTCGCCTCCACTGGTTTGCTGGCATCACTGTGCGTGGAGCCGGGCCTGTGGGAATAACGTTTGCTGGTGTAGCTATGGTGTCGCCTGTGGCATCTGAGATAGATGGTAGTGTTGCGCAGTGGCGGCGAGAGCGGTGATGCTGTCGGCGTGTTCGTCGTTGCCGAGGTTGGTACTGGCAGGGTTCCACCGAAGCAACCGAGGAGATGTAGTTGTTCTCAGATGGTGGTGAAGTATTTTCCTGCCGGCTTTTGTTGAGCTCCCGAGCCTGTTGCTTGTAATATGCTACCTTCCTTTGCAGCTTCTCGATCTCTTTTTCACACCATGTTATGTAGTGTTGCTGTTCTTGCAGCAACTTCTGGGAAGGACATGGTGTAGTTGGTTCCTCCGTCCTATCATAGTGTGGTCCGCTCAGGTTGCAGGCTGTAAGTCTGCAATTGAGGCAGTGTGCTTTTGTCCTTTCCATGGTCTGGTGCTGGTGATACGAACATCTCTCCTCTTCTTGTGGCAGAGGGCGATGTCCTACTTTGACTTCGTTCAAGGCAGAAGAAGCTTCTCCTTGCTGGGGCTGTATTGGGGATCTGGTAGGCTCAGCAGGTTCCTCCTCGTCATCACCCCATCCGCTTGCTACTACAGGAAAGTCGTAGTAAAAAGATAGAGGCGGGGAATAGCGTACATAGTAGTCAAACCTGCCACTGGGTTCCCCTAAGGTATCCCATTCTCCTATCTCTCCGAGGGCATAGATGACTTCCTCATGTATAAGGGGGCTGAGAGAGTAGTGAAGGCTTTGAGTGTCCTCTCCTTCAGAGATGCTGAAAATGGCATCACTTTGTTCCTCCCCTTCTTTTACGGAGATTAGTTCATAATCTTTGGGAACGTTGAGCTGCTCAAAGATGGCAACTCTCTTCACGTTCCTCCTGTCATTCGGGCATTCTCTTGCAAAGTGCCCTTCATTTCCGCAGAGGTAGCACTTGCACTGTCTGTTGCGTATCAAGTGCTTCCTCCTTTCTATCCGCACATGAGTGTCGTGCGGTTTCCCTTTGTATGTCTTCGCCTTTCTGACCCCGTACTTTTTCTCCTTGGTGTAGTAACCTGGGATCGGGATCTTACCGCAGAAAGAAAGGTCCTTGAGGGACCTTTTGAATGCAGCATCCTTGCATTCCTCCTCGAGAAATTTATAGGTGAAGAGAATCCACGGGATCACACCTATGTTGGCTCCTGGGTACTGTTGATCAAAGGCCGTCTTCATTCTTCGGCCTAGTTCTCCTGGCATCTTCATCCAGAATTTTTCGGATAGTTCCGTGCTGATGAAGAGTCTGCCTGTCTTCGTTGCGAGCCTGAGATAGTCATTCATGTAAAGCAGTATATCTTTTATATTTTCACATGAAAGACGTTCCAGATCCCGGTAAGCTTCGTTTTGGGCAAGGGTTGACCCTTGTGTTGGATCTTCTAATGAAAATACCCTTCTCATTTGGGAGAGGATATTTTGAGTGCCAGCTCTTCCTTCTCCTGCAGCAATAGTGGCTTGATACTCATTCCCGTACTGCATGCGCCATTGCACCCAGACGAGTCTTTCAGCCTCTCCTAGCAGGTTCTCGATGTACTCGATCTTGTCCCTCGTGTCCGTGAATCCTATGCCCGCAATGTGGTTCCTTGTAATGGCCTCCCATCTGGAAAATGCCTCATCAAAGAGGCCGAGCTGCTCGGGAATCACGAACATAGCCCCACTATTCTGCTGAGCAGAAGGCAGGGTCCACATTTCATTGTTGAAGCCTCTCTGGAACCTTCCTTGGCTTCGCTGCTCAAATGTGGGTGTCATCCGGGACGTTGACGGGACAGTGTTTGTAGCTGGCGGGTAGCCCGGAGGACCCATTGCAGCATCTTCTGGCGGCATGTATGGACGGTGTGGAGATGCCGCCGAAGTTATTGTACTTGCGTACAATTGCTCAGTTAATTTTTTTAGTATCGGGTATTCCATCTCCGGCTCAGCTTCACATCCTGCAGCTATGATATTAATTATGGGAATAGTGTAGGTGTTACCTTCCTCATGCTGGAAGGGGTTGTCGTACACTTCCTCGTCATCAGGGTATACGTCCCACTTTGTTGCTGGGGACGGGTAGTCCAGGTCTCCTTCTAGAAAGTCCTGGTTCAGAAGGCGAACGAAATAACTTTCGTCATCGCTATCTTCATCTTGTGCTGCTTCATCTATTAGGACGGCGAGTATATGAGTGGCTTTGAGCTCCTCCTCGTCGCTCTGGACTTCCTCATCTCGTTGGAGGTAACACGACCTCCTGTGTGTTTCCACTGGCTTGTATCCTCCGAATCGGAGGGAGATACTCCCGTCAAGGAGGCTTCTACTGGTCACCTCTTCAGGTTGTGTTAGGGTAAGCACTTGGGTTGGTCGCACAACCCAGCTTCATCCCTGTAGTGTTCCGGCAGAGTACCTGCGTCCTGGGAGGGCATGTACGCCGTGGCTTGCCAAGTAGTCCACGACCCCTTGAACTTCGTAGGCGAAGCCTACGTTTGGAGTATTCGACAGTCGTCCGACCAGTCCCCTGGTGATGAGCAGATTGGATTCTCCATTCTGCCAGTTTTCATATCCTTTGGTCAGGATAGAGACTTGGAGATTTCTGTAAAAATCTCCAATAGTTAGCATTATGTCTGGTATGACATAAACTAACTGGCTGCCCTTAGCCAGATCGACCTCCATTGTGGCCAATATGGCCTTGTCTCCTGCCCACCGACCGTCTCGAAAGACAATCAGTGCTATTTTGCCGACCTCCTGTCGGTGTAGTGTTTGGATTCGAAGCTGCAGTACCCCAAGGTGTATGTACTGCATTCCGCTTCTTTGCAGCTGGTGGTAGCTCTCCTCTTGGATGAAGGAAAGGTCCACTTGGTTGTTGTTGACACACAAGATCGACTCCTCCGATCTGTGCGTGTACACCTTATGGTGTACATCATCCCTTCGGGAGTGGTAGAGAACCTCCGCAGGGACGATTGCAGCTCTCTCCTGCATCGACAATTTCAGCTGTACCTGTGGATCAAGTTGCTGTTCCAAGGTATGCTGTGGGGTGCTCCGCCCCATGAGGAACTGACCCACCCTTCTTGTTGCTTGCTGGGCGGTGTGAAGGCGTCGGTGAGTTCTCCTGTATCCTCGAATCTGGTCTTCGAAGAGTGGAGATGATGTTGACGGTTGTTCCAAGGCCAACTGGATGTTCGGCCTTGACATCATTCGCCTTCGAGCTTCTCCTGCTCCTCCTTGAGTATGTCGAAAGGGTTTTTGAAAACCCTTAGGCTTCCTTGGGCCTCCTGCGGCCTCTGGGTGATGCCGCTTTGCTCTAGCTGAAAAAGAAGCCTTTTTACCTGAGCAAGGTCTTCACTGATGTGTAGAGATAGTGCTAGACTATCCTTCTCTGGTTGCCGAAGTAGCCTGGTTGTTTCAAGTGCAAGTTCCCTGGCGTCTTGTTGTGTGAAAGTTCTACTGTCAAGTATGACAGTTGTCAAGTTCGTCAGAGAGGCTCTTAGTCCCGAGATCTCTCGTGTGATGTTCTGGCACAGTTCAAGTACTTGTTTAAAGTTCTTTAGGTGAACTTTTGATGACAGGCAAGTCTTGTCGTAGATTACAGCAAGATTATGTGCTAACTGGTTTGTTGTAACTTTAGAAGTTAAAGCAAGGTCAAGGTATTCGAGATTAGAGGTTCGGGAATGCTCATACCATTCCTGAATAGATTTTTCCCATGCGTCAGACATATAAGCTTAATTCATAATTACCAAAACCATCCTAGAGATAAGTTCCAAATTAGGAATAGACTATACTGAGATCACACAGGCGTGCCCTTGGGCTTACAACAGGCCTCCTGCCTCAACTGCCAAGTTAGGGCCTGTTCTTTTTCTCAGATCAGTCACCGCCTAATCCGCATAATACCATAAAGGACGAGAATTCGTAATTGATGAACTCAACCCAAGTCTTAACACGGTAATACAGGACAGGAAATGGCAAGAACGAACCCTTACCTCATATTCTTAGCACCTTGACCTCGAAGGTGTTTACGCTGCCATATCTTTGACAAGCTCTGATACCATGCGTGTTTTCGCCGTCTCTACAGGACTCCCGGCGAAAATCTGCGGAAGCTCAGCGCTCTTTAGTGGAGAACAACAAGAAATAAGAAAAAGATATGGAAAACTCTCAGATTCTTATTGCTCTTCTGGACAATCTACAGACTCTTTGGACATATAAACTTGTTCTGGACATGCTTACAATGGGACTACCGCCCCCTTTATATAGAGGGCGGGCTGAGCTCATGACGTAAGCGCTTACGTCATTCTGCTACAGTGTTCTGCTACAGTGCACACCGCCCCTACGTACAGTGGTCACCGTCCTATGCACAGTAACCCTATACTAGAGTACAGACTACTACAGTGACAGCTGTCTGTACGACTACAGTAGTTATAGTGACAGCTGTCTGTCAGCTACAGTGACAGCTGTCTGTACGGCTACAGTATTGCTACAGTGATTTATTCTCTTCACACCTTCCCACCACGCTCCGCTTGCTAGTCGTGGCGGCTTACTTGCTACTGGTACTAGGGCCTTTTCCTTTTGGACTTGCTGGGCTGTTGGACTGGGTCGCTTGGAGACGTCGCCTCCACTGGTTTGCTGGCATCACTGTGCGTGGAGCCGGGCTTGTGGGGATAACGTTTGCTGGTGTAGCTATGGTGTCGCCTGTGGCATCTGAGATAGATGGTAGTGTTGCGCAGTGGCGGCGAGAGCTGTGATGCTGTCGGCGTGTTCGTCGTTGCCGAGGTTGGTACTGGCAAGGTTCGACCAAAGCAACCGAGGAGATGTAGTTGTTCTCAGATGGTGGTGAAGCATCTTCCTGCCGGCTTTTGTTGAGCTCCCGAGCCTGTTGCTTGTAGTATGCTACCTTCCTTTGCAGCTTCTTGATCTCCTTTTCACACCATGTTATGTAGTGTTGCTGCTCTTGCAGCAGCTTCTGCGAAGGACATGGTTCAAGCGAGGCTGATGTAGTTGGCTCCTCCGTTTTATCATAGTGTGGCCCGCACAGGTTGCAGGCTGTAAATATGCAATTGAGGCAGTGTGCCTCTATGGTCTGGTGTCGGTAATACGAACACCCCTCCTCCTCTTGTGGCAGAGGGCGATGTTCAACTTCGTCTTCGTTCAAGGCAGAAGCAGCTTCTCCTTGCTGCGGCTGTATTGGGGAACTGGTGGTCTCAGCAAGTTCCTCCTCATCATCACCCCATCCGGTTGGTACTACAGGAAAGTCGTAGTAAAAAGATGGAGGTGGGGAATAGCGTACATAGTAGTCAAACCTGCCACTGGGTTCCCCTAAGGTATCCCATTCTCCTATCTCGCCGAGGGCATAGATGGCTTCCTGCTGTAGAAGGGGCTGATAGAGTATTGAAGGCTTGGTGTCACTCCTTCAGAGATGCTGAAAATGCATCCACTTTTTCCTCCCCTTCGTTTAGCGGAGATTGAGTTCATAATCTTTCGGAACGTGAGCTGCGTCAAAATGGCCAACTCTCTTCACGGTGCCTCCTATCATTCGGGGCATTCTCTTACAAAGTGCCGCTTCAGTTTCCGCAGAGGTAGACTTGGCAATGTCGAGTTGCGTGCAAGGGCTGCCTCCTTTCTATCCGCACATGAGTGTCGTGCGGTTTCCCTTTGTATGTCTTCGCCTTTCTGACCCCGTACTTCTTCTCCTTGGTGTAGTAACCTGGGATCAAAACTTCAGATCGAAGATTTTCTCGATTGGCTTGCTGAAGTGGAATGGTTCTTCGACTACATGGAGATTCCAGATTCGAAGAAAGTGAAGCTTGTTGCTTACCGACTCAAGGGGGTGCATCAGCATGGTGGGAACGCATTCAGTTGGAAAGGACACGCCAAAATAAAGCTCCAATTCGAGCATGGCCACGGATGAAGGCTCTTCTCGAAAAGCAATTCCTTCCCATAGATTATGACCAGGTACTCTTTCAGCAATATCAAAATTGTCGACAGGGTAATCGTAGTGTGAAGGCATATGCTGAGGAGTTCTATCGCCTATCAGCACGTAATAATCTAATAGAGACTGAATCTCAACAAGTGGCAAGATTCATCGGTGGGCTATGCACAACCATCCAAGATAGGATTTCTTTACAACCTATTTGGACGGTTAACGAGGCGGTGAGGAGTGCAACTCATGTGGAGTCCCAATCGGAGCGACCTATCATCAGAAATCAGGTGGGGAAAACCATTGGTGAGAATTCAAAAGGAGCACAATCTATTCCTAATGGAGGTGCAGCTACACAACCTTCTCGACCTCCCACACAAGTGAGTCTTGAAGCTAGACCTACAAGGCCATCAGGAAATGCCACATCAGCAAAGAACCCAACTTCAAATCCTGATCTAAAGTGCTATCGTTGTGGAAAATTTGGATATCGTTCTAATGTTTGTCCAGCACGACAACCTGTAAACTTGGCTATTGGAGATAATTTTGTTGCTGACAATTTACATGACTCAAAAGATGATGACCTAGCTTGTGATCAAGAAAACTATGAAGATGAAATTTCGAGGGCTGAGGTGAACGTTCATCTTTAGTAGTTCGAAATCGGATGTACATCCAAGCAAGAGGAAACCTACAACGTCAGCAATATCTTTCGCACTCGAGGCCAGTAAATGGCAAGATCTGGACATTAAATTGATGGGGAAGCAGGAAAAATCATCCAAACTATGGTTGACAAGCTTCAATAAGACGGAATCAACTCCTTCGCCTACAATAGCGCTGGATTTAAAAAGGTTGGTGAAACCAAGGCAAA
>RXID01006161.1:0-12561 GCA_005019695.1 Trichopus zeylanicus subsp. travancoricus
TCGGTTTCGGTTTCTGATTTTCGAAAACCGTAAAAACCGAACCGAACCGAATTATATATATCTCTGTGTATTGGACAGCTGATTTTGGTTTTGGGCTAATCAGTTTTGAGTTATTCGATTCGCTGCTCTCTTTCTCTCCAAATCAAACCGATTTTCGTTTTCCCTTCTCTTAATCTCATTCCCTTCTCTTAATCTCATCTCCCTCTGCTTCACCGACGACGAGGACGACCGTTTCACCGACGGAGTTTTCTGGGTTCCCACCGCCTTCCTCAACGACGACGACGACGACGTCGTTTTTCGAGAGAGTGAACCGGAGATAAAAGGAACCAGGCAGGGATGTGCTAGGGTTCCTTTCGCTGGTGAGATCTGGAACGGTTTGGGTTCAGAGCTGAACTTGCCGACGGACATCTGGACGGAGATGGAGCACGGAAAGGGAAGAAGATGCCGTTGCAACGTTGCTTTCCCTGGATCAGATCTAAACTCAGACAGATCTGGCCATTTCAGCCATATGAACCCGGACAGATTTGGCCATTTGACGGCTGAACCTGGAGTCCCGGACAGATTTGGCCATTTCGCCGTCAAATGGCTCACTCCTTCCTCGACGATGAAGAAGACGTCGTTGCTTTCCCTAGATCAGATCTGAACCCAGATAGATCTACGCAGAGAAAAGGTGTGTTCTCTACGGATGAAACCTCATGGAAGCCAAGAGAAAAGGAGCAGTGGCACCGGGTGCAACAGCGTCCAGATCAACCACTTCCACCACCGGGTCATCTTCTTCAGCTCTTTCAGCAGTACCTCCGCATCCCCATTGCCCACTCGGACCCCGACTACACCGCCTCCACCCCCTTCCTCTCCTCCCTCGGCCGCTCCATCGGCCTCCAGGTTCGCTTGGGCTTGGGCTTGGGCTTGGGCTTGAGCGTGGGCTTGGGCTTGGCAAAATATTCGGTTCTAATTCGGTCATAACCGAATCGAACCGAAATATTTCGGTTCGATTTTTTCTATTCGGTTCGGTTCGATTGGTTCGGTTCGGTTCGGTTCGGTTTTAACCGAATGCACAATCCTATCAGCTAGGGTGAGCAAAACCGGTTAACTGGACCGGTTTTGCTCATTTGAGAACCGGAACCGTACCGGTTTGGATGAAGAATCGGTTTTCTGGTTCCGGTTCTAAACTGGTTATAAACCGATTCTTAAACCGGTTAACGGATCTTCGGCGTCGCGACGACCGGCGAGGGTGAGGCGGCGTCGCTGTGAGCGCGGGGGCGAGCGCGAAGGCGAGGCGGCGTCGCTGCAAGCTCGGGGGTGAGGGAGAGGGCGAGGCCGAGGCCGAGGGCGGCGGTGTCGGCGCGTTGCTGCGAGCGCAAGGTCGAGGCGAGGGCGAGGCCGAGACGGCGGCAGCGGCGCGTTGCTGCGAGCGCAGGGGCGAGGCGAGGGCGAGGCGAGGGCGAGGTGGCGCAATTAGGGTTATGGTTGGGGTTAGGGTTAGGGTTTTATATATAAAAAGAAAAACCGGTACGGTTTCGGTTAACCGGTTTTTCAGAGAACGAATAACCGGAACCGGAACCGGAAAACCGGTTCTGTGAAATTTCAGAACCGGAACCGTATCGATTTGCACTGATAACCGGTTTCCGGTACGGTTCTCAACCGGTACGGTCCAGTTAACCGATTTTTCGATTTTTTTTGCTCACCCCTACTATCAGCAACAATGAACGGCTGAGGAAGGCCAACCCCTTGCTCTACCATTAGATAAAGGGTATGGGGAGGATGACCTTATTAGTCTGTTCCCACCTCTCTTTTATCTTTTGGTATCTGCGCCGCCAATTTTGTCCTTAAGGACGCAAATTTTTGTGTTGGATGATGGTTCCATAGGCAATACTTGGGATCATTAGTCTTGCCGCCTTCCTTAACAAACTCCGGCACTGGTGGATCAGGCAATTTCATCATCCCATTGTCCATCAGCCTGTGGAAAGCAGGAAGCTTATCCAAGCCTGTTCAAGGAGGGTATACTTCTGGAGGGCGTCTTTTTTCCTCGAACACTACTGTCATGCTTGTCTCCACCCTGGCTTGATTCTCCGGTCTGTATTCTGACTTCTGTAGTGTTGGCGGATGGCGCTCCTTTGCCTTTCTTCTGCGATCGATTCCTCTATACTCGTTAGCTCTTTTTTGCCTTGTTTCACCGATGAGACGTTATGAGCGTCTGTTGCTAACTTCCTTCAGCTGGTAATTTCTTCACAAGGCAATTTCCGGTTTCAAGCCGCTACGGCAAAGCAACATCTGTTCTTGCCAAACCAAACAAGCAATGGCGCATGACATTTGGTGGCTTCATGCCGCCATCGCTTTATGTAATCTTGTACGCTCTCATTCGCCTTCTCTTTCACTAAGGTTAGATCTGCGATACTTACATCGCCTTCCGATACAAAGAATCTATGAACAAATAGTTGCTGCATCTATTCCCAGGTCTTAACCGACCCGGTGGGTAAGGTCAAGTACCATCGGAAGGCGTCGCCGGTTAACGACGATCCGAACAAACGCAAGCACAGATTAGGGTTGAAGGCCAAATTTCCAGAGCGTCATTCAAGTGGACAAGATGTTCCTGAGGATCGCCCGTGGAATTAAAGCATTCAATGACAGGCATTTAAAAACCTGAAGGAAAACCCTCCCGCTGTATCTCTGGGGGATATGGCCGATGCAGGGCCAAAGGCGTAGTTTGAGGCTCCAAGCGAGAAAACGGAAAGCGCGCTAGCGAACGAGTGGAGTATACGAAGGGAGCAGGGAAGCGAGTGGAGTTGTAGTAACGTAAGAGCGGACAAAGCGATAAAACGAGTATAAAAGCGTAAAAAGCTACAGACTTGGAGCGATAGTTGGAGCATAAAGCGAGTTCCGCACTGGCTACACTCGCTGGGTCCCCGGATGGTGTAAGGTAAGATCCTTTCGTCACTGTTGAAGAAAGCCCTGTGAGAGTTTCATACGGGATAATATCCTGTAACAGACATTGACGGGTGCTCTTATGGGTAATGGTAGCTAGTTGTTTGCAAGGGTTGCGCAGTCGACGTATCCTTAGGATCTTCCCCTGCGAAAACAACTGGAGATCCACCGTACTGCAGCGAGAAGAGTTAGATTAGAGTATCCTCAGCCTTTTTTATGCTATGAAATATCTGAGACTTCGTTCCAGGGTTCAGCTATTGAATATGAAATTAGGTGACCCTCCTGTAAACCGCTCTGTCGGCTACCAAGTTTGATTCCACTCCCAGGGTTCTGCCCTATAGGTTAGGCTATTGTCTTCCCCTCTATCAGTAGGCTATCAAGTCATCCGCCCTTCCTGGGCTTCTTTCTCTTATGGGTAATTCAATTATATGCCAGCAAGAAAACTACTGCGCCAAGAGGTAGTGGAGTCAAGCATATGAGCAAGGTCTTTGACGCCTTTATCAAGCTGTATAGCGTTAGCGTCCTTCTTGCTGGGCTCCAGCAGCTTATTGTAAGCGAAAGCAAGAAGCGGTAATAGCCAAAAAGAGATTGGATTTCTTGCCGCGTAAACATCCGATTCGGAAACAACTTCTGGAGTCTAATTGTTCCCCCGGGAGAGAGTAAGCTTTATTAGTTAAGCAAATACCTTTTATCTTTTGTTCCCTCGTTCGATAACGCTATTACTACAGATTTCTGGGAGAGATTATGGAATTGTTAGCTCTGTAGCTCTAACGCAAGGGGGAGAATAGCATTTACATTCCCCCGGGAAGAAATCTCAATCCCAAAACTTGAATTATAGGATAGGATAGTAAATCAAATATATCTCCCTTATCTAATTATGCTGTAGTACCCGTTAATTTAGTCCTGGGGGATAGAATGGATTTGTTCGCTCTGTAGCCTGACGCTATAAAACGCGAGCCAAACCAACCCTTTCGAAAACTGCTTCCAACACTGCTTCCTTCGTCTTCAAACCACTTTCGATTTACGCTCATGATTTAATATCATATGTTAAAGAATAGAATGATCGACGTATGGAGCTGTCTTTCCCTTGAACATTCTATTTATTACTATTACTATCGTTGTGTTAACGCTTAGGCTTTCGTCAGGCAGCTCGGCCCTTGCTTTTAGGCGTTAGCGGTAGGAAGATTGCTGGGAAAAAACGGTAAATGGAGCTCGTTCGCAAGGTATATAAAGTAGCGGGATAAACTCATTCCGTCGAGTAGGCAAGGGCAGGAAGAAAATGAAATCATGTCAATGTGATCGGTAAAAAAGATCCAGCTGCATTCGATACCGGATGAAAGAAGAATTTCTTTGAATTCCTCCTAGGGACCGGCGCTAACAAATAGGCTTATTCAATCGTTCGCTCGGGAAAATTGAGGGTTAGGTCAGCATCTTTCCTATATTCGATTCACATAGGGCTTTTACCGCTTATGGCTGGAGTCTCTTTTTCCGTTCTTGCGTCGGAAGCGGGGTGACTTGCCTGTGTTAAGCATGAACGCAAAGCAAGAAAAGCGTCCTTTCCCTTTAGACAAGTAGTTTGCTTCGAAAGCGAGTTAGACTATTTATTGAGATAGGGGTAGGGAAATCGAAATCATTGTTTGAACTTGCCAATCCGGAAACCACTTTCGGAGTCGCTACGGGCCCAAAGAAGAAGAACAAAAGAAAAGCAAGAACAAATTGCTTTACCTAGGCAAAGAAATGGCTTTCCCGCCGCCAGAAGAAGAAAGAACTCGCAAGGCCTTAAGGAAAGGAATTGAACCTGCTACGGGGAAAGTGCTGAGGAAAGGTCAGGATACGGGGCTCAGACTCAAGTCCCGCCTGAGGGGTAGCCAGTATGTGTCCGGATCATCAGATGGAGGAGTCAGTAATACGTCACTTGTGACAAAGCGCATGTGCAGACCCGAGGAACATTCTACCCCTTACGTAAGAGCTTCAACGGCATTATCCCTTTTTTTTCCGTAAAGCAGAATACGGATGTGCATTTACCGATCCTGGGTCTTAAGCATAGAGCTAGCCTTCCTTCTGTTTTTTATTTCAAACATGGGATGAAATGAAATGAGTTCTTACTGAGCTAGCCTTTCTATTCTCTCCCGCACCAACGAGAAAAATCTCGATCGATGTGGCTTTCCCAGCGCTTTGACCGTTAAAACTACCGTCTTACTATACTATAAAAGATACCCCGAACTCATCCCTTTCCTTTCCTTCCTTGTGAACAACGAACGAGCGTTTTATAGCTTAAGGCTCTTGCCCGATCTTTCTTTCCCTCCCCTTCTGCTTCCGTATCCCGATCGTCAAAAGAAAGAAAACCCCTTATCTCTGCTATTGCATGATCCGATCAAGGTAGGTGGGTGGGACGTGGGAAAATAGGTTAGTAGCATTCTTCCACTTCTGAGTGAGCTTCCTTGCTTCCAAATCCAATCCCGCCGCTCGTGGGAAGAAATTCTCTGTAGTAAAGCAAGTACATACCGCCCCGTGGGAAGCCTAATCTTGATCTTTTCGTACCCCAGCTAAACGCTCAAGAAATTCCATTCTTTATCGAAGAAGAAACCGTACAACATGTTGGCTTTTCCCTCCGAGACTAACAATAACATTATTTTCCTGTTAATGAATTGAATCTGCACTGAGCTCTTTTCTCTTCGCTAGGTGCTGTTTTCGAATCGTAGTCATTACTACTTGTTTTTTCTTAGTTGAAGAACGAGCTACAGAGCGAACATTGACTCTTGTTTTGGTACCTACGCGACTCCACTGGCCGTTGGAATGTGAAGCCATCTTGCTTTCGGATTCCTGTCCCGCAGCCCTGTGTTAAGGATAGAGCTTCTTCTGCAATCTGTATGGTGCTCGTCCCCATCAAGCAAGGGCCAACTATACTTAAGGCTCAAGCTGTTGCAACGTCGGCTAACGCCTTTTACTTGTAGCGAATAAAGTTTTCGGGCATCCATGCGTTAAAGCCTAACGCTTGAAAAGAAAATAGGTGGAGTGGAAGAAATAGCTATATTTACGTAAACCAACTGAGCTAAGCTTTCGAATCTCGAACGAGCTAGAAGAATCGATATTCGATACCACCCACTAAGCGAACTTTGACCGAATACCGAATCGTTAGCACTACTCCGCCGATTTCCCTCTTCTTTCCGGTCTAGGGAAAAAGATTGGAAGGTATTTTTCCTATTCGTATTAACACTTTGGGTCATTGTAGTAGTTTGGTCTCACAACAAATACAAATTCCATTCTCTACTGCCCTGTAGGAGACCGAGTTTTTCGATATGATCTCCCCGGGTTGGTTGGCTTAAGGTTGTAGTTCTCTCCGCTACGGGTAAGCGCTATCAAATCCCTTTCTTTTCATACTGGTATCGTACAACTGGATGGAAGGGATGGAACCTCGGCTTTCTGGTCTTGGTTGGTTGGTTGGCTTTTACCTTTCGAACTCATACCGTTAGAATAACGAACTTCTTACTCATACCCAACCGACGAGGGATCAAACCAGTCTTGTTTGTGTTGGGATTCGAAAAGAACCTTTCTCTTCTTTATTCGAAATTCTCTCCCTTTCTCCTACCGTTCCTGAGACCAGATGAGATATTCTTTCCCGAACCAGAACGATCTGGCTTGCAAATTCGTCTTTACCCTGTAGTTGACCGCACTTCCCTTTGCAAAGTTATTCTTCTCTACCTCACCGAATCCTTATCATGTAGTATAGTGGGACAGATGCTCTTCTTGCAAAGTCGTAGGAGCGTTGACGTTCTTGAATCACGTTCTTGCAAAGTCGTAGGATTCTCAAATATTGTATGGAACCGATCCCGAGCTCCAACTCTTCACTTTTGACATCGTTCTATCTTTCTTTGACCATTCCTTGCTGTTGGCACGTAGGAGGCGTGGGTGGACCAGATGCTTTCTACGAAATTCGCACCGTATACCTATAGTAAAGAAAAGAGATTCTCTCCCTTTTTCACAGTCGGTAGGGCTGTTGGCGGTTGACGAAAAAGGTTGGAAGGTATGGAGGAGCCTATGATACTTCTAGCTTTGAATAGGGGTATTCTCGGTAGTTTGCGTTAATATAGCCTGTCGGTGTAGTGTAGTGGGAAAACATGTTAGGAAGTCAACCAACGAAAGCAGTGGCGAACGAAGAAAGAACGAATACTGAACCGACGAGTCATATCGAACCTGCCGAGTTAGGGTTTGAGTCCAGAAAGAGTTGGGTTGGTTAACAATCCGGCTTGCTTGAAAGTCTTTACCCGTTACGGAGACCAGATTCTTTATTCTCTACCTCGTTAGCACGCGCGACCTCTTCTCTCAAAGTCGTACTCAGTATTAGGATTCTCTATTCGAGACCTGGATATCACGTGAAAAGTCCAGCGCTTTCGTCTAGTGGGACCTATTCTCAATTCGTACCCTATCGTATGGAGTGGGATAGAGAAAATACATGTTAGGAGTCAACCAACTGAGCTAACCCATCACTATTCGATATCGATGGAAAAAACAAGGAAGTCAACTGGCTTAAGGGTTGTAGTTCTTGCCAACACGAGCTCACTACGCGAACGAATCCCCAACCTGGCTTTCGTTCTACTTGCATGTGTTAAGCATATAGCTTCCAAACAACTAACCCGGCTTAGGATGATGATTCTCTGTACGAGGGATCTCTACTACGATATTCTTCAATTCAAGTGACCGCTTTGCCAAGGAGTGCAAGACCTATCGATACCGATGCTTGTTCTCTCTCGAGCGAACGAGCTTTCTTTGTACAATAAAGAAATTGAAAGGAGTTGGACCTAATGCTATTGCCCGCCCGCTGCGATATGAGAAAAAGTCTTTACCAACTTCCATGTGTTAAGCAAATAGCAAATGAACAAAGACGTACGAGCTTGGGAATACCGAATTCATACCGTTTTTTGGCTTGAGAATACCGAACCGAATCGTTAGCACGCACTACTACGGCTTTCAATTCACCCGATGCTTTCTTCTCAATGGTAGGTGTAGTGGGAGAAAAGAAAATAAGGGAATAAACCAACTACGCTTGAGACAACCACACATGTCGAGTGAAATTGAACCTACAACCTACCTATTAGCTTTTTACCGAGTGAACAAGCAATTAAAACCTTGTACTCCTCTGGGAGCCTTGTGTAGTTTGGTTGGTATCCCTTGCATGGTTTTCTCTCCTCTTTCCGGTGCAATTAGTTTGGGGTTGCTTGGTTTTTCTCCGTACGTTCCGAAGACTAGACCAGATTCTTTATTTTATTCTCTACCTCACCTGCCGAGTGGGGAACGTGATAACAATCGAAAAGTCGTACTCGCTGTTGGCGGTTGACTCTGAGCTCCTCACCGGTCTGGTATGTAACCTCAAAGTATTGTAGCTTTGAATAGGGGTGGGAAGCGATAGAATACCTTGTAGCGGCACGTACAACTTCAACGGTAGAATGAATACCTTAAGAGTTAGAGCGGAGTAGGAGTAGGCGTGGTACAGTTGATTGAACTCCTACCTGGCGATAGGCGTTATCCCGAGCTCCAAGATTGGAAGGTATGGAACCGAAGCGCAAAGTCGATACCCAGACCAGAAAAGATATTCGATACCCCTCCCTTCTTCTCTTCCCGGGTTGGGACCGTAGATACTTGTACCAAGGTAGGAAGCGCACTTTGCCCTTTTCTTCTTTCTATATGAGATACCACTACGCGAACTCATCCCGAGCTACAGAGCTGATTCAGAGCAAGAAAACTCCAGTGCTATCGCAGATAGTAGCGGGACAAGGTGTAGTGGGATCAAATTCGGGAGGAAACCAACCCAACGTTGAGTGCAAACCATACTATTGGCTTTTCCCTCTCTACAATCATCGATATTCGACTACGCTTTCTTTTACCTTTCCGATTCGTCTTTCCCGTTACGTGTAGTCTTCCTCTCTTTCTTTGAGTGCGTTAAAGTTATCACCCTAACCAACCTATTCGTATTTCCTCTTTACCCCTTCCTCCGACTAGAAAAGAGATTCTCGTGTGAGCTACAGAGCTTCCAGCGTCCCGAGCAGAAAATCCAGTCTAATAGGTTGGGGTAAGCAAGAAAACTACTGCTATTTCTTTCGCCTAACGCTTGAAAAAAGGTGTAGACGTGGGATCAAATCCGGGAGTCAACCGCTTTAGGATACCTTGTAGCATCACTAGCTACTTGAACGGTAGAATGAATACCTACCGAGTGTGAACTCTAACCTACGATACCCCTATCGAGAAAGTGCTTTCATTGTCGGGGAATAGAAAAGAGACTCTTTTTCTAAGCCTTGATGCCTTCTATCTTCCTAAACCGGAGTGGTTAGAGACTTTTGAATCTCCAATTCCCCTTGGGCTATTAATGAAAGCGGAATCGCACATCCGATGTTGACTAGTATATGAAATTCGAATATGTCGCATATCAGCTGCTTATGATGCGGCTTTCTACCTATAGTAGTTCAGTTCCCCATTAGAACTGGTTCACGATCGAGCGTCATCTTCTTCCTTCTTTCAATCTTTCTTTTCATCCCCTCTGTCTAGCTCTTGCTTGTGTAAGCAGTCCATTCTACTCGTCTTGTTGAGTATTCTCCTTCTTTGAGAATGAGACTAAGGTCCACTTGCTTTTTAGCAGCCGACGCCCATGCTTTATTCATAGCAGGGCCATTGACTTCTTCCTTCAGGAAGTTCAGTTCCTCACGGGCCTGTCTTACGAGCCCTTTCAATTCTTTAGTGATTGGTTGAGTTTCCGCCCCATACGCCTCGACTTTGGTGAGGGGTCCTATCTTTCTTTGTTGTCCTTGAAAGGTCCCTCACTTTCAGTTGGTGGAATAGCCACGCCCCTTGAGGGTGGAATTGCTCTCTCTCTTGTCCATTCGTTAAGCATTGGAATCGGGACATCTCATTTGACTCGGTAATCCCTTTGGCTGTCTCTCCGTCTGGTCTCAAGCTTTCGATTAGTGGAAGAAGGGGGCATGCTTTCAGTTAACACTTCCTCGTTCCAACTTGAAGTTTGAATAGGGGTTGGAATCGAACTCTAACTGCTGCTTCTTTCTATACTACGTCATTTCACCGTACGCATGGCATGGCTTCCCCCGAGCGAAGGCAAGAAACCCCAACACTATACAAGGACTTATTAGTGGCTTAGTTAGGCCCTTTCGAAGCTTACGACCAGCAAGAGGACTAATAGCGCTATCAAGGAGTTGCTTTTAAAGAATATGCTTTTATGTATGATAACGAGCTGAACGAATACCTCCCCTGCCGAGTCATACCTGTTAGAATCGTGCAATTGAACCTCTTCGTCCGTTCCTGAGCCAAGCAGTGTCGAACTACGTATATTGGGACCTCTTCGTCTTCCAAATCTCCATCTTTTCTTTCTTCCGCGAACCAACCACCCGCTTCGAACGAAGGAGCTTTCTTTTACCGATACCGAACTTTCTTTCTTTTACCGTGTGAGCTATGCCCAGTTCGAAGCCTATCTTTCTCTGTAGTTTTCCCTTACTTATGGGTTGGATTCGATATGAGATACCGATTCGTATTGTAGCGGGGGAGACCTCTAAAGAAAGCAACTAGCACTACTACTAGTGGGACCGATTTCACTCATACGCTTTCTTTTACCGAACCTTCGATACGGATCCCGAGCTTCGAAACTAATTCTCTATCGCGTCGGACAATATTCATTAACTGCTTCTTTTCCCGCTTCTTTTCCCTCTTTTCGAAGGATGGAATTCATTGCATTTGCGCTAACCAGCAATCAAACTCCATAGCTAACACTAATAAAGTTCATATTATACACTACGTCATTTCTTTACATTCCCAGGTAGGTATCTATTTTCTTTTCTTCCTGGGGTGCGAACAAAGCAAAGAAGTAAACTGGGTTGGCTGCCGGGTGACTAAAGGCGTCGCTTCTTCTTTTCGTTGTCTTTCGGCATAAGCAGAGCGAAGGCACTAATTCGTTGTCTCAAACCAGGTAACTTACCTAAGCCTGAGGTTTTCTCTTCGCTAGGTGGAATTACAAGTTTCATCCGGTAGCTAGCGAACAAAGAAATGATATCGCTTGTGTAAGTTCGAAGCCAGTGTTAAGCATATCTCAATTGAGCGATTTGCCCGGCTTAGGATGATGATTCTCTGGTCTACTACGATATTCTTCAATTCAAGTGACCTCAAAGAACAAAGAAATTCGTTCGCACTTCCCACTAGCTATATTCATTCGCCATGGTAGTCTTTGTAGTGGGATTGAATCCCTTGCTAACTCACTTTTCCCAGCAATCTTCCATATGCGCTATCGCCTATAGCCCTATAGCCTTCCTTGCTCGAATCTCTGCTTCCCGAGCTTTTCGATTCTCTCTTCTCTCCCTTTCTCCGTACATTCCTAAGACCGATAATCACCTTCCCGTAACCTCTTCCGGTCTTTGGATTTGGTATGTAGCCTCTACGCACAATTACCTTTCATCGCTCGTAGTTGCTCTCTTCCTTAATGCTCTCTTCTTCTTAGCCTCGTTTGGCGCTATATACCTCATTTTCTTCCCCTACGGGTCCATGAACATGAGTTCGAGTCTACGCCCATCCTTCAGAGTGGAAAGTGAGGGTTTAGACATGCGAGTCAAAAACGGGAGGTTTAGTGTGAGTCCACAAAAGGGCAGTGAATTTATGGGCCACTCACATGTTGTCAATTCGAATGCTTTCGTCTTTGCTTTTTTTTAAGGTCCTGCAGACCTCATTTCCTCTTTTTTTTTTACTAGTAGAGCAAGGAATTCCTTTCTTTTTTCTTCTGGTAAGTGGTCCATGCTTGGAGCCACGTCAGTTGGTGAAGAAAGATCATACCTTGGTCCGGGCAGTAATGACTGAAACGAGTAGAACGGAATTATGGGTATTTTCCCCAATTGCCTATGTCTACCTGAGAAATTACATATAAGAGGATCGATGTAGTTCAATGTAGTCCATACAAGAGAAATTACATACAAGAGCTTATTCAATGTAGTTCTCGGACGTCTCGAAATGAACAGAACGAGGGAAGCACCCGCGCAAACAGGTGTGGACGAAGAGGAAGCGAGAACGTCGGCTTGAGTAATGCAAACATTGGTGAGAATCCAATGCCCCGAAAACCTAAGGGTTCCTCCGCAAGGTTCGTCCACGGAAGGTGAGTCAGAGCCTAAGATCAGGCCGAAAGGCGTAATCGAGGGACAATATGTGAATATTCCTGTACTACCCCTTATTGGTCACGAGAGACGGAGGAGGTTAGGTTAGCCGAAAAATGATTATCAGTTTAAAGACGCAAGGTGACCTTGCTTTTTCAGGGAAAGCAACTTCAACTTGCCTTCTTTATTCATTCTTGTTCTTCTCTCGACGGAAAAATGCAACCTAACTCGCAAGGAAGGCTCCGAAGGCGCAAACAGCCTCTGAAATAGCAATTGATCCAAAAGTCCCACATGGAGAAGGTGAGTTGAACTCGAACTACCTCTTCTTGTTCTATTCCGAAAGAGGGGACATATGATGGTTGGGTCGAAAGCGCTTGCCCCAGGTTTTCTCCCAAACGCTCAGGGCTAACCTGGTTCACAATCAGTCTGTTTGAAAGGGGCGTATCGGCAGCAAATCCGTCTATTCTAAGGGCCATTCAACTGGGTCCCTTCAAAGCGAAGCGCT
>RXID01006185.1:4465-57075 GCA_005019695.1 Trichopus zeylanicus subsp. travancoricus
AATTCGGAATAATTTCGGGGTGTTATTTGCAAAAATTCGAATTTCGGAACTTTTCTGTAAATTGGAATAATTTCCGGGGGTTTATTTGTAAAAATCCGAATTTTGAGGACTTTTCTGTAAATCGGAGTTATTTCGTGGTGTTATTTGGAAAAAATCGAATTTTGGGACGTTAAATATAAAAAATAAGTTTTAGAGGTGTATTTGTAAAAATAAATGAAAGTAAAATCGAAATTTTTTGAAAAAATTTTGATTAAATAACAATCAAATGTGAGTAAATATTTTCGAAAATAAAAACGTGGGTAATTTCGGAAATTACGGGGTTGTACGTAATTAAGATTAATTATAAGGCCTTATACGTAATTATTCCGAAAATTTATTTCTCTTTCCTCCCAAAATAAAGCACATATCTCAGCCGTCCAATCGACCACGTTTCATCCATCCAACGCTCCACCTCTACGAAAAACCTGATCCCTCCCTCTTTCCAACAAGCACCGCTTCAAACCCCCGCATTCTTCTCCGTCGGTTCTCCTCAAAAGCCCTAGAAAAATGCTCCAATCTTCCACTTTTAGCCCGAAATCGCGATAAAGCTCTCATGTTTTCGCTAAAAATCGGAGGTTTTTGAGCTAAATCTTCGATCTTGGCCGGCGATGTCGCTGCCGCTGCAGCAGCAGCCGTCGCCGGCGGCGGCTCCGGTGGTGTACAGGTCCCGAGGCGGCGATTGGGCCGCTGATCGCAGTGCTGGTGGTGATTGCGGTGCTCGGGATGGTTGCCGGCGTCATCGGGGGACTGTGCTCCGGCCTCCGCCGCCCACACCGACTCCTCCGACGTCGAAGACGCCGTAGACGAGCTCTGTTGCTGCGGCGGGAAAATTCAATAATGTCGAAATTATTAAAAATATCAATTCCTTAATTCCGAATGTAAATAACAATAAAATTGAGAGAATTAGATTTTTAATTATCTGAATTCCTTCGATTCGGGCCGTTTGAAATTAATACAAAGAACCTCAATATCGCTCAATATCACATGAAAGTTAATGGCCTGGAAGGTTTGATGAAATATAAGATCACATTGAGATTAAGTATGTTAGAAGAATTCATGGGGATCACGCTTTCCATTTGTTCGAAATATCGTCGACTGCATTTATATGCTGCGTCATGTTGAAAATGCCGAGGAATCTTGGCATTTTACTGTCAGACCTCGCGAGGGGGGTCGAGTTGGTTTTAGTTCACTTGGTTTTTCGATCATTCAGTGGATTGGCTGCCCATCATATCAGCGGAGAACTCGACTCTAAATTGTAAAGGTCCATACGAAATTACACAAGTCCCTGGTGCCATATCATATGAACCAACTTAATTAGACGGAACACTCGACATGTAGATAATACAAAGAAATTCTATTAAGTACAGGACATGTACTATTTTTATTTAGGTAAAATAAATATGAGATTATTCCATCACAATGTGGGAAGGGGAAGGAGGCACTGAGGGTTGGGAGCTGTGACACTCGGTGGAGCGGGAAGGATACAACGTCGTCCGTCATGTGGCTGAGCAAATCAAGCCAATGCAAAACCACACGGGATTCGGGTTCGGAGTTGGATCCTACAGCGTTCATCTCTCGGATACGAGAAACATGCCAAACGAAGCATAAATGAGATCGAGTACCACATTCATTCAGAGTATGGCAAGCAATAAACTCTCTCGAATTACGTAAATGATATTTCTACTCTGAGAATACCGCGAAGAGAAATCATTTAAAACAGACGAAAAGGATAGGCATTCTTCGATCGTACCATGCAGATTTTTCATCAATCAGCGTGTCCTGGAAAATGACTAATATTTACTAAGTGTATTTTGCTTCCTCTAGCGAATCTAAACCAAACATTTATATAATTCTCACCGTCCCATGCACCTTCACATTGCAAATATATCTATCTTTCTCTCTTCAATCCTCGTGCGCTACTTCTTCCTGCCCTAGCATCACCAATGGAGCCCGATGATTTGCACATTGCTGTAGGACACCCTATAGCCTTGTTCACCCCTAGACCATCTTTCTACAGGGCAACCACGCCCAATTCAGTCACCAATATTTGCATGGCTCCTCCGTTCGATTCAATAATAACAACCACAGAGAGGAACCAATCCTCCTTCCCTCGGTCGCCTTTCAACCCCCTCATGTCCAGTGACACCCACTTCTCCCCCATGCCAATCACTTACTTCAATTCCTTTTGCTTCGACCCAAAGAGCCATGGCTTGAACTTCATCAACCCCTTTGTCCCAGGAGCTCAGCCTTTGGGCTTCTTGCCACACTGTTTACCAACAAGAGCTCAACCTCTTGCCTCCTTAGCGCCCCCGTCCGTCGGAACAAGAGCTCCTCACGGTGTTGTCTCCTTGGGGTGCAATAGTGCGCTGTACGCTTGGAATAACTCTAGGCGCATGTACAAGTGTAACATATGTAGGATGGAGTTTCCTTCCTACCAAGCACTCGGGGGGCACAAGAGCTCCCATACAAAGCAGTACTTCAAGCAGTTTGAGCCTGGAGAGAGTTCAAGGGCATCCAAAAAGTCCAAGAGTAGTACAAAGAATTGAAACGTGGCTATGAAGCAAGGGGAGAGGAATGTCTCATGCATGCAATCTTCCTCCAATAACTATCTTTGCAAGTTATATTTTTCTCAATTTGCTTATGTTGTTTTGTGGTTTTATTTATTTATTTATTTATTTTTGTTATTTTGCTAAAATTTCAGAAGCTGTCTAGATGATAATTGCGATTAATGAGTTTGGCATAGAAAGTGCTAGTTAGGTTAGTAGCAATGATAACATTTGCTAATTATTTTTTCAAACGAGCCTTTAATGTTTGGAGTTTTTCTAAGTTCCTTGGACAACTATCTTGTAATCTTTTGCTCAATAAAAAATTATTTATTTATCAACTCAAAAAAGATTGCTCATTTATTATTCATCATTTATTTTTTTTGTAATATGTAATCTTAGTAACTTCTAACTCAAAATCAAGGTAAAATTTTAGTATCGCCTCTGATTCTATCAATTAATGCTGTGGAGATGTTAAGCACAAGGATTCATCTGCTCGAGTTGAGGATCTTAGAAATCTAGTGCAGAACCTTAAAACAAACTCTTTATTAATTATGAACTTGATGTTTTGCGGTGAATGTTAAGTATTTATCATGTATTCCAAGGTTGCAAGATGTAACCATTTTATTCGCAGAGTATTGTTTTTCTCGCTAGGCTAATAATCTCTCGTTTGAAGATATTGTAATTTCATTTTATTTTCTGTATGAATTATCAGTTTCATGAGTCTGGATTGAATGACTTTCTATATTTCTTATCCTGCTTTTGATGTCAGATGTAAGAAGAAATAATGTGGAGGGTTTGTTCTCAACTTATTCCATAAAATTGGCTAATTGGAATATATTTATGACGAGTTATGGGGGCTATATGGAAAAACATGCATGCACAAATTCTGCGTTTTGGTTCATGCATTATCCATAAACTTGGTTCATGAATCTGACTTATCCTTCTGATTTGATAAATTAAACAGCCATCACAAGTACACAGCATCATAATATTACAAAGCATTTAAAAGGAGTATTTGATTGGTGACAAGAGAGTCTATATAAAAAGAGTATTTGCATTCTGAGAAAGAAGAAAAATGGTAACGAACTATGAATTACCTCTTCTCCTCGAACCACTTCTTCTCTGTTGCTTTCTTTCTCTCATGGCCTCGTATGGCTTTTCTCTTTGAGCTGTTATTTTGCACTTGCGTCCGTGGATGATCCTCTTTTTATTTTTATTTATTTTGCAATTCTCTTGGTTCCATTTTTGGTTGGTGAGATGGGATAGAAAAATTCTATCATTGGACATTAATGCTTTGAACTCTTCCTATCAAAAATGCATTAGGTGGCCATGTGTCACACCCGTTGTGAGTGGTAGGTGTCACCACAACAAGATCATGTAACGAACCTCATGATCTCAGAGGTAATGGAGTGTCTCCAACGTGTGTGTGCATGGACAACACACATACGAGCAAACAACCAGCTGTGGCGGTCGGTGCCACTACGAGAAGTATCATGCGAGGGAGTGCATGATCATGCGAGGCAACGGACTGCCTCCAACATATGTGTGCGCGGACAACACACATAGCAGCAAGTGACGGAGTCACGACATGTTTGGATGGAGACCCGAACATCCCAAACAGTCTTGCATAGTGAGCAGCGGGATAGGTTGGCTAAAGTGAGTTGCAGGAGCATGTGAATAGCCTGAACACTTGGCATCGCAGGCTGAAGATACATGGCTACAGGTTGGAGAACCAGAGCTGCAACTGTCAAGGGACATATGGCCAGCAAAGAGGCAATTGAGGGCTCGTGGGACAGGTGGTAACAGCTCAGAGAGTCAACTAACTGCCAAGAGAACATTATGGAGCATATTCTCCATGGCCTCCAGCAGTTGAATTGCAAGGAGAACATTGTGGAACATGTTCTCCATGATCTCCAATAGTTGCTCACAGCCAAATATGTGTACTATAAATAGACTAGGGGGTCTATTGAGTTGGAGATACACACAGGTAGAGAGACTTGTAGTGTCACTCCGCATTAAGCGTTGTATTTCCTTTTTATGTGAGCAATAAAAGGTTGGCAATGTTACTGTACTTCTCTTATCCTGTATACTCTTGTGGGCTTATGCGAATTTGGCTAGCTGAGGTGGGTGAACCTTGGCGCCATCAAGGGCGAAATTTTAGGGTAGAAGTTTGGCCGGTGTGTCAAGTGATATCAGAGCCCGGTTTGGTGAGAAACCAGTTCAGCGGAAGCCAAGATCAACAAAAGCCATGGTGACCCAAGTGGAGCTTTGGGATCGGTTGATTTGCATCGAGGAGATGCTGGGAAATCCTCCAACTAAAGATGCAGGCAGCTTATGGGCGTAGTTGGCTTGGCAAGAGAGGCAAAATGCTGCTCTCAAAGAAGCCATTGCAAGTGAGGTGAAAAATGCGGAGGAAAGGTATGCTGCGATCATGGACTCCATGAGATCAAGTCTAAAGTCCTTGGAGTAGGACTTGATGGTAATAAAGAGAGCAGTGGCAAACTCCATTGTTGAAGGCAGAGCTCCTTCAAAGGTAAGAGTTCCAGAACCCCATTCTTTTAATGGCTGCAGGAATGCAAAGGAGTTGGAGAACTTCTTGTGGGATATGGAGCAGTACTTCAAGGTTGCTCACATTCCGGAACGGGAGAAAGTCACCATCACCAGCATGTACTTGAGTGGAGATGCCAAATTATGGTGGCGTACCAGAGCATCGGAGAATGCTCAAGCTGGGAGAGCTCAGCTGGAGGATTGGAAAATCCTCAAGAAGGAACTAAAGGAGCAGTTCCTTCTGTGCAATACAGGGTGGGTTGCACGAGAATTCCTGAAGAAGCTGCAGCATTCGGGGACTATAAGGGAGTATGTGAGGGAATTCAGCTCCCTCATGCTCGACATCACCAACATGTCCGAGGAGGACAAGTTGTACAACTTTCTTTCTGGCTTGCAGCCGTGGGCTCAAGCTAAACTCCGACGGGAAGGAGTGAGGGATCTTTCTTCGGCCATTGCTTTTGCGGAAGGCTTGGTGGATTTCAAGTTGGCACCAAGAAGGCCACGGATGGAAGGAAGATAGGGCGTGTAGAAAAGGATGGCAAGAAGCCCGAGGGCAAGGGTAAGAAGGTTGCGGAACTGAGCCAGTCCAAGCTGCAGCCCACCAACAGAGAGCAGGGCTGTTTTATATGCAATGGTACTCATTGGGCAAGGGATGTCCAAGGAGGGAAAAGTTATCTGCTCTAACTCTCAGGGAATCTGAGGAAGAAGGACGTGGTGCGACGGTAACACCACGCATGAATCCATTACAGCTACTCAACTCAATGACGGCAGAAAGGTAGCCGCCTTACAAAGGGTTGATGTATGCATCAGTGCTGTTAAATGGGAGGCCTGTTTTGGCTATGCTGGACACAGGGGCGACCAGCAACTTCTTCTCCCATAAATTGATAAGTGAATTTGGTTTGCAGGTGCAACTAAGTTCATGGAAAGTGAAGGCGGTAAACTCTGGGCCAACTCCGATTCATGGAATGGCCAACACAACCCTCAAAGTTGGAGCTTGGGAGGGAGAGATCGGTATGACAGTCTCGGCGCTCGATGAGTTTGAGTTTATCTTGGGGATAGACTTCTTCGTCCAAGCTAAGGCTAGCTTGGTGCCTCACTTATCAGGTATGTTGATTTCTGCGGAGGAATTACCATGCTTTGTACAGGTAGTGTATGGAGAAAAAACTGCAGCAGCGGGTATGCAGTCTCCTCAATAGCTGAAAGCGGGTCACAAGAGGGGCGAGACCGCTTACGTTGCAGCACTAATTGAGATACAACCGGATCAGGTCGTGGAGGTACCTGATGATGCTGCAACTACCTTGGTGGATTACGTGGACGTGATGCCACCAAAACTGCCCAGCGAACTGCCCCCCTGGAGGGTAGTTGATCGGAAGATTGAGTGGGAGCCAGGTGCTCAAACTCTTGCTTAGGCCCCTTATCAATTGGCTAATACAGAGCCTTTGGAGCTGAGGAAATAACTTAATGGACTATTGGATGCAGAATTGATCCAACTGTCGAAAGCCCCATATGGCGCTCCGGTGTTGTTTCAGTGGAAACAAAGTGATTCATTTCAGGGGTGCATGGACTATCGAGCACCAAATAATGTGTTCTCTCGGCTTAGAGAATATAATCTCTTCATAGAGGAAGAGAAATGTGAGTTCTATCGGGAGCGACAGAACCAAGTGGCGGATACATTGAGTCGAAGGGAGGTGCAACACTACATAGCTGCGCTGCGGACAGTGCAGTCAACCCTGCTGGAGAGGGTTAAAGAGCAAGCCGACGCGAACCCAGCATACGTCCAACTTAGGGGAGAGGTATGTAAAGGGGTAATTAAGCGTTATTGGTTTGAAGATAACTTATTGTATGCTAGAGGCAACAGGTTATACATCCCGAAGGTGGGAGGGTTGAGGCATGAGCTATTGCGAGAGACTCACGATCCTCAATGGGCAGGACATCCTGGAGGGCAAAGGATGATGGCACTCTTGTCCAGGTCATCCTATTGGCCAAAAATGGGGGAAGACGTCGAGATGTACGTCAAGACTTGTCTTGTGTGCTAGCTTGACAAGACGGAGAGGAAGCAGAATTCGTTGGAGCTGTTGGACACAGCCCAATTTTGTCACAACATCCATAGGTCGTCGGCTACAGGAATGAGTCCTGCAGAGCTTGTCATGGGATAGTAGCCTCTTACTCCTCTCGAGTTGGCTCAATCGACGGACCAAGAAAAGTGCCCTGTTGCTTATCACTTTGCCAAGGAGAAGGAGGAGCTGATAGAATAAGCTCAGAACAGCTTGCACAAGGCAGCAAAATGCATGAAGAGATATGCGGATGAACGAAGGCGTTCATTAGAATTCCAGGTTGGGGACATGGTGTTGCTGAGCAGCAAGACCATACATCATGGGTTGGTACCAAAATATGACGGCCCCTTCGAGGTGATGAAGAAAGTTGGGCAGGTTGCTTACCAGTTGAAGCTACCCGACAGGCTGAAGGTGCACCCAACATTCCATGTAAGCTTTCTCAAACCTTTCAACAGGGACTTTCTTGGAGATAGACAGCAAGCCAAGAGAGCTCCATCAGTAGTTCGAAAGAATTTGACAAGGAGGTTGAGAAGATCCTTGCACACCGGACTATGGAGCAAAGCAAGAAGAATCAACGGACTGATTTTCTTGTGAAGTGGAAAGACGGGAGGCCGATACCATGTGGGAGCGGGACTCTACACTATGGCAGTTTGAGAAACAAATCAAGGAGTATATGGATTCTACTCCGACGAGGACGTCGGACTCTCTTGATGGGGGTGGTTTGTTACACCCATTGTGAGTGGTAGGTGTCACCACAATGAGATCATGTAATGGACCTCATGATCTCAGAGGCAATGGAGTGCCTCCAACATGTGTGTGCACGGGCAGTATACATACGAGCAAACAACCAGCTGTGGTGGTCAGTGCCATTATGAGGAGTATCATGTGAGGGAGCGCATGATCATGCGAGGCGACGGACTACCTCCAATATATGTGTGTGCGGATAACACACATAGCAGCAAGTGATGGAGTCACGACATGTTTGGATGGAGACCAGAACAACCCAAACAGTCCTGCAGAGTGAGCAGTGGGACATGTTGGCTAAAGTGAGCTGCAGGAGCATATGAACTACTTGAACACTTGGCATCGCAGGCTGAAGACACGTGACTGCAGGTTGGAGAACCAGAGCTATAACTATCAAGGGGCACGTGGCCAGCAAAGTGGCAATTGAGGGCTCATGGGACAGGTGGCAGCAGCTCAGAGAGTCAACTAACTGCCAGGAGAACATTATGGAGCATGTTCTCCATGGCCTCCAACGGTTGAACTGCAGGGAGAACATTGCGGAATATATTTTCCATGATCTCCAGCAATTGCTCACAGCCAAATATGTGTACTATAAATAGATTAAGGGGTCTATTGAGCTGGGGATACACACAGGTAGAGAGACTTGTAGTGTCACTCCGCATTAAGTGTTATATTTCCTTTTTATGTGAGCAATAAAAGGTTGGTAAGGTTGCTGTACTTCTCTTCTCCTCTATACTCTTGTGGGCTTGTGCGAGTTTGACGGGCTAAGGTGGGTGAACCTTGGCGCCATCACGGGCGAAATTTCAGGGTAAAAGTTTGGCTAGTGTGTCACCATGCATGAGAGCTCCCATACAAAGCAATACTTCAAGCAGTTCACGCCGGGAGAGAGCTGTGGGCATCCAAAAAATCCAATAGTGGCACAAGAAATTGAAGCATGGCTAAGGTGCAAGAGGAGGAGAAGGTCTCATGCATGCAATCTTCCGGCAATAAATATCTCTTCAAGTTCTGTTGATCTCAACTTGCTTATATGGTATTCATGTCAACTTAATTATGTCCCAAATTCAAACCTTTCAGACAATTCTAATTGAATTAGGGTCTATATTATGAAATAAACTAGTGGTTGAGATCTTTCTTCAAATTTATTTTCTATTATAAGATATAAATTAGTAGGTTAGATTCTTATATGAATCAATCTCTTACTCAAACTTAAATTTAGTTAAACCACTCCTACAAATATTCTCTTTATCTAAGAATTTTAATATAGTGATATAAAGAGATATAGAGTAAACTCTCAAAATATATTATAATGATTAGACTACTTATCTCTTATGAGAGTTTATAATATTAGAGTTTCGTCTCTATCATTGTAATCTTTTCTCCATTTTCATTAGTAAAATCTCCTTCGAATTGCCTAAGTCATAGATCGAATCATATAAATATTTTATGTGCTATTCTTTTTCTTTTGCTTTTCTTCTTTTGTATCGTAAATTATGATGAATATTTGTCTTCTATGCAACAAATTGATATTAGAGTCTGGTTCAAGATGTCTACCATGAAATTTGATATAGAGAAATTTAATGAAAAATAAGAATTCCTCATATGACAAGCAAAAGTTTGTGCAATCTTTACTAAATAAGAATTGAGAAGCAAATTAGAGAATGTTAAGCCTAACGATGTCACTAAAAGTATTTAGGAGAATGAGAAAATAAGTGCACATAAAGTCTCATTGACAAGCTACTCTATCGGTTTTTAGATAAGACATCATCTTCAGAGCTATGAAAAGTTGGAGAAACAATACATAAGTCTATTATAAATTAAGTCTACCTAAAACAGAAGTTTTTCAATTTTTTGATGAAAAATATACAAATATACTTGATTATCTCAATACATTTAATAAATTAGTCTTCCAATTATTAAGCATTGATGTCAAATTTAAAGATGAGGATAACATAATTATTATAGTATCGTCTTTGCCTCTTTCTCTCAAGAATTTGAAAAGTACTTTCATATATGATAAGAAATTAAAATTTGATAATATTTCTATTGCCCTTCTATAATGAATAATTGAAAAATATTGAAAGAGACGAGTCAAACTTACATACCAAAAAAAGATCAAAATCATTTTATTCTAGATCTAAATCTAAAGAAAAGAGTTTTAGATACAGTAAGAAAATGGAGCATGCAATTGAGGACTATTGGAAGCTCAAATTAAAAATGAGAGAATCTTAGTCTAAAGAGCAAGTTAAAGAATAAATGTTAATTGTTGAAGAGAGTTTTGATGATAATAAAGGTAATGTTATCTTTATTAATTCTAATTTTGATCATTACTATAATATTTGAATTCGTGATTTTAATTATTTTTACTACATATGTCCAAACCAAGCCTTATAATGGTAGTTTAGTTTTAATGAGGAATAATAATTCTTGCAAAATCGTTAAAATTAGAATAATCTGTATGAGTTAATTTTGATCAAAAATCAAATGTAATTAAAATTTAGTTAGAATATGAATTTGAGTGTCACTAAATTATGATTCGAATGTAGGTCTTAGTTGAATTTAGATTCTGGTCAAATTTAATTGAAAATTAAGCTTCAATTTGGATTTGAATTGTTAAAAAATTCGGATTTAAACTAAACTAAAATGAGTAGACCATATATTTGGACTAAAATCAAGTCCAAAATTTATCAAATATTTGAGATAAAATGAAAATATAAAATCTTTATAAATAAGTCTCTGAACCAAATATGTTATACAAAAGGATCCCTGACTGGGCTTTTCTTATGAATAAGTCACTGAGATGAAGATTTTAAAAAAAAGTAATTAAAAATTCTGAAATTTTAAATCATTCCCCGTAAAATTTAGGGCTTGCGAATAAAACCCTCAAACTTTTATATTCGTAAGTACACTCCTGAAATGTCTAATTTTTGCAAGTAAATCCTTCAAAATTTTTTATTTATAAATAAATCTAAATTTTATTTAAAAAGAAATCTCAAAATTTTAAAATTTTATAAATAGATTTTTTTTGAAAAAAACCACTAAAATTTATAAAAAATTATTTTGATCCAAATTCATAAGAAAGTTTGTAAATATCTCTCCTAAAAATTCAAGATCCAAATGTAATATAAATCTTGAATCTCTTTGTCCAAACACAGGAAAAAGGATCAGAACGGGGATAGATTTAATGAGATTCATCTGAAGAAGAGAATAAAGTAATTTTCTTATCCTTTGTTATATTTATTATTGACCATCTCCCTGTTTGTCCTTTTTATCTGAGGGAGAATTTCTGTTCTATTGCCTCCAGAAGGGGCCCCGCTCATCGCCAGCCCTGCTTGTGCTCCTCACGTCTTCGCCTCGCCAGTCTGCACCAGCACACACCAATTTGAGCTCCGCCGACCTGCCTCTAATGCATCCATACCCGGTTGCCTTTCTCCTCACTGCACCATCGCCGTGCTGCCTGACTACTCTGGTCCATCCGCACCTTCAGCCACTCTCGCCAGAACCCTGCTTCGCCTGACTTGCACTAGTTCCATGCTCCGTTTCAGAACCTTCGAGTCCCCGAACCACCTGGATCTGTCTTCTACCGGTCAAGGGCTCTCCAACCCGAGCTCTCCTAGCTGCAAGATTGCCGCAACCCTCCACTGCCCGGGCTTCTATAGTCGGTGACGCGCTGCCAGCCTAGTCCCGTCCCCCACCCAGCTGACCCGTGCTACGCTCTAGCCGTCCACCTTCTGTCCATAAGCACCAACCATCAGTCACGTGCGGCATCCATTCTCACTGGAACCCTAGCCTTGCTGGAGAAGAAGCCGCGCCGGCCTCGCCATCCTCACCATCCTCACCGACTTGTGATGTCATTGCTGCCGGTGCGGTCTGCTCTCGTGCTCACGGCCTGTTCTGCCCCTCGAGTTTCGCCCCTGTGTGGCTCTGCAGTGCGCACCGCTCTGCCATCCACCCATGCTTGTCTTATATAGCGGAAAATATCGATGTTCATCATAATTCACGATATAGAAGAAGAATAGAAAAGAAGAAAAGATAACACACAAAAAATTTATGTGATGAAGATGATTCAGAGGATATTGTATTGATGAGAAGAGGAAGAGAAGATTATAACGATGGAAATGAAACTCCTATATCACCAACTCTCACAAAAGACTAAGTAACCTAACCGTTACAAGACGTATTGAGAGTATTGATATATATATATATATCTCACTCTATATCAAAATCCTTACATTAATAGAGTATTTATAGATGTGGCCAAACTGTGTTTGAGTCAAAGTAGATGATTGACTCAAATAAGACTCCTACTAATTTAAGTCTTCTAGTAGAAGATAAATCCAAATAAGGATTAAGCCTACTAAATTACATCCTAATATAATTAAGACTTTATGAAAAATCCAGATTCGAGACACAATTAAACTAACAATCTCCACCTTAGCTTGAATCATCTTATTCTTTGAATTTGAATCTTCAATAGATGTTTTTGCCATTACCTTATGGGGTAGGATCAACGACTTTGAATATTGATCAAGTCTAAATAGAGCTTGTAACTTATCAATCGGAATCACCTTCGTCTCAAATATAGACTGTGATTGTGATCTTGGAGACTCTGGCTTAGGAGGCATCGGAATTGGGGCTCTCGAGATCAGCATCGACCCCTGAGGCGGTTGTGGCTATTGCTATGGCAGCATCAACACCTTCTCGTGCGCATGCCCATACGCCTGCGCCACCGCCGACGAGCCGCCAAACCCGATGATGAAATCAAGTTGCCAAACGAGCTTCTTTGGCAATAACTCTTGCCTTGTGGCCAGCACAGCTGGCACCGCCTCCGACTACATCCTCGGCTCCATCGGCGCCATCTCCACAAAACCAAATAATGCGGCCCCAATTCCTGACACCACAATTAGGGAGCGCGATCCCCGTTGAGAAACCCCCTCCGCCGATCCCCACTGGAGAAGGCAAACCCCAAACAAGAGGACACAGCCGAAATTTGGGATTTGTTCGGGGCGACGAGGGAAAAGGGATTTGGAGCCGAACAACTAATTGCTCTTTTACCTTTTGGTAATTTCACTAGATCCCAAGTATGGTTTTTTTGAAGAAAATCCATCTCTTCATTCATAGCAACTTGCCACTAAGAAAAATTCTTATCCTGCACTACTTCTTTATAGGAAGAAGGATCACATTGTCAGTAACTAAAGCAAAAACTACCATATCTTCAAAACTATACCTTTCAGATGACTTTATGTTTCTTTGAGATCTTCGAAGTGGAGCCTATCAAAAATTTGATTTTTAGAATTTTCTTGAGAGTTGGGCATACCCTGAATATCTTCTTTTGAAGGAACTACATGCCCCACTTCTACTTGCATTATATCATTGGGACCTTTCTTGAAAGATTTTAGCATAACACTTTCATTAAATACTATATCTCTCTCAATAATTATATTTGAAATAGTAGGATCTCACAAACGATAGCATTTAACACCTTTGGCATAACCCATGAAAATACACTTTTTGGAATGTGCATCTAACTTATCCTTGATGACATGCACATAAGTAGGGCAATTAAAAATCTTTAAAGAAGAATAATTTATAGGTTGACCAGTCCATACCTCTTCAGGAGTCTTGTAATTAATGATTATTTGAGGAAAGCGATTCACAATGAAGTATGCTGTATTGACTGCTTCTGCCCAAAAATCTTTATCAAGATTAACTGTACTGAGTATATTACGTGCTTTCTCCAATAAGAGTCTGTTCATCCTTTTAGTCACACCATTTTGTTGAGATTTTTCTGGGATGGTAAAGTGGCGTTTGATGCCTTCATCTTTATAGAATTTGAGAAACTCTGTTGATTTGTACTCTCCGCCATTATTACTTTTGAGGTATTTGATTTTTCTGTCAGTCCCTTTTTCAACAGAAGTTTTCCACTGTTTGAAAATAGAAAATACTTCAGTTTTGTGATGCAAAAAATAAATCCATACTTTTCTAGAAAAATCATCGATAAAACTGACAAAATAACGAGTACCAAATTTTGATGGAATAGGAAAGCACCACACATCAGAATGAATATAATCAATTAAGCCTTTAGTGCAATGAGTATTGGTATTAAATTTTACCGTGGACTATTTACCATAAAGACAATGCTCGCAGAAATTCAATTTGTATGAGTTGAGGCTTTTCAGTAATTTTCTTTTGTTGAGCTCACTTAAACCTTATTCACTTATATGACCGAGACGCATATGCCCATAAGTGGGTTATATCAGAAGAAAAAGCTTGAGAAATTGTTACTTTATCTTCAACGATTTTTCCTACTAACTCATACAAATTTTCATGCTTTAGGCCCTTTATCACTATCAATGAGCTTTTAGCAACCTTAAAAACTCTACCTTCAGCAGAATGCTTATAACCAGCATAATCCAAAACACCCAAAGAGATCAAATTCTTTTTCAAATCAGGAACATGTCTAATATCAGTAAGAGTTCTAATAATATTATCAAACATCTTAATTTTGATTATTCCAATTCCAACAGTTTTGCATGGATTGTTATTACCCATCAAAACTAAACCACCATTATAAGACTTGTTGTCTTTAAATCAATCCTTATTAGGACACATGTGGTAAGAACAACCAGAATCAAAAATCCAAATATCATGGTAACAATCAAAATTAGAACTAATAGAGAGAACATTACTAAAACCATCATCAGAACTCTCTTCAACAACTGAAACTTGTTCTTTGGCTTGCTCTTTAGATTGAGATTCTCTTTCTTTCTTTACTTTGAGCTTCCAACACTCTTTTAATTTTATATCCCATCTTCTTACAATACCTGCAGTTTATTTCTTTGGATTTAGATTTAGAACGACCTGTCCTTGATCTTTCTTTGGTATGACCTCTAACAATTAATGCTTCTGAGTGTGACACATCTCCTCTAATCTTTTTTAAATATTCATTAGATAGAAGGGCAACAGAAATATTATCAAATTTCAAATCCTTTTCATACATGAGAGTAGTCTTTAGATTCTCAAGAGAAGGAGGTAAAGACGATAATAAAATAATTATCTTGTCTTCATCTTTAATTTTAACATCAATACTTAGCAATTGAGAGACAAGTTTATTGCAAGCATTAAGATGATCGACTATATTTGTACCTTCTCTCATTCGAAAATTGAAGAGCTTCTGCTTTAAGTAAACTCGATTTGAGATAGGCTTACTCATATATTGTTTCTCCAACTTTTTTCATAACTCTGAAAGTGGTGTTTCATCAAGAAATAGATAGAGTACCTCATCGGTGAGACTGAGGATGATTGTGCTATGTGCACTAGCCTTCTGGTTTTCCCAGATACTTTCGGTGACATCTTCAGGCTTGACGTCCTCCAATGTATTTCTCAACCCTTCTTGAGTAAGAATTACACGAACTCTTGTTTGCTAAATAGGAAATCTTTATTTTCTATTGAATTTCTTTATATCAAACTTTGTAGTAGACATATTGAACCAAATTCTGATACCACTTGTAGTGAAAAATATCGATGTCCACCAAATTGATGTGGTCAAATCACACATGAAGGGAGAGATTGTTATAATATCAGGTGTAATAAATTAGTCCCACATCGGGTATTGGATATATAGGATCTAATACATATAGTGAAAAAGACTCATATCCCCTGAGCTTAAGCTTTTGGGATAGTTTGGTGTTCGGTCCACTATATTATTCCGCTTTGACATTCTTTCGGCTCCCCCAACAAATGGTATCAGAGCTTCATGTTTAAAACTATGCAAACTCTTAAGACTGAAATTACTGTGATGGTGCGACTGAATTGAGTCGCATGTTAGTTTTTCTTAAAAAATCAAAAGAATGAAACAAAAACCCATTGGTATGGGTCACATAGTGAAACTGGTCGAGTAAAAGAGTTTTTGATTAAGAGTGTTAAAATTGATGTGGTCAAATCACACATGAAGGGGAAGATTGTTATAATGTCAGGTGTAATGAATTAGTCCCACATCAGATATTGGATAGATAGAGTCCAATATATATAGTGAAAAAGGTCCATATCCCATGAGTTTAAGCTTTTGGGATGGTTTGGTGTCCGGCCTACTATATTATTCTATTTCGACATTCTTTTGGCTCCCCTAACAAATGGTATCAGAGCTCCAGATTCAAATTTGTGCAAACTCTTAAAGTGAAAATTACCGTAATGGTGCGATTGAATTGAGTCGCATGTTAGTTTCTCTTAAAAAAATCAAAATAATACGATAAAAACCCGTTGGTATGGATTACACAGTGAAACTGGTCAAGTAAAAGAGTTCTTGATTAAGAATGTTAAAATTGATGTGGTTAAATCACACCTGAAGTGGGAGATTGTTATAATGTCAGGTGTGATAAATTGGTCTCACATTGGATATTGGATAGATAGGGTCCATTATATATAGTAAAAAAAGACCCATATCCCATGAGCTTAAGCTTTTGGGATGGTTTGGTATTCAAGCCACTATATTATTCCGCTTCGACATTCTTTCGGCTCCCCCAACAGTCCTAGCCTCGCCCGTGGTATCCCCCTATCGCTGTAGCTACTGTTTTCAACAACTGATGCTGCACCAGCCTTGGGCTGCCTGCCGCCAGAGAAGGGGCAGGACTGGATTTAGCCAAGTTCGGTTGGATCCGGTCATGGGTATGACTAGAAAAAGGAAGCAAGGATCCTTGCTCTGGTTGAAGAAGGAGGAGGCTAGGGTTTCGGGGGAAAGAAGAATAGGGCACCGAAAGGAAGAGGAGAAAGGAAAATAAAGGAAAAAATAATAAAAAAGCTGTTGACCCAACAAAAAAAAATTTGGCCAACAACAAGAAGAAAATAGAAGAGGGTTCTCTTGCCGCCTCTACTTTCTCGTTATTACCACTGACCTACCGTCAGCTTAAAAGTCGGTTGATCTATGGTCAGTTTGTAGGTTTACTCAAAATTAATTTTATGTTAAAGTTAATTTGCGAACTTGTCAAATATCTATTTAAATTAAGATAAGTTTGCAATTTCTCTGAACATCTAATTAAATTAATATCAGTTTGCAATTTTGCCAGAAGTCTATTCGGACTAAGGCCAATTTGTGAGCTCAGTAAATGTCTATTTTGATTAAGGATAGCTTGTGAGCTCCCTGGACGTCTATTCAAGTTAAGGTTTGTCCGCAGACTTGTGAAATATTTATTCTGACCAAGGCCAATTTATGAGCTTGCTGAATGCCTATTCGGACTAAGATTAGCTTGTAAACTTGTTAATTGTCTATTCAAAGTAAGCCCAGCTTGTGGGCTAGTTGAACATCTATTTAAACTAATGCTAGCTTGTGGGTTTGCCCAAAGTTATCATGATAGTGCAAGGGCTCCCAAACCAAACCAATTAACACAAATCAATTACATTAAGGTGACTTAACCACATGAAACCCAAGTGAACTCAATTAGAATAAATGAACAAAACTAAATTGACTCAAATGGACTACCAAAACACCTAAATTGATCAAATAGATAGACTAAAATTTAAATTAAATTAGACCTAAAATCAAAATTAAGTTAATCTAGACTAAAATAGCTCATAGCCAACTCTATTTAGGTTCAAATTGGGTCAATTTGGATCAAGTCAAGTTTAAATCAAACTCTATTTAGATCTAATTAAACTCAAGTCAAACCCCAGTTGGGTTAAATCAAGTTCAAATTGAAAGCTAATCGGGTCAAATTATACTCAAAGTCAAACCAAAACTAGATTGAGTCTGAAGTAAAATCAAGCCGAACCAAATCAACTTCCATTAAGATACAAACTTGAACCCAATGAAGATCTAATATGGGCTGAACCCAAATCCATCAATGAGTTAAAACAAAATTCATCAAGGGTTGGGTCTAATATCTACTGAGAATCCAATAAGAACCCGTTTAAGGTTGGACCCAAGAAGAATCCATTAAGAACCCATCAAGGATTGAATCCAAAGTTTATTAAAAGTCAAATAAGAACTCAACAGGGACTTAGACCTGAGATTTATTAAGGATCAATTAACACACCAATAAGAGTCCAACACAGGCTGAACCTAAATTCATTAATTGATTAGGACAAGATCCAATGAGAACCCATTAAGGGTTGGTTCTAACATCTACTGATGGTCTAATAAGAACCCATTCATGGTCGGATCTAAGAAAAAAACTATCAAGGATCGAATCCAAAATCTATTAAAGGTCCAATAAGAACCCGCTGAGGATTTGGATTTAAGATTCGTTAAGGATCTATTAACAAATTGATAAGGGTCCAAAATAAGGTTGAACTTGACTTAAACTGAATAAAACTGGATTGGAATTAAAATCAAATTTTGAATATTAAACTAAATCCAAAATTAGACTTGGATCAAAATTAGTATTACTCCTACTAGAATCAAAGATAAGTATTTGACAAATATTCTTCTAAAAATCAATGCCAAACTTGGTAAATTGAATTTGTTATTGTAAATTGAATATTTACTGTCAATACCAACAATGATATTGGGAATGGATGTTTCACATGGTTCCCTTGGTTAATTTGATGTCCCTTTATGGTTGCGGTAGTCAATTTACGATAGTGGCCTTTGATTTTATTAGAGCAAATCCAATCACCAAAGGTTTTGGGAAGAGAAAACAGGAATATATCATCATCTTCTAGGAGGGAGTTAGCAAGTCGCAATTCAATCAAGTTTTAAATATCGAATTGAATCAAATCAGACTCAAATTAAAATCAAGTTTTGAATATTGAACCAAACTTGAACCTGACCTATATTAGTTCGGATGGAACTGGATAGGATTAAATTGAGCCCTACTTGGTATGCTATACTTGTGACAATACTTTAAGGCTATGAATAACAGATGATATTTCTATCTTGACCCAAACCAGAGATAGTTCAAATAGAACTCAGCTGGATCAAATTGAGTCTTGATGGGTATACTACAAAGTCCTTGGTAGCACTCTGAGATTATGCCCAACTTCACAAGTAGTGGATAATGCTATTGTCAAACTCATAAAGTTATCACTTTCATCTCATTGGCTATAAAAATATTTCAAAACCAAAGAAATTATCATATACACCTTATTGACCATGAAAATACTTCAAAATCAAAGAAGTTATCACCTACGTCTTATTAGTTATGAAAATACTTCAAAATCAAAGAAGTTATCACCTATACTTCATTAGTTATGAAAATACTTCAAAATCAAAGAAGTTATTATTTACACATTATCAGTTATGAAAATACTTCAAAATCAAAAATTTTATCACGTAGACTCATTGACTATGAAAATACTTCAAAATTAATTAAGTTATTACTTATGCTTTATTGGTTATGAAAATACTTTAAAATCAAAAAAGTTATCATCTGCATCTCATTGGCCATGCAAATAATTCAAATTTAATGAAATTATCACCTATATCTCATTGGTTATGGAAATGCGTTAAACTAAATGAAGTTATCACTTATGCCTCATTGGTTATAAAAATATTTCAAATTCATAAAGTTATTATCTAGCCACATTAACTATGAAAATACTTCAAACTCATAAAGTTATTGTTTACATCTCATTATCTATGAAAATGCTTCAAATCAATGAGGTTATTGCTTATGCCTCATTAGCTATGAAAATATTTTAAATCAATGAAGTTATCACCTATGTCTTATTGACTATGAAAATACTTTAAACTTTTAAAGTTATTATTTATATGGGTGAGCAAAAAAACCAAAAAACCGGTTAACCGAACCGTACCGGTTGAGAACCGAACCGGAAAACTGGTTATCAGTGCAAATCGGTACGGTTCCGGTTCTGAAATTTCACAGAACTGATTTTCCGGTTTCGGTTCCAGTTATTCATTTTCTGAAAAATCGGTTAACCAGAACCGTACCGATTTTCTATCTATATATATAACTATATCCGAAACCCTAACCCTAACCCCGCGGTCCCGCACTGAGCGCACTCGCCCTTGACCCCGCAGTCCTGCACTCGCAGCGACGCGCCGACGCCGCCTCGCTCTCGTCCTCGACTCCGCACTCGCAGCGCCGCCGCCTCGCTCTCGCCCTCGACCCCGCACTCGCAGTGACGCTGCCTCGCTCTCGCCCTCGACCCCGCACTCGCAACGACGCCACCACGCTCTCGCCCTCGACTCCGCACTCGCAGCGACGCCGCCACGCTCTCGCCCTCGGCCCCACACTCGTAGCGACGCCGCCTCGCCCTCGCCCTCGCCCTCACCGGTCATCGCTAGGCCATCACTTGCTCCGATTTCTTATTCTCAGAGTCTCAAACCCTAGATCTGGGTCCCTGCATCTCTGATCTCGCCGGTCGCCACCTGCTGCGCCTTTCTCCGTTTTCTCTTCTCATTCTCAAAGGTAAGAGTTCAAAACCCTAACCCTAAGTCTGTACGTCTCTGATCTCGTCGCCTCTTTCTCTGATTTCTCAATCTCAAAGTCTCAAACCCTAGATTTACGTCCCTGCATCTCCGATCTGGCCATCTCGTGCTCTGATTTCTCATTGTCAAAGGCTCATACCCTAGATCTAGGTCTCTGCATCTCCGATCTCACCGGTCACCGCCCGCCGTGCCTTTTACTCTGTTTTCTCTTCTCATTCTTAAAGGTCGGGAGTTCAAAACCCTAACCCTAGGTCCCTGCATCTCCGATCTCATCGCTACTTGCTCTGATTTGTCCTTCGTCCATCGCCAGAGCAGCGACATCGCCAATCACCAGAGCAGCGATCTACTCTGGACCTCTGGTATGCCCTCTCTCTCAAGTACCAGCTCTTCTATGATTTCTAATTTTTATTGATGTTGTGATCTATTTTTTCAGAGTTTTCTCAGAAATTTTGGGACTGCGAGTTGAATTTCAACTAGTTCGGAGATTTTCCTACTGCGGCATGGCTTATTGTGCCAATTGGCCCAGTTCTGTGAATTAGGTAATACCGTAATTGTCTTTCCTGAAGTTCTACTACGGACAATATTACTTGCAAAGTCTTGCATGCTTGATTTCTTGGTCTGTTGGTCATATATCTTCTTTCTTCTATTTTAGATGGATTCCTGCAGAGAAATCACTAATGAAAATACAAGTAGGAATGCTTCAGATAAAAAATATTTATGTCAAAATCAAATACTAGTGAGAACACTGAGAAGGCTAGTGAAGCTCAAGATGTAACTTCAGAGATAAATAAAACAAATCAGAAAGCTTGGAAAAGGAGAAAAAATAGTTCATGGGTGTGGGATCATTTTTCTAAAGTAAATTCCAGTGAAGATGGTGATAAGGATAAAGCCCAATGTAATTATTGTGGAAGTCTCATTTCATGCCCTTCTAATTATGGAACAAGTGGTTTAAGTAATCACTTAAGTAGATGCAGAGATTATCCTCCAAACATGGTGGTGAAAAAATAAAAAACTTTATCCTTTCAATCAGTTAGTGATGACAGTGGCACTCGCATTGGCACTGGCACTCAAACTCGCACACTTGTTACATGGAATTTTAATTAAGAAGCATGTAGAATTGCATTAGCCAAATATTTGATTCTTGATGAACTGTCTTTCAAACATGTTGAAGGTGAAGGGTTTAAGTTCTATACCTCTACATTGCAACCTAAATTTGATGTTCCTTTCCGTTTTACTGTTGCTAGAGATTGTTTCAAAATATTTCTTGAGGAAAAGAAAAAATTGAAATATTTTTTTAGCAAGTTAAAACAAAGAGTGAGTATCACAACTGATTGTTGGACATCATGCCAAAACTTGGGCTACATGAGTGTGACTGCTCACTATATTGATGATGATTGGAAGCTTAAAAAAAAATTTTAAATTTTTGTTCTGTTTCAAGTCATGCTGGTATGGTAATTGGTAAAACATTGGAATTGTGCTTGCTTGATTGGGGCATAGATAAAGTCTTCACAGTTACTGTAGATAATGCATCTTCTAATGATGTTGGAGTTCAGTACCTGAGGAAGAGGCTTGATAGTTGGAAAGGTCATGTACTTAATGGTGAGTATTTGCATGTCAGATGTTGTGCACATCTCCTGAGTCTGATTGTTAAAGAAGGACTTAAAGATTCAAATGACTCTATTGCTAGAATTCGGGCTGCAGTTAAATATGTGAGATCATCACCAGCAAGAGCACAGAGGTTCAAGCTTTGTGTGGAGCAAGAAAAAATAGAATGCAAAAGTCTGGTTTGTCTTGATGTTGAAACCAGATGGAATTCTACATATCTAATGCTTGATGTTGCTTTGAAATTTCAGAAAGCTTTTGAATTATTGGAGATCCAAGATTCCAAATATGCAGAGGAGCTAATGAAGGGAAAGTCACAGGGCTTACCAACACATGCAGATTGGGATGTTGCTCGAGCTTTATTACCTTTTTTGCAAGTATTTTATGATATTAGCTTAAACATATCTGGTTCTTCTTATGTTACAGGAAATATATATATGCAAAGCATGTATGGAATTGGCATGATGATCAGAAAGTTTTCTGAATCAGATGACTTCTGCTTAAGTACTATGACTTTTAAGATGAAGACCAAATATGATAAATATTGGGCAAATATTGAAAAGCTTAATATTATGCTATTTATTGCTTCTGTGCTTGATCCTAGGCTAAAGTTGGAGAGTGTAAATTGGATGATTGAGGAAAGTTATGAGAATGAAAAAGTCAGTGAGTTGAAGGGTAAAGTGAAGAATGTTTTGGATAGACTTTTTCAAGAATATTTATCTATAGAAAAGTCATCTTCTTCTTCCCATAGTGTTGCAGGAGTTAAACAAATAAAAGAAATGAATGCTACTGGAACAAGTAATCTTGATGTACTTCAGCTGGTTCAAGATGAATTGAGAAAAGCAAAAGCCAAACAGAAGACTTCCACTTGCAAAACAGAATTAAATAAGTATTTGGAGGAGGAACGTGAAGATGAGGCAAAAGATTTTGATATTCTTTTGTGGTGGAAAGCAAACAGTGGTAGGTATCCAGTTCTTTCCATGATGGCTAAAAATATGCTTGCTATGCCCATATCTACCGTTGCTTCGGAGTCAGCTTTTAGTACAGGAGGTCGAGTTCTTGATCAATTTCAAAGTTCTCTATCTGCAAAAATGGTGGAAGCTCTTATTTGTACACAAGATTGGTTGCGTTCTTCTACTTCTCCTATTAATATTGAGGAGTCACTTGAGGAAATTGAAAAAATATCCGTAGGTAAAAATTACTCATTCATTGTATTATTTCTGTAGAAATTAATTATTGATTTTAATATTTATGCTATATATTTCACATGTGTTATCTTAATAATTGCAGAAATGACGAGTAAAATGGAAACAATAATCTCAGTTGATGATTAATTTTCTTTCTTGATGTCATTTCCTATGAATCTGCCAGTATCAGCAAAATTATCTGGTTTGTTTATCTGTCCTCTAATCTCTATTCTCTAACTGTTGATTTTGATTACAAAATTATTGCCAAACTTACACATATTGAATGCTAACTACTATTCTGCTAACTGCTAAGCCAATTGAAAGAGCAAATGCAAGGAAGAAAAGAGGACAAAGTGAAGATATCTCAAGTCATGGGAAGAATGATATACTGCTGCTAGTCTGCTACACTAGTACACTGCATAATCCCTCTGGGCCTCTGATACTGTCTCAACTTCAGAAACATATCTGAAAGACTGAAACTATCTAAAAAAAATTTATCTGCATTCCGATGAATCTGCTAACAAATAGGGATCTGACTAGTATTCTTAAACTGTTGATTTCTTCAGGTAAAACATTGGAATTGTGCTTGCTGGTTGCTGCCTGCTGGTTTGCTGCACTACTGGACATGGTGCTTGCTGCCTAGTGCCTAGTGCCTGGCTGCCTGCTGGTTTGCTGCACTACTGGACATGGTGCTTGCTGCTACTGGACATGGTGCTTGCTGCCTAGTGCCTAGTTGGCTGCCTGCTGGCTGCTGGTTTGCTGCACTACTGAACATGATGCCTATTGTCTGCTGCCTACTGGTCTGTTGCACTACTGCCTGCTGCATGTTGGTCTGCTGCCCTGCATAAGTGCATATTGGCATATTGTTAGTGCTGGTCTACTACTGCTGCCTGCTGGTCTGCTGCACTGCATAAGTACATATTGCTGGTGCTGGTCTATTACTGCTGTCTGCTGGCTGCTGGTCTGCTGCACTGCATAAGTGCATACTGCTGGTCTACTACTGTTGCCTGCTGGTCTGTTGCACTGCATATTGCTGGTCTACTACTGCTGCCTGGTGCCGTGGTGCCTGGCTGCTGGTCTGTTGCAGCAGCTGCGATGCATAGCCTATCCCATCCGGACAGAGAGATTATCTTCTTGGTGACTCTAAGCCAGAAACTGTTGACATTATTATACCTTAATTTATGCCTTTATAGTGCTAGTAGCAGACTAGCAGACTAGCAGTAGTAGTCTAAGCTCTTTTTTTGCAAGAATATGCATAATTGCATACTGCTACCTGCTGGTCTACTACTGAGTGCTGTACTGCTAGTCTAAGCTCTTTTTTTGCAAGAATATGCATAATTGCATACTGCTTCCTGCTGGTCTATTACTGAGTGCTGGCTACTGCTGTCTGCTGCCTGTTGGTCTGCTGCACTGCCACTGCATAAGTGCATAATGGATATTGCTATTGCTTGATTTGCTTCTATTTTGGTGATCTTGTCTCTTAAGTTTTTAAGAAACTATTTGAATTATTGTAACTTGTAAAAGTTCAGTAGTTGTATTTACTTGAAATTCAATGTTATTTCTTTATTTTTTGATACAAAACAATGGTTGTTAATTTGCAAAAAATTAATAATCTAAAATCGGTTAACCGGTTTTAGAACTGGTTTAGAACCGGTTTAGAACCGGAACCGGAAAATCGGTTCTTCATCCAAACCGGTATGGTTCCGGTTCTCAATTTTTTGAGAACCGGAATCCGGTTCCAGTTCTCAAATGAGCAAAACCGGTTCGGTTAACTGGTTTTGCTCACCCCTAATTATTTATACCTCATTGACTATGAAAATACGTCAAACTCGTAAGTTATTGTTTACACCTCACTGGCCATGGAAACACTTCAAATCAATGAAGTTATCACCTATGTTTCATTAATTATGAAAATACTTCAAACTTATAAAATTATAGCTTACGATTCATTGATTAAGGAAATACTTCAAACTTTTGAAGTTATCGTTTACGTCTTATTGGTTATGAAAATACTTCAAATTAAATGAAGTTATAACTTATGGCTTATTGGGTATGAAAATAATTCAAACTAAATAAAGTTACAGCTTACGCTTCATTGACGATGAAAATAATTTAAACCAAATAAAGTTATATGCCCCATTGACTATGAAAATACTTCAAACTCATGGATTTATCACCTATGTCTCATTGGTTATGAAAATACTTTAGATCACATGGAGTTATCACTTATGTTTCATTGGCTGTGGAAATATTTTAAACCAAATAAAATTATTGCTTATGCCATATTGGCTATAAAAATACTTCAAATCAAATAAAGTTATTATTTATTGGATGTGAAAATACTTTAAACTCATGAAGTTATCACCTATACCTTATTGGCTATGGAAAACTTCAAACTTATGAAGTTATTGCTTACGTCTCATTGGCCACGAAAATGCTCAAGCTTATAAAGTTATGGCTTACACCTTATTCGTTATGAAAATACTTTAAACTTAATGAAATTATTACTTACACCTTATTGGTTATGAAAATACTTTAAATCAAATGAAGTTATCGCTTATGCCTTATCAATTATGAAAATATTTTAAACCTAATAAAGTTATTATTTACGTCTTATTGGTTATGAAAATACTTTAAATTAAATGAAGTTATCATTTATGCCTCATCGATTATGAAAATACTTCAAAAAAATTATCACTAATGTATTATTAGCTACTAGAAATATCTCAAATTAAGTGAAGTTATCGCTAACATCTTATCGTCTAACAAAAATATTTCAAATAAAATAAAGTTATCACCAATACCTTATTAGCTAATGGAAGTACTTCAAACTTATGAAGTTATCACCAATGCTTTATTGGTAAATGAAAATACTTCAAATCAGATAAAGTTAATCACTAACGCCATATCGACTAATGAAAATACTTTAAATCAAATAAAGGTATCACCTATATCTCATTGGCTAATGGAAATACTTCAAATTTTTCTCATCTCCTTTTATACCCTATGAGACTACGCCCTCAATATTTACCGAGGATCAAGTCAAGACCCATCTGAGTAAAGATATCACATGATCTAGTGCACGAGAGTGGAGCAGTAGCATACATCAAAACTTTTTTCTCACTCCTCTCTTTTCTTTTCTCTCATTATTCTCATGTTTTCCTTTATTTCATGTTGAAATTTATTGTAAAATCAGGATATACCGTTACTTAAGTCATGTATTATCTCAAAATCAGTCAAATGATGCTTTATTCTTTATTTTTTGTGTCTTTATTTTATTAGCTAGGTTTTTTTACTTTAGGAGGTTCTTGATAATCGTCAGAATAATTAACAATAAGATTTTACGTCTGTTAAAAATTAATATTCTCATAACACCTGCTAGCACACTTAAATAAACATACTGATTTCTACATTAAAGTTGCTTCCTGGGGTCTCTGTTATTTGAGACTGTCAAAATCGATACCTCATAATTAAAATTAAGATATTTGATAATATTACTAGGACTCTTACTAATGTTAGATATGTTTTTGATTTAAAAAAGTTTAATTTCTTTGGGTGCTTTGGATTTTGTTAGTTATAAGTATTTTGCTGAATGTGAAGTTCTAAAAGTTACTAAACTATTCCGAGTCTCTTTGAGGGTTATAAAATTGATGAAAATCTTGTAAAAAATAAGAGAGGAAAAAACTTTGAAAGGTCACTAAAACCACCTATGGAAATTGAAATCAAGATGACCTTGAACAAAAAGGAGAATCAAAGAAGAGGTGAATTCTTATTTTTTTTAGTTGTGTTTCTCTTTTCCTCTCTGCTCCCTTGTTCTTCTTTCCTTGCAAGATTCTTGGCCTTTCATTGTCGCTGTTGCCCCTTATCACACCCTGCATGTCGCTCTCTCTAGTACCCACCCCTCACTACCAGTTGCTCATGGAGGAGCCCACACAAAGTTGTTCCTTTCTGCCGTCTTGCCCCTAGGTGCAGTCCCAGAGGCATGCGCCTGAGGGCTGCATGCTCCATTGCTGCCATCCCAGCCCCCGGCCACACCATGTTGCCGCTTCACTGAGACTCCTTGCCTACTTGAGCCATCATCACTGGAAACCTAACGCTCTCTGAGCTGCACCCCACCTCCACTAGTTGGTGCCAAAGCTGACCGCATCTCCTGTAAAGCCCGCAAGCGCTAGTAGCCAAAGACCCCTCCAGCGCCCGTACTCCACCAGCCCTACAAGAGTTTCCCAAGCGTCACCAGCCGCCTCGCCTAGCCACCTGCCTGTACTTTGAGTCATCTTCGATGAGCTCAAGCCCTACAACTGGAGATCCTCCTTGCTGCCATTCACCCGTGCTACTGGCCTAGCTTGTGATCTCCGAGCACCGCCATCTCCAAGCTATCGGAGGAGCCACCCCACTGCCAGACCAGCCTGCTCTCACGTGCCTCAGACCTCTATGCCCACCGCATAACCATCTTGCACCAAAGTAGCCATGTGGAGCCCTCTGTCACCGAGCTCATCGTCGCCTGGATTAGGTCTCGGCCACCTTCCATCATTGCCATCATCGAACAGGGCTAGATCTAGGGAGATGAAGTCGAGGGGCATCATTCGAGTGAGAAGTAGCAAAGCATGGGCACGAGGAAGAAGAAAGAAAGACAAAAAAAAAGAAAATAAAAAAGAGTCATTGGCCAAAAAAAAAAAGTTTGGTCTTGATTTTAATGCTACTTGTGGAATTGAAATTGATTACTTGGGATAGCAAAAACTCCGAGGAGTAATTTCAAAATAATAAATTAAAAATATAGTTGTTTGAATGCACAATCATATGTTATAGAAATATGACTTCCAATAGGCAAAAATTCTTATTGTAAATTACTTTGATAATTGTTAAAAAAAATTTAAAATAAAAAATCTAGCTGATAAAATAGAGATACAAAAGAAAAGAAAAAAATTATTTGATTATTTTTTTTAAAAAATACATGACTTAAGTACCGACATACACTAACTTTTATAATTTAATGAATCTAAATATATAAATGACATGAAATAAGAAAGAAAATGGGAAGAGCTCAATGTTTGCTGCTGCCCCATCCCTGTGTACTAGATCGAATAGAATTTAACTTGGATGGGTCTTCATTTAATCCTTGGTGGATGCTAATATCAATTTTGATGACATCATCTGGTGGGGACATGGAAGGGGATGAGAGATAGGAGAGTCTTGAAGTGTAACTGATAGCTTTAAATGTGATAATGATTAACCTTTAATTAGTGTTATTGATGGCATATCAGGTTTAGTTGGAAGTATTGTAAATAGTTGTTGGTGTTGACGATTAACGTTTTTTAAATAAGGCCCTTGGCTAATTGATTAAACAAGTTCAAGCCTACCCTTAGTTTAGTTTGATTTGATAATTGATAGCCTCTTAGGCATGTTGTTAATTAAATTTACAACGTTGCCAATGCTTTTAGTTGGCTTAGCTCGAAAAGTGCATTGTCAATGGCTTCCGGGGTTGACTAGTTTTAAAGTATGGTCAATGACTTTACATGTATTATTCATTGATTTTGTTTGAATAGGGCATTATGGTTAATTGACTAAATGAGTTCAAGGCTACCTTAGTTCGGTTTGATTTGATAATCAAAAGGCTGTTAGGCGTGTTATCAATTAAATTTGGAGTATTACTAATACTTTTGGATTAGCTTAGCTTGAAAGATATGTCGTCAATGACTTTTGCGGTTGACTAGCTTTGAAGTATGACCAAGAGCTTCTTGTATATTGTTGGTTGACTTTGATTGAACAAGACATTTAGCTGATTTACTAAGCGAGTTCAAGCTTATCTTAACTCAGTTTGATTTAATAATCAATAGTCTCTTGGCATATTGTCAATTAAATTTGAAGAGTTATCAATGTTTTTTAGTTGACTTAGCATTAAAGTGTGATTGATGGCTTCAAGCGTGTTATCAATTAGCTTTATTTGAACACAACATCTGACTGACTGACTGACTGAGCAGGTTCAAGTCTATATTAGTTTTGTTTTATCTGAAGTTCACACTTGGTTTGATTTAAGTATAATCTTATTCAGTTTAATATTTAAACTTAATTTAAACTCAAGTCTGATTTGATTTAATTTGATGTTCAAAACTCAATTTGGATCAAGTTTGATTTGATTCAATTTAATATTCAGAACTTGATCTCGATTTGAGTTTAGTTTAATTCAATTTGGGTTAGGCTCGACCTTGTGTTGGACCCTTATCAATTTCTTAATGGATCTTTAATAGGTTTTGGGTCCAAACCCTTGATAGGTTCTTATTGGATCTTTGATGGATCTTGGATCCGACCCTTGATAGGTTCTTGATGGACCCTTAATATATTTTGGATCCAAACCCTTGATAGGTTTTTATTGGAGTTTTAACAATTTTGGATCCAAACCCTTGATAGGTTCTTATTAGATCCGATCTTAACCCATTAATGGGTTTGGGTTTGACCCATGTTGGACCCTCATTAGGTTTGGGTTTGAACCTTACTAAACTTGGGTTCAAGTTCAAGTCAATTTAGAGTCAACTTGATTTGGTTTAGGCTCATCCTAGTTTTGGTTTGAATTTAAGTTTGATTTGACTTGATTAGTATTTAATTTGAACTTGATTTAACCCAATTAGGATTTATTCAAGTTTGATTTGACCCCATTAGAGTTTAGTTTAAAATTGCTTTGACCGAATTAGGATTTAATTTATTTACTTTCGGATTGGCTCAATTTAAATCCGATTAGGTTTTAGTCTAAACCAATTTGATTTAAATTAACTCAATTTGGATTCATTAAGTTCAATTTGATTCGAGAGCCCTTAGATTGTCATAATAATTTTGGGTGAGCTTGCGGACTGACCTTAGATATAGAAGTATGAAGACTGTCTTAGAAGTATGAGACCGAGGACTAACTTAGAAGTGCTAGCTTGAGGGCTAGTTTTAAAGTGCGAGTCCAAAAATTGATTTGAAAGTGCGAGCTCAAAATCTGGCTTGATTTGTGAAGCTAAAGTCTGTCTTGGTTTGTGAGCTTGAAAGATGGCTTAGGTGCAAACTAAAAGGCTACTTAGGCGCGAACCTAAAGGCTGGCTTAATTTGTAGGCCCAAAGGCTGGTTTAATTTGTGAGCCTAAAAACTAGTTTAGGTGCGAACCCGAATGTTGGTTGAGTACAAGCATAAATGCTAGCTAAGTATGATCCAAAAACTGGCTGGATGTGAGGCCAAAGGTAAGTTGAGTAGGAACTTGAAGGTTGACTTAAATACAAACCTGAAGTTTGGTTGAGTGCGAACTCAAGACTGGCTTAGTATAAGTCCAAAGGTTGGTTGAATGTGAGCTCGAAGACTAGTAGAGTGCAAGCCCAAATGTTAGTTTAGTTGTGAGCCTAAGACTAGTTAAGTGTAAATCTAAAGTTTGAATTGATACGAACTTCAAGGCTATTTGAGTATAAACCCAAAGACTAACTTGATTTTGGTAAAGATAAATGAAGTCGCGAGTGGCCGTAAGCATATGGGTGAACTAGTACCTCCTCTCTCTAAATTTTCTTTAATTCTCTTCTAATACCTTTTTTCTTCATGCTTGAATTTTTTATTTGTTTTATCAATTCAATTTCTCTCTCTCTCTCTCTTTAATTGCTAGATTTTTTTTCTAACAACTCTTTTCTCTACATTTTTAAAAATTTCTTTTTGCCTTCCATCTTAGGCCTGAAACCCTTCTCTCTTATTTTTTTTATTCCTACAACTGGAGCCCTTGCTCTTGGGTCCATGATTGGATTCGACTGAATCTTGGCGAGATCCGACCACATGCAAATGGCAGATGGCATTGGCATCTCATGCTGGCAGATAAGGCCAGCGGAGGAGATTGAGAGGGTTGGGGCCAGTGCAGGCGGCCAGGGCTGGCACAACATGGTCAGAGCAGGCCAAGGCAAGGTAGGTGGTTGTGAGATGGCTGGCGGTCCGTGCAGGTGTGACTGGGGTAGCCGAGCCATGGCAGGGTTGAAGCAAGCTGCAGTGAGGTAGACGGGGACTTGCACGGGTGCAACGAGGGTGATTTAGCACAGAGGTTCTCGACATGCTCTCACCAGTGCGGTGTGGATACTGGTGAGATCCAGCGATGGGCATGGTGGAGCTACTTGGTGCAGTGGTTGACTCTGGCATAGGCCTAGAGAGGCTGTCAGAGCTTGAGTAGCTACTTGTGCTCGTGAAGAAAGGCCGGGTTAACCCATGAGATCACGTGAGCCCATGCAGGTTGTACAAAGGCCGAGGCTTGGCTTGCTGGGGCAGGTTCAGTCGGGCATGGATCCAGTGAGATCTGGGAGTTGTTGACTTTGCCAATGAGGCATAGGTGGTGGTGCAGGACTCAGCTAATAAACCAAGAGGCCCAGAGAGGAGGAAACAACAAGAGAGAACCATAAAGCAAAAAAGAAAGATGAGAATTCTTACTCTTTTAATCAATCAACTCTCTCCTTTGCTTGCTATTACTTGAATTCTGGTTTTCTCTCGATCTCCATTTCTCTAAATGCTCCTCGAACAATCTCTTGATGACCTTCTCTTTTTCTTCTATTTCAGGATTCGTTCTTCCCACTCTGCCTCCTCCTATATTTGCAGGAATATGGAGTTTTATAAGCTCATGGTGACTAGATTGATCTTCATTTAAATTTTCAAATTGATACGGATGATGATTTGTTATTTTCATTTTGCTGTGGATGAGATTTAATATGGATAAAAATTTGGTTAAACATGAATTCATTTCATCCCTGGATAAGTATGCTTGGATAAAGCAATTATAGTTTCAAATAATAACATTTTGTGAAATCACAAAATATAGAGGGTTTATTTACAAATTTTTTAAAAAAATTAGACCAAATTGTAAATTTACAAGTCTCAGGGGCCTTTATGCAAAAAAGTATTTATAAAATTTTAAAATCTTTAGTGTTCTTTTTGAATAAAATTTGAACTTATTTATAAAAAATTAAAATTTTAGGGATTTATTGATGAATATAAAATTTTTGAAGGGTTTATTCATAAATCCTAGCTTTTGTAGAGATTAATTTGTAATGTTAGGATTTTATTAGAATTTTTTGTATTTCATCCTAGGAACCTATTTAGAAGAAAAATCTGAACGGCAGCCTTTTGTAAAAATTTATTAATCTGAGGGCTTATTTTCTTGTATTTTTTCATTTTAGGCTAGACTTTAAATGAATTTTTGCGCCCAATTTTTGTCCAAATATCTGACCTACTTATCTCATTGTACCTTCAGTTCAAATTTCTTCAGAATTCAGGTCTAAACTGAGCTCAATTTTTGATTAAACTTGATTGCGATTTAGGTCCAATTGAGACTCATACTTGAGATATAATTTAATGGCATGCAAGTTTTAATTTTAATCATATTTAAATTAAATTTTATTATGGTAAAAATCACCTCAAACAAATTGTCCTTTCGCATCCTCTTCTCGATTTCTGACATGAGAAGAGGGTACAAACAAACTTTGGGTATTTGCCCTCATGTCAATGTTCTAAGAGTTAATTATATGGGTTTGAATTATTTTATGAAAGTGGACTTAATTTGCTACGTAATGATGAACTTAATTTGTCACATAAGAGTGGACTTAGCTTGCAAATCGAGATGGACTTGAGTTGTCACGTAGAAGTGGACTTGATTTGTCATGTGAAAATGAACTTGGTTTGTCATGTGAAAGTGAATTTAATTACCATGTAAAAGTAGATTTCATTTGTCATATAAAAGTGGACTTAATTTATCACGTAGATTTAGACTTAGATTACTCGTAGAAGTATACTTAAGCTACCACATGAAAGTGGATTTGATTGTCACGTGAAAATAGACTTAATTTATCTTGTGAATGCAGGCCTGATCGCTATACAAAATAGACTTCAATCTTTCATATAAAAATAGATTTAATTTACCATATAAAAGTGGATTTGATTTGCCACTTAAAAATAGGTTTGATCGTCATGCGGAAGTAAAGTGAATTTATCACATGAAGGTGGGTCTTGTTGCCATGTAAATGCGGTCTAATTGTCTCATAAAATAGACTTAACTTTTCATATGAAAGTGAACTTAATTACCATATAAATCTGAGCTTGATCACTACGCACAATGGACTTAGTTTGCCATGTAAATATGGACTTGATCACTATGTAAGATGGACTTTAATTTATTATATGAAAATAGAATTTATTGCCATGAAGATGCAGGTTTGATTACCACACAAATTAAACTTAATTTACAACATAAAAGTGAAATTAGTTTGTTATGTGAAAGTGGATGTCATTTGCCATAAAAAAGTGAATTTGGTATCACTCCAAGGCTATGTTCTAGTCTATAAGTAGTGGATAATGCTATCTTCAAAACCAAATGAGCTTATTGCTTATACTTTATTGGCTATAGAAATATTTTAAATTCATAAAGTTATTACTTATACCTCATTAGCTATAGAAATATTTTAAATTCATAAAGTTATTACTTATAACTCATTGGTTATAAAAATACTTCAAAACCAAATGAAGTTATTGTTTATGTCTCATTAGCTATAGAAATACTTCAAAACCAAATAAAATTATTACTTATGAAGTTATCGCTTGTACCTTATTAGCTATAGAGATACTTTAAAATAAAATAAAGTTACTACTTATGTCTCATTGGCTATAAAAGTATTTCAAAATTAAATAAAGTTATTACTTACGTCTCATTAGTTATAAAAATACTTTAAAGTCAAAATAAGTTATCACCTATAACTTATGGGTTATGAAAACACTTCAAATTTATGAAGTTATTACTTATATCTTATTGATTATAGAGGCACTTCAAAATTAATGAAGTTATTACCTACGACCCATGGACTATGAAAATACTTTAAATTTATGAAGTTATTGTTTGCATCTTATTTGTTATAGAAACATTTCAAAAGTAAATGAAGTTATTATTTATGACTCATTGGTTATAGAAACACTTCAAAACTAAATGAAGTTATTGCTTATGCCTCAATGGCTATAGAAATACTTCAAAACCAAATGAAGTTATTGCTTATATCTTATTGGTTATAGAAATACTTCACAACCAAGTAAAGGTATTACTCATGCTCTCAAATTGGTCAACCCTAGAAGTAGCTAATGATGCACCCTTCAATTTAGTCAACCTTAGAAGTAGTTGATGATGCGCTCTTCAAGCTAATCAACCCCAAAAATAGTTGATGATACACCTTTCAAGCTAGTTAATCCTAAAAGTAGTTGATGATGTGCCTTTCAAGCTAGTCAATCTCAGAAGCAGTTGATGATGCACTCTTCAAGTTAGTTAACTTCAGAAGTAGTTGACTATGTACTCTTTGAGCTAATCAATCTTAGAAGTAGTTGATAACGTAACCTCTGAGATAGTCAACCCTAGAAGAAGTTGGCGACACACTTTCAAATCCCAATAGAGTTTACTGACATAAGTTAAGGTAGTTAGCCCCACTTGTCTGCATGTTATTAACATCTATTAAAGATTGAGTCAAGATTGATTCGAGTTGGATGTTACATTGTCTAGCATGCGGGCAAGGATAGTAGCGCATACTAAAGACCCTTTCTTATTTCCTATTTGTTTTTTGTTTTCATTATCCTTTTGTTTTCCATAATTTTATTTTAAAATTCATTGTAAAGTGAGGGCATGTCCTTACTTAAGTTATATACTATTTCTCAAATCAATCAATATTATACTTTTTTCTTTTTTTATGTCTCTATTTTATTAACTAGGTTTTTGATAATTGTTGAGGTAATTAATATTAGAGACTTGTGCTTGTTGGAAGTCAATATTTTCACAATACCTAGTAACACATTTGAAATTAAAGCAAACTCTAATTTGTGATTCAAGCTTACTCCTCAGGGTTTTTGCCACTCTCAAGCCATTGAAATCAATCTTATAAATTTTGACATGCTCGGTGGGATTTGACTTCTCCTCCAGGTGTAAAAACCTAACCAATACGATAGAGATAGTGATAAGGTAGAATTATGATTGAAGTGTGATTAAATGTATTCTCCTTTGTGAAAGAAAGAATTAAATGACATTAATAAAGACTATCTCTACCCCAAGGTACACCATCATCTTGGGGGCAGGATCAGTTTTGCACTTACCTCAGTCAATGGTCACCTAGAAGTAGTTGAAGTTTAAATTAGGTTTGAGACCATCTCTAAGGTTGTTCAATTCAAGAAGGCACTTACTACTACACTGACTAAAGTTGCTATCATGCAAAACTAGCCTGTTTCTTACCTTCCATCAGGGAGAAGGAAATCCAATGTCATCATTCCTAATAAGAAAGACTATTCAAATGAGAAGCTAAAAGTCATATCTTAATTAACAAGGATATCAGTCTTCCAAATGCTAGGACCAAAATGAAGCTCAGTCTTCAGTTGCCTTTATCCATTTCCTCATAAGGGGCAATTAAAAGTAAGTCTAGATATAAGCATTGATGAAGAAGAGCTCATTCTAACTATCACAAGTAAAGAAAAAGCTATTAAAATTTTTAGCTAATTTAGAAAACTTATCCTTTGAATGAAGTCAGTCATTACTATCCTTACCTCCAATTTCCTTGCTCCGTTAAGTAATTTAGAGAAGGATAAAAGTAAATCATAGGAGGCATAATCTTACCTTAAGACTATGGTAAAGGAATGAGTCATCAAACAAAATAATAAGAGCCATCACAATACTGCAACCTAGCATAACGTCTTACAAAGGGAGACCACCTATACTGTCAAAGTTATTTCTCATCATAACTTTAGGAGGGACTATGAACCCGCACCTTAATAGGCCAAATGCCAAAAGAAGACTATCTAAGTGAGATTTACTGATGAAAAAATTCAAGAAAAGAGGGCTCTTGTGAACAAATTCTTACTACTACATTAAAGAAAAGGTGTGGCGATCCGCTCCATAAGTAGACTCTTGAGTAATGTGACTCGATTGATGGGAGAGGTTAGTCTCAACCCAAAGCCTAGACCTGATCCTTGAAAGATAGACCATCATATTCTGATATAAGCATTGGTCATAACTAAAAGCTTTAGCCAAGAAGTGACCATAGAAGCTTTGCAAGAATAGTTGAGACAGTAAGATGAAGAGAAAGATGAAGCTTAAAAGAAAGTCATGGAGTTTAATAGAGGTGATGCTACAAATGAGCCAGAAGCATAGTAAATTGGAATGATCTCAATAGCCATCTCAAGTAGTAGAGGCAACAGAAGGTGCATCTCTTATAGATGAGATCAACGAAAATATAGGTCCTTCACAAGTACCTCCTCTAATAAGAAATAATTTCTGATTTTAGGAATATTTGATAATATGGAATTGCCAACATACATACAATAATAAATGCAATAAGTAGTAATTGCATAGTTGAGACAAGAAAGTAAAATGGGTAGGATAAATGATGTTGATAAAGTATACCCTAGTCATTACGATTGAGTGCTATATCTGAGAGGCTATACAGTTCCTAGCTTCAAACAATTTAATGGTATACATAATCTTGAATAATACATAGTACACTTTATGACTCTGTGTGAAAATTCAAGTAATATTCCCTCATTGTTATTCTACTAATTTTCGGCAAGCTTGATAGTAGCATTCAAGTGATTTGCTATTTTACAACCAAAATCCATACAAACTTGTGTACAAATGAAAAAGACTTTTAGAATTAGGTTCAGAGAAATTAGTGTCAAAGTAACCATTACAGACTTTGTCTCAATATCAAAATGCAATAATGAGTCGATTCTGGACTATATCACATATTGGAGAAAGCTCAACATTAAGTGTGAACAACCCATGAGCCAATTTGAGGTGGTAAACCTATTCTTTACTAACATAAGAGGAGAGTGGATGGTATCTTATCTGAGTGCCTCTTTCATCCACATCTTTCAAGACCTCATTATACAAGTTAGGAAGCTAGAAAGGATTAGCCCACCAATCTTATCTAGTTCATAAAATTTCAAACCAAAAAAAGTAAGATAAAGTATAGAGAACCTTCTAAAAATATGAGGGCTACATTCATAGTAATTGAGCAAAAGAAACTTCTAAATCATACTGTGAACAAGGGTAATGCTTAGAAACCAACTCTTGGAGGAGATGGAAAAGTAGAACAATCCAATAATCTCTAACAAAAGTTCAGGAAGAAATATTCTTTTAAAAGAGATAGAGTAAATAAAATCTTTTAGGATGCCTTGAAGTTAGGCTTCTAATTGCAGAAATCCAAGAAGTTAGGTGAGGCTAACAAAATAGATCACCCAAACTATTGTCCTTACGACAGAGTTTTGGGGCATATCATTAAAGACTGTTATGTGTTTAAGAATTGGGTGGAAAAGTAATACTAAGAGAGAAATCTAACTCTCTTGAAGACAATCTTATTTGAAACACCTACTAAATACATCAATCATATTACTATATTCAAAGATCATGAATCACTTGCTGAGTTCCTCTTCGGAGAAGAAGCACAATATACCCCCGAACAGGGACATTTATGGAGCATCTACATTTCACAGAGGCTAAAAAAGTTGATGAAGAAGATGACTAGAAACCCTAAAGAGCTTGGGATGGTGATGAAGAAAGCCTCACTAGAGTAAACTGCCTCACTTGCTCGAAGCATTAGGATGAAAAAAAAATAGAAGTAAGAAGAAGAAGCTAGTGCAGTAGGTTAAATACAATATCAAGAAATCAGCCATCCAAGAAATGAAAAAATATAGAAAATAATATATTAAAAAAAGAGGAAGTTGCTAGTCAAAAAGGAAAATTTGAGTTGGTAAAAAAAAAATTCAAGAAGTTAAGGAAGGAGGCAAACCAAAGGAGAAGATTTAGAGAGAGGAGGAATTAGTTTGCCCCATGCTCATGGCCACCTGTGGCCTCGCTCATCACCACCGCAACCACCTGTGGTCCCGTTAAAGAGGGCAAATCCCCGTTACACCAATCTAGCCTTCAAGCTCACATTAAACTAGCCTTCAGGTTTGTACTTAGCTAGTCTTTTAGCTCATATCTAGCCAGCCTTCGGGCGCGCATTCAGCTAGCCTTCATACTCTCACCTCAGCCAACCTTTGGGCTTACATTCAGTGAGTTTTTGGGCTCACACTTAGCTAACCTTCTGGCTTATATTAAGCTAATCTTTGAGCTCACATCCAAGCCAACCTTCGGGTGCGCACTTAGCTAGCCAGCCTTTGGGCTTGCACTTAACCAACCTTCTGGCTCATACTAAGCTAGCCTTCGGGCTCACATCCAAGCTAGCCTTTGGGCTAGTACTTAACCAACCTTCGGGCTCGTACCTTAGCTAGTCTTTAAGCTCACATTTAGCTAGCCTTCAAGCTCACATCCTGCCAGCCTTTGGGCTTGCAACTTAGTTAGCCTTCAGGCTCACACTCAATCAACCTTTAGGCTCACATTCAGCCACCCTTTAGGCTCGCACTTAGCTAGTCTTCAGGCTCACATCCAAGTTAGCCTTCGATCTTGCACTTAATTAGCCGTCAGGTTTGCATCCAAGCCAACCTTCGAGCTCGCACCCAGCTAGCCTTTGAGCTCACACTAAGCTAGTCTTTGAGCTCAGACTTAGTCTGCCTTCAAACTCGCATCTAGGCTAGTATTTAGATTTGCACCCGATCAGCCCTTGGGCTTATACTTCTAAGCAAGTTTTCAAGCTCACGCCTAGCCTCGAGTTTGCATACTTAAAGCTAGGCCATGGTTCTACTTGAAATTATTATAAATAGTTAAGGATCCTCAAATCAAATTGATTAATGTGAAGTAAATCAATCACGATAAATGGATAAAGACCAAATTGACTCAAAAGAATTTGAATTAATTAAATAAATGGACTAAAATTCAAATTGAGCTGGACTCCAAAAATTTAAATTGAGTTGACCTACACCAAATAAACTCAGACTCAACCCTAATCAGACTAGAGATGGATTAATTTAAAATCAAGTTAAGTTTAAATCAAATCTAATTTGAAATGAACTAAGCTCAAATTAAATCCTAATTGGGTTAAATAAAGTCCAAACTAAATAGGCAAATTCAAAGTCAAATCAAAACTAAACCAAGTTGAGTCTAAACTAAAATCAAGTTGAACTAAATTGATTTGAACTTGTATCAAAGTCCATCAAGATGCAAACCCAGGCCCAACATAAGGTCGAATTCAACTCATGCTAAATAAAATCAAACTTGAACCTGAATCATATTAGCCCTGATAGAACTAAATAAGGTCAAACCGAATCCCACTATGTATGTTGAACCTTTGGCAATACTCCAAGGCTATGAACAAAGGGTGATGTTACCATCCTAACTTGAACTAAAATTAATTATAATAGAATTAAATAAGTTCAAAACTAAGTCTCACTTGGTGTGTTACAAAGGCCTTTAGCAGTACTTTAAAGCTATGTCTAGCCCTATAAGCAATTGATGATGCTATCAAACCAAAGAAATTAATCACCAATACACTTAAAGCTGTTGGTCACACTTCAAAGCTATACCCAACTTCATAAACCATTAGTAAAGCTAGCAAGTCAAAAAAGTTAATTGTCAATACACTCAAAACTATTGGCCACACTTTAAAGCTATACCTAATGCCATAAGTCATTGGTGATGCTACCCAAAGAAAAGAAGTTAATTGCCAACACATTCAAAGTCGTCGGCCATAGTTCAAACCCATACCCAACCCCCTAAGCCGTTGGTGATGCTACCAACAAAAAGAAGCTAAATACCAATACATTCAAAGTTGTTGGCTATATTTCAAGTTAGTCAACTCAGAAGCTATTGATGATGTGTCTTTCAAGCTACTCAACACCAGAAACAGTTGGTGATACACTCCTTAAGCTAGTCAACCTTAGAAGTCATTGACGACACTCCTCCACAAGCTAATCAATCTCAAAAGTAGTTGGTGATACAATTTTTAAAGCTATACCTGATCCTATAAGCCATTGGTGATACCACCAAAAATAATGAAGTTATTGCCTATACCTTATCGACTATAGAAACACTTCGAGAAACTAAAAAAGTTATCACCTACATCTTATTAGCTATGAAAATATGTCAAGGACAATAGAGTTATCGTTGATGTCTTATTGATTAACCGAGACACTATAATATTTATCATCAATGCTTTATTGGCTAATGAAAATACTTCAAATCACAAAGTTATCACCAAGTTCAAAACTATCAAAAATACTTTAGCAACGCCATCCAAATGAAGTTATCACTAGTACTCAAAGCTATTGAAAATACTTTGAACTTCTCTCATTCTCCTTTCACATCCCATTGAATGATGTCATCAATACCTATTGAAGATTGAGTCAATTTTGGTCAAACGCCACATGCTCCAGCATAGGAGAATAGGATAGTAACACACATCAAAACTTCTTCTTCACTTTTTTCTTTCTTTGTTTCTTTCATATTTTCTATAATTTCATGTTAAAATTCATTGTAAAGTAATGACATACCCTTACTTAAGTCATGTATTATTTCTTAAAACTAATCAAATGCTTTCTTCTGTTTTTATGTCTCTATTTTGTTAGCTAGGTTTTTTTATTTTAGAAAGTTTCTGATAATTGTTAGGACAATTAACAACAGTGGCTTGTACCTATTGAAAGTCAATATTTTCACAATATATGATAGCATATTTCAAATTAAAATAAATTTTGATTTGTGATTTGAGGTCGATCCTGAGATCGCTGCTATTTTGGGTAGTTAATTTCAATCCCACATTCACAGGGTTTCATTGAGGGTTACCTTATTTGTAGAGATATCGTAAAGCAAATCCATAATAGATATGACTTTAACCCTGAAGATCTCCGTATCGAGCTCTACAATGACTTGAGGGTTTATCGCCTCAAGTAGGAGTATGAGGTGCTTCTTCATAGGGAGAAGGAGGCTATCACGGAGATGGCAGGTGAAGATTAGGAGGGGGAGGAGATAGTAGAGGTTGAGGTCGAGGTCGTTCTTATGCTTGAGAAGCTAGGTTCTGAATATTTTTTATTAACATTACCTCTTCTTTTGTAATAGAAGAGTTTTGGTACCAATCTTTTGCTTCCTATTTTAATGAAATTTCCCTTCTCTCCTATGTATTTCTATTTTTTGAGTCATACTTTTAGTTTTCTTAACTTCATCCAATCTTTCCCTAATGTCCCCAACGATTAAGATGGTCATGCATACCAATTTTCTTTAGGATGAATTCCTTAAAGTGTTATCTTGGCTGGTGAGTTCTGGGATGGGTGCCCACAACCACTTCTTAACGCTTCTTTTTCGCAATTTGGAAGTCTCCATAGGCTGACTAGGATTCTCTTTAGGAGTATTTTTAGATAGGAATATTTCAAATAATATACAAGGCCAAACTACCAACTTTACTCCACCTTTTGACAATTTTGTTAGCGTCTTGTATTAAGGTTTCTTTTGTCCCACATGATGCTTGCCTTAGATTTTGTTTAGACCTGAGCAATTTTCCTGGTATGAGGTTGAATTCTTTACCTCATCTAAATCAGGGTCCTTTGTGCTTGGCATTAGACTTACGTCTTATGCCTCATCTGATCTAAGGTCTTTATATCTAGCATGGGCCGAGACCTTATGATTCATCTGTTATAAGGTCTTTGTGTCTGACATTAGATCAAGGTCTTATGTCTCATCTGATATGATTTTTTTTATGCTTGACATTGGGCTAAGGTCTTATGCCTTGTTTGATCTGATATATTTGTCCCTACCATTGGGCCGAGGTCTTATGCCTCATCTAATCTAAGGTCTTTATGCTTAATATTAGGCTGAGGTCTTATGCCTCATCTAGTTTAAGGTCTTTGTACTTAGCATTAGACCAAGATCTTATGTCTAATATGGTCTAAGTTCTTTGTACTTGGCATTAGGCTGATGTCTTATGCATTATTTGATCTGAGGTCTTTATGCTTGGTATTGGGCCAAGGTCTTGTGCATCATCTGCTCTGAGGTCTTTGTAACTTGCATTGGGCCAATGTTTAATGCCTCATCTACTCTGAGGTCTTTGTGTGATTTTTTCAGAAAAGACTTATTTGCAAAGCACAAACCTTTTTAGAAAATAAATGAGACATGGTTTTAAACATAGAACCTTCTCAAGTTGTTGATACTCCATGTCCTCGGGAGCATTTAGCTATTTGCGTACTTGATCTTGAATGTTCCTAGTCTCACAGCTCAGGAGACTCTGAATGGGCCAATCTAATTCAGAGGGAGCTTCCTCGAGGTTCAGTCAATGAGCTTGGCCCAGTGAAGTACCCAATCACTTGGTCATAATTCTCAGCTTTGAACCTGAGCATTGTAGTAGCATGCCACTTATTGTTGATACTTGGAGATTCTAGTGTGAGTTTTCTCTTGAACTTCCAAAGCTAGGTCCTTCTCAGTCCAGTTGTTTTCCTAATTTAGTAAGGGATCATAACTCTAAACTCATGAAGATGTGAGTTTAATTTTCATAGGGATGATTGCCTTGACCTTGCAAATGAGCTTATAGGTGACTCCTCAGCTGTCATCCGAGGAGTGGTCTGATAAGACCACAAAATATATGGTAATTTTTTGACCAAGGCTACTTTTTTCCTCTCAAGACATTTCTTTATCTCAGTGAGCAAGGTTTAATTTGTTATCTCAGCCAAGCCATTAGCTTGGGGATATGCTACCAAGGTGAACCTTTGCTCAATATGGGGGTTAGTACAATATTCCCTAAACTTTGAGGTATCAATTGCTTTCCATTATATGTGACTAGCATGCATGAAAGTCTGAATCTACAAATGATATTATGCTAGAAGAACTCCTGGATCTTCTTCTTGGTAATTATAGAAAGTGGCTTGGCTTTCACGCACTTGGTAAAGTAATCAATAGCAACTACCAAGAATTTTCTCTGTCCTGAAGCTATCGAAAGAAGACCTGGATATCCATTTCCTATTGATTGAAGGGCCATATCGCTTGAGTCTATTGAAGCTGAACTGTGGGACTCTGGTAAACAGAGGCATGCCTCTGACACTATTCACATTTAGGTATGAACTCAGATACCTTGGCGGCAATATTGGTATAATAATATTCTTGCCTAAGGAGCTTATGTACAAGGGATTGTCCTCCTCTATGGCTTGCATATTTCCCCTCATAGACTTCATGGAGGGCATAATCAGCTTCCTTGGGTTTTAGGAAAATAGAGTAATGGTCATGCGAGTATGTCTTGTATAAGGCTCCATTTATCAGGGTAAAGTTTGGAACTAATCTCATAATCCTTTGAGTTTCGATTAGTTTTTTTGAGAAGTTTCTCTTTTTCCAAATAAGTAATGATCGAGTCCATCCAACTTGGCTCTGATTCTACTACATTCATCTTGGCATTTTCTAAATAACTTGGCTGTTGGATACTCTCCACAAAAATTTACCTCAATTTTGAATTTGAAGAGGCCAAGGTTATTCATGTGAAAGTATTTGCCTCAGTGTTGCTATTACGAGGTATGCAGTAAATTTTAACTTAGTCCATCCTTGTTATGAGCTCTATGCCTTGGTTAGATACTGTATCATGGTTGGTTTTTTTTTTGTCTCATATTCCCTAATAACTTGCAAATATATAAGTTGGGAATCGCTAAATATTTTTGAGTTCTTTAGCTTCCATCACCAATGCTATGTGTAATCTAAAGAGAAAAATTTCATATTTTGTGGCATTATTTGAAACCTTGATTCTAGCCAAGCTGAGTACTTAGTCACTCTTCAATCTAGATTTTGGAGGACTACACCAATGCTGCACCTTGACTTGCAAGATAAGCCATCAACCAAAACCTCCCATGGTTCAGATTCAAATCCAGATGGGTATGATGTAGTTTTTACCATGAAATTTGTTAGGGCCTACACTTTGATGGTCTTTTGAGCTTTGAAAGTCATTTCAAATTAGTTTAATTTGATTAATCTTTCTAAAATTTTTAGTTTTTATAGTGTCTACTAAAGCGAAAGATTGATGAGTACCGTGACTGGATGTGCCTGAAAGTATGGGCAGAGCTTTTAAGTTGCTAACACCACGACGTATGCAAGCTTTTTTAGAGAAGAGTATCAAGTCTCTATCCTCATGAGCATGTGGCTTACATGGTAGATGGAATGTTACTTTCCATCTCGATCACTTATTATCACCAAACTTACTACTTGGTTTTACTTTCCACCTCGGTCACTTATTAGCACCAAACTTATTGCTTGGTTTGAAGCTGCGATGTAGAAATACCTTATTTGGCTCAAGTATTGCTAGTAAGGGAGACTCAACCAAATATTTCCTAAGGTTCTCGAAGGCTTAGTCACACTCCTCAGTCCATTTGAATCTCAAGCCTTGATAGCTCTAAAAAGGGGGAGTCATTTTCTATCAATCTCGATAAGAAGCAGTTGAGCGCCTCTAAGCGATCCATGAGCCTTTGCTTTTTTTAATAAAGCTTGAGGATTTCATTTTTCTTATTGCCTTAATCTTCTCAGGGTTAGCCTCAATTCCTCACTCCAAGAGTAGGTAACCAAGAAACTTTCCTGATCCTACTCTGGAAGCACACTTCTTCAGATTTAACTTCATTTTGAAATTCTACAATATGTTGAAAGTTTCTTCTAAGTCCTTAAAGTGCCCTTCAGTATGGATACTTTTCACCAACATGTCATAGATATATGCTTCTACATTCCTCCTAGGCTGAGTCTCAAAGACCTTGTTCACCATTCTTTGGTATGCCATCCCTACATTTTTCAGCACAAAAGTCATCGCGACGTAGTCAATAATAAAAGTTGTTTTCTCCTCTTCCTTAGAGTGCATCTAAATCTAATAGTAACCTGAAAATACATCCTAGAAGCTTAGGAGTTGACGACCTGAGGTCGAGTCCACTAGTTAATCCATTTTAGGCAGAGGGTAGTTATCCTTCAAGCAAGTCTTGTTCAAGTCAGTAAAGTTAATATACATTCTCTGCTTGCCATTGGCCTTTTCTACCATCACCACATTCATCAACCACTTAGGGTAATGGAGTTTATTCGATGAATCCTACATTGAGAAGTTTATTTGCCTCTTTAGCAATGGGTCTTTGACACTCAAGAGCGAAGTGCCTCTTCTTCTGTTTTACTGGTTTATGATTTTTTTGCCATTGCAAGATTATACTATGTGACTGAGGGGTCTATACCAAGTAGATCTTATGAGGACCATGCAAAGATGTCCTGACTTTTTCACAAGAGCTCTCCCAATTTGATGTGAAGTGGCTCCATGAGGTTTATACAGAGCTTTAGTATTCTCCTTGAGTCTTCAGCAATGATGAAGCTAACGAGCTACTGGATGGGTTTGGTGTTCTCCTTCTTTGCTTTGGGAGGAGACTTATTGACCTCAACCACTACCAAACCTTTGCCTTTTTGGTCAGTGTTGTTTTATCAATAAGTTGCATCACATTTCTATGCAAGGTTTTGGTCATCCTATGCTTCATGTATGCCAAGCTTAATTGGAAACCTCACGACTAAATGAAATGTCAAAATTATTGTTCGGAGTTGATTAAGTGCTAGATAACCTAATATTATGTTGTATTCGAGCTTGTTCAAACTACCACAAACTTTGACTTGATGATTGTGCTCCTAGGGTTTTATCTAATTGTGAGGAGTAGATTGATTGTGCTAATTGAAGTAACCGAGTCTCCAGTGAATTTCATAAGCATCCCAACATATGGCTCTAATTTCTATGCGATCTTCATTTGATTGTAGGCCCTATAAAATAGAATATTTACCAAACTTTCTATATCAACCATGATATATTGTGTAGTATAGCCGTTCAAGACCGCTAAGATCATCAGCGCATTGTTGTAGGGCATTGAAATTTCCTCCAAGTCCTTGTGGAGAATAAAATATCTCGATACTCAGGTTTGGAATATTGTCTCTTCATTGTCTCTTCTAAATCCTCTTGCCCCTAGTGATGGTTTGGCGTATGCATGCAGATGCTAAGGCTTCACTCTGTGCTAGGGGACTCATCAAGATCATGTTGAGGTGTCCTTTTACTAGGAGGTTGAGCAATTCTAGAGTAGAATTTCTTTATGGAGAATCCTAAGGATGAGGTTCTCGAGTATGAGTCTCTTCAATTTTCTCACCTCGGCCAAAAAATTATCTAAGGTGCCCCTGTCTAATAAGCCTTTCAATTTCATCTTTGAGATGCCTATATTCATCAGTATCATGTCCATGTTCTTAGTAAAAATAATAATATCTTGATTTGTTAAGATATTGCCTAGTCATATGAATTGGCAGAGGCCTCCGTAGGAAGTCTCGATGCTTGATTTAAGTGAGAAACTCAGATCAGAAATGATTTAGTGGAGTGTAGATCTAGAATTCTAGTTTGCACTCCTTGGGCCTATGGTCTCTTCACTCAATTCTTTGCTTCTTTGACTTGGGGACCTTGGCTTCTTGAGTCTCTTTTCTTGGCTGGAACTCTCAGATTCTCTTTTAGCCAACATGACTTTTTTGACATCGATGTACTCACAGACTAGTTGTATGAACTCTACAAGGCTCTTAGGCAGTTAGTGGGCTATTTCATAGGTAACTTGAGCTTGCCGATTTTCGTTAATTGCAGTGGCTAGGATGATGAAAATTGTTGGGGGAGCCGAAAGAGTGTCGAAACGGAATAATATAGTGAGCCGGATACCAAACCATCCCAAAAGCTTAAGCTCATGGGATATGGATCTTTTTCACTATATATATTGGACCCTATCTATCCAATATCCGATGTGGGACTAATTTATCACACTTGATATTATAACAATCTCCCCCTTCAGGTGTGATTTGACCACATCAATTTTAACACTCTTAATCAAGAACTTTTTTTTTACTCGACCAGTTCCACCGTGTGACCCACATCAATGGGTTTTTGTCTCATTCTTTTTGATTTTTTAAGAGAAACTAACATACGACTCAATTCAGTCGCACCATCACGGTAATTTCGGTCTTAAGAGTTTGCACAGCTTCGAACCTGAAGCTCTGGTACCATTTGTTGGGGGAGCCGAAAGAGTGTCGAAACGGAATAATATAGTGAGCCGGATACCAAACCATCCCAAAAGCTTAAGCTCATGGGATATGGATCTTTTTCACTATATATATTGGACCCTATCTATCCAATATCCGATGTGGGACTAATTTATCACACCTGACATTATAACAGAAAATATCCACCTTGATAATCTTGAACTGAGTTTTATTGAACTGAAGCAAGTACTCCCTTAGGTTTTCGCCCTCTTTTTACTTTAGTGTAAGCAAAATAGAGGAATCCTTATGCCAAGGTAAGAGCGAGGTGAGCTATTGTATGAATCAGTTTGCTAGTTCATTAAAATACATGATTGAGTGTCTCGAAAGTATAGAATACTAGGCCCAAATCGAACCTTGCAATGTCATGGAAAATGCCTTACAAATGGTGGAATCCCATACTCCTTGGAGAATCACAGTATTACAGAAAGTATTGATATGATTAACCGAATCCATCGAGCCATCATATATATCATAAGAAAGTTATTGGAACTTTGGTTGTAGCAAAGAATATACTACTTCGGGGATCAATGTGGTATTATACCTCACTTGGTTCGGATAAATCGATGCCCCTGACAATTTCCAACCTACATGGGATATGACCTCTCTTTGAATGCCTCAAGTGGGTATACCTGAAACTTAGCTGATAAGTGTATGATATGTGGCCTCGTCAACTGAATCATACATGAGATCATATCCCTTGTATTCCCTTATGGCTTGGTATCGTAGAGGAGTCATGGTCAGAGGGTCATACTGACTATGGTGGAGATGCTCGCTGAGTTGTACTGGCTCAATATGGCATGGTGCTGTGACTCACATTTTTTATTTGATATGGCTCCTTGGTTTAGAATTGGATCATGAGCCGTGATTTATTATTGAGCCTAATGAGTCTGGAGATTCTGCATCATTTGGGCTTAATTCTCTAGCTGTTGGGTTTTTAGATTTTGCATGGCTTATACTTAAATATCAAGTAATTAGGTCATCTATTAGACAGTGGTAATTAGAGTTTGGAACTTGTGCCTATTCACCAAGTTTGTATACCGATACTAATAGACAAAGTCTTGTGAGTTCGATTACAGTTGAGCTTCAGGAGGTAGCCTCTCTTTCTCGCTAGCTCATCCATATATGAAGTTACCAAGCTCATAATGATTTAGTATATAGACAAATTCCTGACTCGGTAATATCTGTTCACAACTTGCCTTTTAAATTCGATTTCACTAACTTTTTGACTTAGAAAATTCAATTCAAAAAATATTCTTTAATTACCTCAATTGACAACTTTGACTTTGATTCATACTCATCCGATCTTCCTTAACTATCACTTGACTTAATATATCATCACACTTAATTCAACTCACTACAATCTCCACACTCTCTTAAAAAAAAAAGAAAATAAAAGAAAAACTCAACACAATCGGGTAATTGGAAAATATTTATGATAAATGAAATTACGAAATACTGCAACATTTATTTTTGTTAATTCCACTAAAAACCAATTACTCATAAACGAATTTTTTTTGTTGAGATTGAAAAGATTCAGTCAATCTATGGAGTTTCGATTACCAACGTTAGTCTTGGCAACTCTTTTAGTCTCGTCTCATAACCCATCATCACATCATCAAGCATCCTCTAGTGCAGGAGCGAGGCAAATCCCAAACAATTGAACACGAGGAGCTGAAGTTCCTCTCCGGAAATGTTACTTCCTCCTCTCATTACTTTGAGTATCAGGTTGAACTGTGAGAAAATTTTGCTTTTGTTCCTTTTATTTATGGTCTGGGAGCATGTTGTCTGTGTTTCTTCCATCATAATCAGAATTATCGAAGATGAAGTTTCTAATTATATCATTTGTTTTCTCTATTTTATTGCACTGCATCGGAGTGGGGGATCTCATACATACATTACATGGTCCTTTGCTAACTCATCGATCATTAAGTTTGCTGTTCATCCTCTTCAAACCAAGAAGATAAACTTTAGATTACCTTTTTCTTTTGATCATTGAGAGGACTCGCACGCTACCAAAGAATCAGAACGAATGACTGATCCAACTGATTCACAATAAACTAAATAAAGCAAATACATATATATTTTCTTCTTTCCCTTCTCCTTCAACTTCAATATAATAAGTCATAAACTAAACTTTATTTTTGGTAATCGCAATAAACTAAGCTTTTCTTCTATCAGAAACAAAAAAAGAAGAGATAGCTTTTGAAGTTTGATTAATATGAGGCTGCACTTGTAATGATCTAATTACTTGCAAACGTCAACAAATTACTTTATTATTCTTGACAAATGAAGCTTCGAAGAAGAAGAATGTTACTTATTTTCCCTTGCCTTGTTTTTAAGGCTGATCAATTCTTCAATCAGACTACTCACATCATTATAAGACGAACCGCCCTCCTCCACGGCCATCTTCGCCTTCTCCGCCGTCTCCTTTGCCCTCTGTCTCCTCTCGATCGTCTTCTCTCCGTTATCCATCAATTCCTTGATTGCGTTCTTTATGGTGTCGCTGCTCATCAAGGGTCGATCCTCTATTTCATAGGTAGATTTCTTGAATCCAATCGAAACCCCGATACCCAATACTTCTACTAAAAATTTTTCATTAATGAACTGGTCTGCGAAGAGCGGCCACGTGAGCATCGGCACTCCGGAGGTGATCCCCTCCAAACAGGAGTTCCACCCGCAGTGCGACATGAATCCTCCTACTGCTCCGTGATTCAATATGAGAACCTACGGAGTTCAACAACATCAAATCAAATCACAATTAATCATTTTGACAGGTTCCTATATGCAAACAACAACATACCTGCGGAGCCCAACCATTTATAATTAGACCCCTGCCTCTGGTTCTCTCCTCGAACTCCTCCGGCAGCCACTCCGCCGGCTTGCCGGCGTTCTTCACCACCCAAATGAACGGCTGGCCAGAGGCCTCGAGCCCTAGAGCCATCTCACGCCATTGAGCCGCTGTGAACCGGCCTAAGCTCCCGAAACACACGTAGAGAACAGATCTCGGCTTCTTGCCGTCGAGCCAACTAAGGAACTCGTTGGCCGCCACTGCGGCCGTGTTCCCTCTCACAGCCTTATCGAGCACATCTTCATTCCGGAGGCACACCGGTCCGACGATCCACACCCTCATCTTCCATGCCACCTTGAGGAACTCCACGGCCTCGGCCTCGAGCTCGTAGAAGGTGTTCATCACCATGCCGTAGCTCTGGCCTTGGGCCACGGCCATCTTTCTGATATTTTCTTCCGGGCTCAAGATGAAGTCCGGCAGCTCCGACCTGGCCAGCTTTACCTCGTGCGGTATGTGAGGTACGGCGAAGAGCTCCTCCTCGGAAGCGACGGCCTCGTAGGGCTTTAACTTGGCGAGAATTCCAAAGACGATGAGGGAGAAGAAGCCCATGCCCTGGAAGACGAGCCTCGGGATGCCGAATTCCGAGGCGACGGCCGAGGACCACCAGTACTGGGTATCGGAGATGATACAATCCGGCTGCTGAGATCGGAGGAGATCGCGGAAAGGGTGCTCGAGAAGGTCGAGGGCCTTGTCGAAGGCGGGGGTTGGCAACGGGGTGGGGAGTCCGATGAGATTCTCAAGGCCGGCCGGAAGACCGACCTCGGCGGAGGGGAAGTCGATGATGAGGAGTTTGACGGAGGAGAACTCAATCGTGGGACGGATGTGGGCGGCGTTCGCCGGAGTGGTGACGACGGTGGCCTTGACGCCGCGGTCGGCAAAGAGGCGGGCCATGTCGACCATGGGGATCATATGGCCCGGAGCGAGAAAAGGGAGGAAGAAGATGTGGAGGTCCATGGATGAGCTCTTGTTAGCAATGGAGATCGGAAGAAAAAGAGAAAAAAAAAGAGGAAGAGGAGAAGGAGAAGAAGGAAAAAAAAGGTGCAGTTGGCAAGCAATTTATATTGTTTGAAAAGTGACATAAATGGTAATATACTCGTTTCATTAGGTGGTGACACACTGACACTGGTGTGATGTCTGAACAGATTTGTTTTGGTTGGGTCAACGGCAGATAGGACGGGGATTTGTTACACACTACTCTGACAGATGACACGTGGCCAATCTTGTCCAGAGTTTTCGACATAATATTGTGCTTTTTAACGAAAACGAATAGTTCTTAAGTATAATTTTAAGAAGGTCCGCCTTCGGGGTCACAGAAGGAAAGAGCAAGGTTTTCGGTTTTAGTTTCGGGACCGGCCGAAATCGATACGTTTCGGCCGTTTTGGTTTCAGTTTCGGTCGTTTCGGTTTTGGCCGAAAGAATTTTTTAAATTATTAATTAAGCGTTGACCAGAGTTTGACTATATTTTGACTGTACTTAGACTTCAAATTAAAAATACGATAAAATATTAGAAAAAATTTGAAAAAATTTGAAAAATTATGAATGAATTTATACTTAATTTTATAATAATTTCAAATATTATTTAAGCTAATTAAAATTAATTTTGATACTTAGTCACTGATATTGTCTGCTTTTAATATATATTAGTGTATTAAAAAAATATATAAGAAATGATATGAATATGATTAAAATTTAAAAATTAAGGGATAATTACGGGTGACCCCCGTAATTAGTCTTAATTACGGTTAACCCCCGTAATTTCCGTAATTACCCCCAGCCCCCTCAAATTCGCCGATATTTACCCACGACTCCTGATTGTTATTTAATCAAAATTTTGCCAAAAAATTCCGATTTTACCCCTGGTTATTTTTACACATACACCCCTAAAAACTTATTTTTTATATATAAGCCCCAGGATTTTGGAATTTTGCAAATAACACCCCGAAATAACTCAGATTCACGAAAACGTCCTCCAAATTTGAATTTTTGCAAATAAACCCCCGGAAATTATTCTGATTTACAGAGAAGCCCCCGAAATTCGGATTTTTGCAAATAACACCCCGTCGCGCGGGCGGGAGCGGAGGAGGAGGCCGGCTGGCCGGCCGCGGAAGCGGAGGCGGCGGCCGGCGGCGGGAGCGGAGCCGGAGGTCGGGCGGGTGGGAGCGGAGGCGAAGGCCGGCGGCTGGAGCGGAGGCGGAGGCCGGGGCGCCGGGGCGCCGAAACGCGGGAGCGGACGGCCACGACCGAGGCCGTTCCGCCCCTGCGTGCCGGGGACGGAGGCCGAGGCCGGCGCGCCCGCACGCGGAGGCCGAGGCCGAGGCCATTCCGCCCCCACGTGCCGGGGACGGACGGCCTTGGCCTTGGCCGTCCGCTCCCGCATGCCGGCGCGCCGGCCTCGGCCTCCGTCCCCGGCACGCGGGGGCGGAACGGCCTCGGCGTCCGTCTCCGCTCCCGCGTGCGGAGGCCGTCCGCGGCCGAGTGCCGGCGGGCCGTCCGGCGCGCCGTCGGGCCTCCCGCGAGGGGTGTATTTGTAAAAATTAGTTTTTAAAAAAAATTTAGAATTATTTTTTTAAAAAAATTTAATGGTCTATTTTTTAATTTATAAATATTAAATTTGTAATTATAAATATAAAAAACACTAATGTCTTTTTTGTAAAATTTATTTAAAATATGATTAAAAATATAGACTTATT